>JBBDGP010001539.1:600000-983137 GCA_037952835.1 Lithobates septentrionalis
TGCTGCATTAATGACAATGGAGTGGGTGCTGCATTAATGACAATGGAGTGGGTGCTGAATTAATGGCAATGAAGTGGGTGCTGCATTAATGGCAATGGAGTGGGTGCTGCATTAATGGCAATGGAGTGGGTGCTGCATTAATGGCAATATGGTGGGTGCTGCATTCGTGGCAATATGGTGGGTGCTGCATTCGTGGCAATATGGTGGGTGCTGCATTCGTGGCAATATGGTGGGTGCTGCATTCGTGGCAATATGGTGGGTGCTGCATTCGTGGCAATACGGTGGGTGCTGCATTCGTGACAATACGGTGGGTGCTGCATTCACGGCAATACGGTGGGTGCTGCATTCACGGCAATACGGTGGGTGCTGCATTCACGGCAATACGGTGGGTGCTGCATTCACGGCAATACGGTGGGTGCTGCATTCACGGCAATACGGTGGGTGCTGCATTCACGGCAATACGGTGGGTGCTGCATTCACGGCAATACGGTGGGTGCTGCATTCACGGCAATACGGTGGGTGCTGCATTCACGGCAATACGGTGGGTGATGCATTCACGGCAATACGGTGGGTGCTGCATTCACGGCAATACGGTGGGTGCTGCATTCACGGCAATACGGTGGGTGCTGCATTCACGGCAATACGGTGGGTGCTGCATTCACGGCAATACGGTGGGTGCTGCATTCACGGCAATACGGTGGGTGCTGCATTCACGGCAATACGGTGGGTGCTGCATTCATGGCACTTGTAAGGCTGCAGATGGGCACTGATTAAGCTGCATTGATGGGCACTGATTAAGCTGCATTGATGGGCACTGACCCTTATTTTGCTTCACAGTACTTTATTTAAAATTTAGGATTTCTTCCTGAAACTTCCTTTTTAAAAGTCAAGGTGCGTGTTATAAGCCGATAAATACAGTATATTCAAATAACACACCCAAGCTTATCTCTTCACCACAAACAGCCACAAAGGCAAGAGAATTCTTGTTGGGCAGTGTATTAGTGCTCGGATGGACACACTTAGACCAAATTTTTATGGTTTAAAGAATGTCAGGCAAAATGTTCGGCCCTCAAGCATGTTCACTTCATCAAATCTGGCCCTCTTTGAAAAAAGTTTGGACACCCCTGGCTTAAGGTTTGACCTCATATTATATGGTTTTGGTAAATCTGAAGACAAAAATCTGCAGAAAATCTAATAGTGTATGGGGTCTAACTCTTGTAGGTCCAGGTCTACAACCAGCTATTGCTGCAATTTCTGTTTGTAAATTTGCAGCTATTTGGACAAGGGAAGGTTCCTCACTACTGAACTCTTGCGGAACACTTACAAACATTTCCTACTGCCTCACTTTTCTGAGTTAGCGCTAGAGATAGAAAGGCCATTGTTATTGAAACTAAAACAAAAGGGAGACATCTGGTGCCGCTTCACCCTATCTGTCGCAGGGCGCTGTAATTTAATAAAGATGATATGGCTACCGCAGATATTGTATTCGCTTCACAATTTATGGCTACCGCAGATATTGTATTCGCTTCACAATTCTCCGAACTGGATAGGTCAAAAGTTGTTCAAGAAAATAGAATCCCTTTTTCGGGAATTAATTTGGAAAAAGGGCCAATCTAGGATTAGCTTGCAAACGCTGCAATTACCAATTAAAGACGGCTGTATGGCGATTTCACACCCGAGACTATATTTTTTTGTCATCTCAGCTGCAACACCTAGTGGGTTGTGGAACCATAGGTAGCGGCAATTCTAATAATAGAATGATGATAAAGGGGGTTCCACACAATACACTAGTGGAGGCACTAGAGGCAGATTCTTTTACTTATAGATGCCCGACGATAAAACTAGTTAGTAAAGTGTGGCAAGTAACGAAGGCACTATTGGGGTACAATGGGGTGACAGAATATACCCCTCTATGGCATAACAAAAATCTGGCTGAAATAAGGGATATAGAGAGACCCTGGGAATGGGAAAGGGAAGGTATTAGCCATCTGTTTCAGTTATACGAGGGCAACCTTATGAAGTCTTTTTTTAGATCTAAGATGGGAATTTAACATCTCAAACAAGGCGTTCTATAAATACCTGCAGATTAGACATGTCATTCAAGTACAGTTCAGGTCTCAAATTATAGAGTGGACCCAGATCCCCGTACTCTTAAAAATCATCAATTCTTCATAAAAAAAATCATCAATTCAGCTTCTAATAAAGGTCTAATTTCCAAGATGTATACTAGTCTGGGGGAGAGAATTATAAGTGGAGTGGCTCCTCTTAAGAGTAGCGAGGGGTGGGAGAGATAGGATGGGATAAGATATTAGAACAAGGAGCCCTGGTCTCGATCTCCCCTTCGCAGAAGCATTCCCATCTGTTTCTAATCCATAGAGTCTACCACACCCTCCAAAAAAAGCTTGGATGGAAACAAAATGATGAGTGCCCCAGGTGTAGGGCATCAGGAGACCTTATTCATATGGTATGGAAGCGTCCAAAGCTCTTTAGATACTGGGGAGAGGGGGGCGTGGCCAAGACCGGCATGTGAGAGGACGCACTTCTCACAGCACCTGCCTGATCCTCAGTTTGATCCTTTCCCGGCACCCCTGATCCTGATTTTTTTCGGTCGCCCAGCTGGCTTCCCGAGACCCCCTACCATCCGGACCCACCACCAGCCCTCTGCACAAGAGCAAAGACCCGCCGAGGCCCGTTAGAGATGGCGGGACCGGACTCTCAAGATGGCGCCGCCACTGCAGCAGCCAAAGCACAGCGCACGCCGCGAACGACAGACAAGCCCAGGGATAATACCAGCAAGAAGCAGCTGAAAGTACCGGGTAAGGAACAATACAGAGACATGACATATTATACACAGAAATTACAAAACCCGGAGGACGTGGGGGGGACAGCAAGCAATGGGGAAGCTGCAGATCTTTTTTCACAAGCTGACTGGGGCCTTGATACAGACAGTACTCCTGAGCAGCTGCATAAGGACATTAATCATCCTCCCTCCCCCCCACCATCAGATGAAATAATAGAAACCCTGGAGCAGCCCACCCTGGCTGATATTCTGAAGGCTGTTAATGTGTGCCACGGCCACAGTCACTGATATGAAGGAGCAGTTTGGGGGCCTGAGGGAAGAGGTTTCACTACTCAGGCAAGACCTTCAAAAGGTTAGAGAAAGAGCAACTGCAGTTGAGAGCAGAGTGAGTGATTTGGAGGAGCAGTTACCCCCGTTGGCGCGAGAAGCAAAGGCAGCTTACCGCATGGCCCAAGATACATACAACAGAGCAGAAGACACAGAAAACCGTTTGCGCAGAAACAATGTCCGTATTGTCGGCCTCCCTGAGAAATCAGAGGGCAGAGATCCCACATCGTTTGTGGAAATCTGGCTGGTTGAGTTATTTGGCCGAGAAGCTTTTTCCCCATTTTTTTTACAGTGGAGAGGGCCCACAGAGTGCCGGGGTGACAAGGTGCTCCCCCCAGATCAATGCTGGCCAAACTGCTACACTACCGTGACAGAGAGGCAGTGCTAAGATGCGCAAGAGAACAGGCCAATGTGAAGTTTAATGAAGTAAGAGTGTGATTCTATCCAGACTTTTCGGCTGAGGTGCAGAGAAATAGAGCTAAGTTCAGCGATGTGAAGAGGCGCCTCAGAGCTTTGCAATTGTCATACGCCATGTTATATCCGGCGAAGCTGCGAGTAACTGCGGAAGGACATGCTCAATTCTTTGACTCTGCCATCGAGGCGGCCGCCTGGTTAGATCACAATGAACATGCGCTACGCCGTCACCGCGCGGATGTGGAGGGTGACTGACCGGGACATACTTTTAGATAAGAGGGCTGTCTACACATTGGGATGCCACACTCCCTCTTCCTTACTGTCTTTTTTTGGACTGCAAAGTCGTTACCATACATTTAAATTTCGTTTTTATACCCTTTACCATAATCTACCACCACACCTGACCTTTTCCAAGTTACCTAATTGCCGGGAAACATCCTATATTTCTTCAGTGAAAGGAACTGAACTGTGAAACCCCCCCCTTACTCAACTTGAGATGTGTGAATTATTATTTGGTCTGTTTTTAGGCCGTGTTGGGCCCTACGGGCCTACCTTGTTGGCATGGCTCGTCAGGCTGTCCATATTTGTTTTTGCTTGGTCTCTCACAGGAGTGAGAGCGTCAAATCACAAAAGGAAATACCTTAGTGCAGTTGCACTGTTGTTTATTGGCACCATTGTGCTATGTTATTTTATACAACCTGTTTCATACTGCAGTCCAAGAATCTTACTTCCACTAACCTTATGGTACTTTGATCCCACTCAAGTCTACTGCCATTCCCCCCAACAGGATCCCGTGGTCTCTATGCAAGGAAGCCACCTTATGACCTACCCTCGCAGCTAACTGTGTTTTTGCCATGGCAGGTTCCCCAGTGATTTCCTGGAATGTCAGGGGCATGAACTCCCCCCTGAAACGCACTATGATTTTCTCATGTCTGAAAAAGTTTTATCCTGCAGTTATCTGCTTGTAGGAAACACATTTAACGTCTGATTCTAAAAGCTGTATGAGGTATAGATGGATCGGGTGGTCGTACCACTCCACCCACACCTCCTTTTCTCGGGGGGTGAGTGTAGTGATACACAGCTCCCTGGACTACCAGGAATTTGAGTCAAAAATGGATCAGGAGGGTAGATTTGTATTTTTGCATTGTCGAATTGGTACTCTGAAATGTGTGCCAGCTTGTGTGTATATTCCTCCCCCGTTTAATGCTCGGGTACTCTGGCTCCTCCTGGAATTTCTGGAGGGGAAGCCGGATCTCCCGCTGCTGCTAGTGGGCGATTTCAACAGTTGGTTTGCTCCGGCCTTGGACAAACACCCGGGCCTGAGCACCCCAACTCCTTATAGGCTAACTCCTTTGGCTAGATTGCTACAGGAGGTGGGATGGTTGGATTTATGGAGACACCGGAATCCCACTGCTAAACAGTTCTCCTGTTTCTCGAAATCACACGGTTCATTATCTAGAATAGATTTGGCAGTGGGAAACCCGACTATGCTCTCCTCGGTGTTGGACATTTCGTACAAACCTCGGTGTGTATCTGATCACTCCTATATGGTGATAAATCTTATTGTATCCCACCAATCCACACTCCCTAAGGTACCGTGCAAATTCAACGCCTTTTGGCTTCAGCTTTTTACCTCCCCTGAGAAAAAAGTTTTTTTCATGTCAACCGGGCTCATTGTCTGTCCTTGCAGAATGGGAGGGCTTTAAAACTCACCTTAAGAAAATACTTAGTAATGAGGTTACCAAGATTAAGAAACACTCTGAAGCGCTACTGGAAACACTGGAATCCCATGCTTGCTCCCTTGAGGCAAAGTATGTCCAGGACCCAACTGATTCCGCAAGGGAGGCATGGCAGTCGGCTCAATCAGCTTATGAGCATCTGCTGGCCTCCTCGGCGGACAAAAAGAGGTTTTTCTCTAAGACTGCTTTTTTTGAGGAGGGGGAAACGACGGGCCGCCTTTTAGCTAGAATAGCTAATTCTGAAAAGAGATCTCCAGTAATCGGTTCCATAAAGAAGGCTGATGGGCGGCTGGTACACTCCCCAGATCAGATACTCCAGACGTTGGCGGAATTTTATGAACAGCTATACTGTTCCTCTTCTAGATACAGTCCCGGGGAGTTGTCCAACTACCTGGATGACATTGTATTTCCACAGCTTTCGGACTTCCAGAGAAAAGAATTAGACGCCCCTTTAACTCTGGATGAGTTGCAGGAGGCGGTGGCAGAATTCCCTAACTGTAAGGCCCCCGGGGGGGACGGCATCCCTATGGAAATCTATAAAACCTATTCTGAGATACTACTCCCCAAGCTACTAAATGTATTTCTCACTGCTAGGGAGCATAATACACTACCGTCCTCCATGTCTAGGGCCCACATTGTGTTAATCTTAAAACCAGGCAAGGACTCAGTGGACCCGGCCTCATATAGACCGAAATCCCTACTGCAGTCAGACATCAAAATATTAGCAAAAGTTTTGGCTATCAGGTTGAATAAGGCTATTGCCTCAATTATACACCCCGATCAGATGGGATTTATGCCCAACAAATCTACAGCAATAAACCTTAGAAGACTATATCTTAACATGCAGTCCCCACCGGATAACAAAGGTAAGAGGGCTTTGCTGTCTCTAGACGCGATGAAAGCCTTTGACAGCGTGGAATGGCCATATTTATGGGAGGTGATGAGATTTGGCTTTGGAGAGATATACATTTCTTGGGTGCGTTTGCTATATCATCGCCCTCAGGCGATAATTAGAGAAGCGGGTAGAATGTCGCTGCCCCTTGCTCTGGGGCGGGGTACACGGCAGGGGTGCCCTTTGTCCCCCCTGTTGTTTGCCCTGGCCATAGAGCCGTTAGCAATACGGATTAGAGATTGCAGGGATATCACCGGCTTCTGCTATGGAGATAGACAGGAGAAGGTGATGCTTTATGCAGATGATACCATGATTCTCTTGGGAGATACTGACCAATCCCTAAAAAATACAATGGACACAGTGGTTCGCTTTGGGGAATTTTCAGACCTTAAAATTAACTGGACCAAATCAGCCCTAATGCCGATAGATGATACACGACTATTAAATGATGAGAAAGTTGGGGGAATACCTATATCTGCTTCCTTTAGATACCTGGGGATACAGGTCTCTCCTAAGATTAGGGAATATAGTCAGTTGAATATTTCCCCACTGTTGGCTCGATTTCGTCTACGAGTCAAAACCTGGAATACTCTGTGTATGTCGGTTGCAGGCAAGGTGAATCTAATTAAAATGATTCTAATGCCTCAACTGTTATACATACTGCACAATTCACCGGTAGTCATTCCACTTAAGATATTCAGGATAGTTAATGCCATTTTACGTGAATTGATATGGAAGAACCGCCCACCTAGGATAAAACTAGAAAATCTACAACGCCCTAAAGATGAAGGTGATCTTGCATTACCGAATCCATGGCTTTATTACTTGTCATCGCAAATGCAACATTTGATAGGTACCATGGCCATGGAGGGGGAATCGACAGCCAGAACCCCTAGTGCTTCAGAATATATAATGTTACATATGATAGGGGGTAAATCCGTTCCCACGGCTTTGGAGGCCTCAGCTTTTAGCAAGCCTCATAAATGTTTCCCCACTTATGCCCTCATACAAAAAATATGGAATAAAAAAAAAGTATATTCAGGAGGCGACAGGTATTAATGAGTATAGTCCTATATGGGGAAATTAATCCTATCCAGAACTTGCTAAATTACAACATGCGGAGAGGTGGAAGAGGTTTGGCATTCTTTACCTAACGCAAATTATAAGTGAGGGAAAATTGCATTCCTTTGACAATTTGAGGGACATATATAGACTACCGACCTCCATGCTTTTTTATTATATGCAACTTAGGCATGCATTTGAAGCACAGTCAAAAACCTCTGAATGGCATACTGACTCGAACCCTTTGGTCGCTTTACTTAAAGGGGCTGAGACCTCTAAAGGATTCATTTCCCAGAGCTATAGCACCTTACTTCACAAATACCTTCTAAAACACCCCTTGACAGTGAAAGGAAAATGGGAGCTGGATGTTGGGCCTTTGGATGAGGATCAATGGGAGGAGGTTTTGCAGTCAGTTTCCATATGCTCACTGAATGTAACGCAAAGACTAACGCAATTATATACACTCTTGAGAACGTATTATACACCTCATAGGTTACATAATATGGGACTTATTTCCACTCCAACCTGTACTAGATGTAAGAGAGACCATGGAGATTTAATACATATGTTGTGGAGATGTCCCAGATTACATGTGTACTGGAAGGGGTTGGTGGACACGCTGAGCGCAGTGTTTGGGGTCTCAATTCCGCTGGACCCTAGACACTGTATTTTGAATGTGTTAGATGAACTGGAGTGGGAGCCCCATGTCAGAGAAGCTCTATCTAGAGCCCTTTTTGTGGCCCGTAAGTTAATCATGGTACACTGGAAATCTGAAACGCCCCCCTCAGTCAAGGAATGGGTTACTGCACGAGGGAATATAATAAGAATGGAGAAAATTATATACCAACACAGGGGATGTTCAAGGAAATTTGAAAAACTCTGGGAACCATGGCTAGGCACTCCTGGGCTAGCCCCGGAGGACCTGGTCATGGATAGATTATTGCGCCTTAATAATGGTTGAAAGTATTGTGTACCCTGCATTAGACTTGAATAGAGCTTATTGCTCCTGTTGGTTAAAGACAGAGGGAAGGAACCTGGAAAGATGAAGATGCAGTAATTTCATTTCTTTTTTATTGTTTAACAGTGGGAATTATATTATTGTATAAACTTGACTCTATTTCTGGAACTATGCCTGTTTATGCTATTATGTAGAATTTAATTGTGGATTTCATTGACTGTATGTACTTGTTTTTCAATAAAAACTTTTTCTTGGATAAAAAAAAAAAAAAGATACTGGAAGAGATAATTACTAGGATAAAACCTTTAGGAACTTATTAGAACCTGAAGCCAAGATATGCCTACTAGGGTGTTTGGAGGAAGATCGAGTCCTGCCGAGGTAGTGTTGAGATGTTTGTTTCAAGCGAGAAAACTAATTGCACAGAAATGGCAGGCTCAGACCCCCCCTGACAGTGGAGAGTAGGATTGAAACTATCAATTCTATGATTTGGAGTGAGAGAGTGCTGTATATTAGACAGAACAACCTCAGAAAGTTTGAGAAAATGTGGATGACCTTGGCTGCAGGAGATGGGATACCCATATGAGGGGATGGCGGCGAATTGAGGAGACTTTCCTCCCGCCTACCGTCAGGCCTACGTCTCTGCTAGGGATAAGCTTCGTGTTCGAGTCGAACCTATGTGAGTACTCCCTTTGGGATATATATATATATATATATATATATATATATATATATATATATATATATATATATATATATATATATATATATATATATATATATATATATATATATATATGTGTATATATATATAATATAAAATATTTCCCTTTGAAACTGCTGGTAACCTTGAGCCTGTGTCTGGGATTACAGATGGCCGGTTTGGCGTGCATTTTTAAATTCTGGCGCGTGCGCGCACCGCGGGCCCACGGCGTGCGCCGCCGGCGTGTCTGTGCGCCGCTGGTGTGCACGTGCGCCGCTGCTGTGCGTGTCGCAGATGCACCGCATGCATCAGGACGGCGCATGCGTCGTGTGGTGGGCGTGCTCACTCTCAAGCTAAAGCTTATAGGCATGGAGCTCCTGTCGTGCGCGTGGACAACACAGAGCGATAGTTGGGCACGTGAGTCTGGTGGTCTTGGACACAGTGGTGACAGGTTAAAGGCTGGTTATAGTTTGTGGGGAGTACTCCTTTTCTTCCTCGTGTGTAAGCAATGTCTTCCAGAAAACAAGGTATAGGGAACAAGGCAAGGAGAGGGGGGAAGGGTACCTCCTTTAAAAACAGGAGACCAACCCCATGCTGATGCAGCCTCAGTTTCTCCTGAAAGACCTGCGGCATCTGGCCTGGCTGAGCCATTGCATTTGTCAGGCATAGTGGCCACTACCAATATACCTGCCTCGGCTTATGTTACAAAGGAGGATTTGGCATCTGCCTTAGCGGGCCTTGAGGGCAAAATAGCTGGCATGATTGCCTCTATAACACAGGGGGGGAGGAAGCGTAATAGATCTCCCTCCCCTGAGCCTGTGCCACGTGGAGAGTCACTAGAGCACCAGGACTCTTATAGCCACATGGGTCCAGGTGACCTGGAACCAAAATGGGCAGAGGATTTGGAAGAGGTGGTCATAAAGGACCGAGAGAAGGAGAGGCTGAAGGATCCTCGGCTGAGGACTCTGGCTCTTAAGAGCCAATTTCAGCCTCCCATTCCCAAAAATTGTTTATCCAATCTCTAATTGAGATGGTACGAATTGGGTTTAAGTTACCCCCGGTTTAGGAGTCTGCACTGTCCTGTTCTACTTTGTGATCTTTGCGACCTCAGTAAATTTCCCAAGCGTTTCCTTTGCATCCGTTATTGGTGCAGGTGGTTTACGCAGACTGGGAGCACCCTGACAGAATATACTTAACTCCAAAAAGATCTTATATCCTATGGAGGAGAAGTTCAGGAAGAAATGGAGCACACCGTTGGTGGACGCTGCCATATCTTCTGTAAACAAAAGTTTAACCTGTCCAGTGGTTAATGCCCAGGTATTCAAGGATCCAGCTGATAAAAAGCTAGAGTCCTTATTAAAGGCCTCCTTTTCGGTGGCTGGTGCAGCAGTTCAGCCAGCAGTTGCAGCTATTGGGATTTGCCAATCCCTAAAGGATCGCTTTAAAAGGTTGGTAAGGAACATACCTTGCCAGGAGGAATCTGCCGAGAAGTTATCGGAGATTCTTCATGCCTTATGTTTTGCAGTAGACGCATTGAAAGACTCAATCCAACAGATGTCTCGTTTTGCGTTACTGTCAATTCATATGCGCAGAGTCTTGTGGCTAAAGAACTGGTCTGCTGAGATGCCATGTAAAAGGCTACTCGCAGCTTTTCCATTCCATGGAGAGCGCTTGTTTGGCGAGGATCTGGATAAATATATCCAAAAGATCTCTGGAGGAAAGAGTGCCCTGCTCCCTATTAAAAAGAAGGGGAAGCAACCCTCTTATAAAATTCCTAATGCTCCAGGACCTGGTGCTTCTTCCCCTAAGCGGTATCGATGGCCTCAGCCGCCTGGGTTTAAAAGACCCCAGGGTCAGAAGAAACCCTGGACCCAAAAGACACCCAAGCCCAACTCCAAGTCTTCCTTGTGAAGGGGTGCCCCTCGCTTTCACGGGTGGGGGGCAGGCTTCGGCTGTTTGGGGAGGCCTGGGAAGAACTGGTTCAAGACAGATGGGTCATTTCCACTGTAAAAAACGGTTACAGAATAGAGTTCCGGGAGATCCCCCCCGAATCAGTTTCTGTACTCGAGGGTTCTGTCGGATCCAGAGAAAAAAAGATGCCTATTCCTAGCTTTACACCATCTGCTGATGCAGGGGGTAATTGTAAAGGTTCCACACGAGGAAAGATTCAAGGGGTTTTACTCAAACCTATTTACCGTGCCGAAACCAAATGGGGAGGTAAGGCCCATTTTGGACCCCAAGGCTCTCAACTTCTTTGTAGACGTCCGATCCTTCCGCATGGAGTCGGTTTGTTCAATAATAAAATCCCTGAGAAAGGGAGACTATTTAGCGTCCATAGATATCAAGGACGCGTACCTTCATGTGCCGATCTTCGGTCCACATCAAAGGTTCTTATGCTTCGCTGTAGAGGGCATTCATTTCCAATTTGTGGCACTACCTTTCGGTCTGGCCACGGCCCCCAGGGTTTTCACAAAGATTCTGGCCCCGGTGGTGGCTTCCCTAAGGTCTCAGAAAACCTCCGTAGTAGGATATCTGGACGATCTTCTAAGGGAATGCTCTTGCCTCATACTGGTTCAAAACGTGTCAAGAACAGTACGGGTTTTACAACGCCTAGGTTGGATGCTAAATATGGGCAAGTCAGCTCTTTGTCCGACCCAAGCCTTGGTGTATCTGGGTCTGGTCTTGGACACCGCCCAAGAAAAGGTGTTTCTTCCTCCCTTAAAGGTTGCCTCCATAGTGGAACTTGTACAGAAGGTGAAAAAAGAACACCTTCTATTCGGCTGTGCATGAAGTTACTGGGCAAGATGGTGTCATCCTTCAGCGCAGTGCCATATGCACAGTTCCACTCCATAGTGGAATACTGTTCCAGAACAGTATTCTAAAGGCCTGGGACAAGTCAGCTTTAACCCTGGATCAGCCTATGGTTCTATCTCCCCAGGTTCTATGGAACCTCTCTTGGTGGTTAAGAACCAGCAACTTGAAAAGAGGGAAATCTTTTCCACCAGTAGCCTGGAAGGTCGTAACCACGGACGCCAGTCTTCTTGGTTGGGGAGCAGTCCTAGAAGAAGCGTCTGTTCAGGGAATATGGTCACAGACAGAAAGGACCCTGCCCATCAATCTATTGGAGATTCGGGCAGCTCGGCTGGCTCTGCGATAATGGACACCCAGATTGCGGGGTCTTCCTGTCAGAGTCCAGTCCGACAACTCCACGGTGGTGGCATATATCAACCACGAGGGAGATACCAGGAGTCGGGCAGCCCAAAGAAGTAGATCATATATTGACTTGGGCAGAAAAACATGTGCCGTTTCTGTCGGCAGTGTTTATTCCGGGGGTGGACAATTGTCAGGCGGATTTCCTAAGTCGCCAGAAATTGTTACCAGGGGAATGGTCCCTGCATCCCGAGGTTTTTCTACAGATCTGCCAATACTGGGGGACCCCAGATGTGGATCTGCTGGCATCCAGATTCAATGCCAAGCTGGACACGTTTGTGTCCAGGACCAAGGATCTGCTGGCTGTTGGGATAGATGCATTAGTAGTTCCTTGGGATCAGTATTCTCTGATATATGCCTTCCCTCCGATCCAAATTCTGCCGCACTTACTACGCAGAATACAGGAGGAACGAAAACTGGTGATCTTAGTGGCTCCAGCGTGGCCCGGAGGTCCTGGTACTCGGAGATTGTGAAGTTGGCAGTAGGGGACCCATTGGTCCTTCCTTGCCGTCCAGACCTGTTGTCTCAAGGGCCCATATTCCATCCTTCTTTACGGTTGCTGAATTTGATGGCCTGGCTATTGACACCAGACTATTGAAAGACCGTGGTATTATGGGTTCAGTCTTGTCTACTTTGATAAACGCTAGAAAGTCAGTTTCTAGAGCTAGCTATTATAGAGTCTGGAAGTCATACATTTCTTGGTGTGAGGAAAGAAAATGGAACCCTCATAGGTATACGATTGGAAGAGTTCTCTCCTTTTTTCAAGCAGGAGTAGACTTACAGCTCGCTTTAGGGACAATTAAAGGACAGATTTCGGCCTTATTGTTTTTTTTCCAAAGACCAATTGCATCCCATTCTTTGGTGCGAACCTTTGTCAAGGGAGTAACACACCTGAGGCCGCCACTTAAACCACCTTTATGTCCCTGGGACCTAAATTTGGTACTGTCAGCCTTACAGAGTCAACCCTTTGAACCTATTAGGCATGTTCCTTTGGTCCTATTGACCAGAAAGTTAGTTTTATTTGGTGGCTATAACATCGGCTAGAAGGCTGTCAGAATTGGCCACCCTTTCTTGCAAAGAACCTTTTATGATTCTTCATCAGGACAGAGTGGAGTGGTCATGCGCCCTCGTCCGGATTTTCTGCCGAAGGTGGTTTCCAAATATCATTTGAATCAGGATATCATTTTACCTTCCTTTTTTCCAAACCCTAGGACAAGGGAGGAAAGGTCGCTTCACTCACTGGATGTGGTGAGGGCGATAAAAGTTTACTTGGAAATGTTTGCAAAGCGGCTGCTTGGTCTTCAGTTCATACGTTCACCAGGTTTTACCAGGGTGATGTGAGATCTCAAAAAAAGGCTGTTTTTGGCCACAGCGTGTTGCAGGCAGCTTTATAGTCTCAGGCCTGTTGGGCTTAGGGATGTGTTCCCCCCCCCCCCTCAGGTGCATTGCTTTAGGACATCCCACATAGTCATTATTATGGTGCTCTGTGTCCCGTGATGTACGATAAAGAAAAACTGATTTTTAAAACGGCTTACCTGTAAAATACTTTTCTTGGAGTACATCACGGGACACAGAGGTCCCTCCCCTCTTTTTGGGATCGTCATTGCTTGCTACAAAACTGAGGTACTTCCGGTATAGGAGGGCTTATATGGGAGGAACCGTCTAACTATTGGTTGCCAGTGTACAATCACCTAAAGGTAAGCGTATAACCCACATAGTCATTATTATGGTGCTCTGTGTCCCGTGATGTACTCCAAAAAAAGGATTTTACAGGTAAGCTGTTTTAAAAATCCGTTTCTTTCTGCCCCTGTTTAACAGGGGCATGTAATTACAATTCTTGATCTAATATTTCACAGCAGGGCCCTGTGAGGGCTTACAGTGTTGTGGCAACACCAACACCTAAGGCCCAAATTTCTGCAGAGTATATAGGGCAGGACCCTACTTTCAAACATTTAACTTACAAACGACTCCTACTTGCAAACGGAAGGAGACAACAGGAAGTGAGATGAAATCTACCCCTAGGAAGGGAAATTCTCTCCTGTAAGAGTTAATATGGGAAAACGTTTCTCCTTTCCACTGATGCTTTATCACCAATCCTTGTTTCACTAAAAAACACAAATTTTCAAAAAACATTTGTCATTGGGACAGAAAGTGAGGTGAAATCTTCTGAAGAGGAGCACAGACAGCAAAACAAATGTCACAGGGGTGATAACCCTTCCCTATGTTTTCCAAAAAGCTTAAAATAGATTTTTTGGCTGGACACGTTAAAAATGTACCAGTTCAAAATTACAAACAGATTCTACTTAAAGCGGATCTTCACCCATTTTTTAATCAGCATCTCGGTGGCTTCTAAAAGCAACACCGAGTGCCATATGGAGCTTTTTTTTTTTTTACCTACCTTACGTTATCTGTCTTTCTTTTTTTTCTGTCCCTGCGGCTGTGGGCGTGGACTTTGCGGGTATTGACGTCATATCCTTCGTTCCCCGCAATGTCTCCTGGGATCTCATTGTCTTTCATCCCAGGAGACATTGCGGATAACCTCCGCAAAATCTTGCGAGACTTAACCAGGACTGACCAGAAACAGACGGCGATGACACTGGGCATGCACGGGAACGAGCGGTGAATGCTGGGAGGACAGCATTCACCGCATCCCGGAAATACATCCTTGTGGGTTTCAAATGCCCACAATGAAGATGGGAACCGCCGTCTTTGATTTTTAAAAGTTATTCTTTTCAACGAAATCGGCCACAATCGGACTTACTTCACAGAACATGTGAGTACATTTTCATGATTTGAAAAGTTTCTGAATGAACTCCTAAAAAAAAAAAATATTAAATAGGTGCACACCCGCTTTAACAACAAACTTACAGTCCCTGTCTTGTTTGCACCGCCTGTATACTGTTGTTCAGAGTATATAGTGCCTGGTGGCCCCACGCCTTTCCTTTTCTTAAAGTGGATGTAAACCTGAATTTTTTTTTTTTTTATATCGTACTGTAGAGTATAAGATTTCCTATCTTTTGAGCCCAGTCTTGCCACACAGAGTTAATCCATCTCTGAGCAATCCTCTTTTATTGTTCAGTGAGATAAATCTTGACAAACTGAGAAAAACTTTGTCAAATCCTCCCCCTTGCTGTGAGTGACAGGTGATTTACATATCGCGTGCACTAGCCTAAGAGACATGCAGTATTTTTTTTATTCCCTCCCACTCCTTTCTTCAGCAGCTCTGCAAGGATTGGCTGTTCCACACCTCAGCATGATTTGGCATGCTGAAGTCGTGTGGTTACTTTCCTGTCTTTTCACTGGATGTTAGAGATCATAGCAGAAGTTCAGTGTTAGAAATACACAGGAGAAAATGCATATTGACAAGGAGTGTAGAGGTGGGCGGGGAGTCTACTGACATCACGACTCCACCCACTGAGCTCCAGACAACAGACCCACCCACAGAATATGCAGTTTTTCGGGTCTAATAACAGACAGAGGGGAGACATTTGACAGGTAAAGATACATGCAGGAGGCATGTATATCCTTATAGATAACCCCTATGGCAGTAGTTTAGAAAGGATGACATTGGGTTTACATCCACTTTAATATCCATACAAGACCCAAAGGGCCTGGTAACGGACTGGGGGGTTACCCATGCCGTTTGTCTCACTGATTTTCATTCATATTGCCAGGACCTGACATTACATTAAAGCCACAAGCAGTTTTAAATGACTTTTATTCCTTTAAAAATGTCATTTTGTGCAGGGACTGTTCTAAGCACGGGAAACACGCGCCACTTTACAGGCATACTATAGACACCCCCCAGGTACGATATATAAAGGAATATTTCACTTTTTTTTTTTTTTTACTTTAAGCTTCATTAAAATCACTGCTCCCGAAAAAAACGGCCCTTTTTAAATCTTTTTTTTGCATTGATGTATGTCCCCTGGGGCAGGACCCAGGTCCCCAAACCCTTTTTAGGACAATACCATGCAAATTAGCCTTTAAAATTAGCACTTTTGATTTCGAACGTTCGAGTCCCCTAGATGTCAATGGGGTTCTAACGTTCGTGCGAATTTTCGGTCCGTTCGCAGGTTCTAGTGCGAACCGAACCTGGGGGTGTTCGGCTCATCCCTAGTCTCCGCCTTTTCTCTTTTTTCTCTCTATCCTATGGTCCCTTCCATATGTCTTCCATCTGCTAATGGCAAGGATTTCCTCTCCCTCTCTGGTCATAGTGTTAGATTATAGACATGTCAGGTATAGATAATGTTTGAGCAATGTGTGGTAGGGGGGAGGGACTAGGTTGGGTTGGAGGGAGGGTGAGGGGATATAGTATAATAATAATATTTTTTGCAATTTATATCATTGTATGATAACGCATGACGCTGTATGTTTTTAACCTTTGCAATATGAAAAACAATAAAAAGAATTAATTTAAAAAAAAAAGCGATAGAAAGCCTGGGGAAAAAAACAGAAAAATTGGGGGAAAAAATATTTTTTTCCTTTGAAAAACTGGAAAAAAAAGAAGTGAGGAATATGTTCTTTTACAATGATAAACACTATATATAAATATGACATGGTAATAAAACATGAAGACCTAATTTAAAGATTTCTGAGACTTTATGTGAAGTCTTAAATTATTGCAAGTTCTGTCAGGTGAAGACAAGCAAATCCTGGAATACAATTCAAGTAACACTGTACTTCCCAATGCATTTCCTAAACGAGCAATATGCTTATTTGCCACTAGGGGGCACTGCAGGGGAAAGGCTCCAGTTTAGTTTGGTTGTGGGCTCCATCTTGTACCTCCTACAGTTTGGGTGATTGTTGGGATACAATAGCTACTTCCCATCCGGCCACTGCACATATACGGCCAGGTGGGCCCTTCCTCCTTCTGAGTGGACGTTCAGGAATGTCCCTCACAAGGAGGGGGATCGCGTGCGTGTGCGTGCCCTCGCAGCGGCTCGATTCCGATGCGTTCATGACACCCTGACACCATGGAAGTTTTCAGTGAGGAGAGCAGATCGCTGCAGCCAGTCGGTGATCAGTGAGTATGAGCTGTTTTTACAGCTTTTTACACACTGACCACCGGCCCACTGTCCCCACACAATGTAAACGCACACAGTGTCCCCACACACGTCGCCTCACAGTAAAAACACCTGTCCCCACATATGTAACACTAAAATCATATGTCCCAATGATCATCTGCACACATATGCCCGTGATAATCTGCGCACATATGTCAGTGATCATTGCGTACATATGTCCGTGATCACACAAATTATTATACACTTAACGGGATTTTTTTTACCAAAGACATGTGGCAGAATACATTTTGGCTTAAATTTATGACAAAATTAGATTTTATTGGATTTATTTTAAAACAAAGTAGAAAATATTTTTTTTCGCTTAGAACGCAAAAAATAAAAAATTGATTTGTGAATAAATACCACCAAAAGAAAGCTCTATTTGTGTGAACAAAATGATAAAAATTTAATTTGGGTACAGTGATGCATGACCGCTCAATTCTTATTGAAAGTGCAAGAGCGCCGAAAGCTGAAAATTGGCCTGGGAAGGAAGGGGGTGAAAGTGCCCAGTATTGTAGTAGTTAGATGATAGTTTTTGTCCTCTCGGGCATTAATTGGCAGGCAAGAGGGTGAATTTGACAAATTTAGTTTGTTTTTAACCTTTAAATTATTTTTAATTATGTTTTTCACCATCACAGCATAATGTTTACCCAAAGTCCGGTCAGTAAATTGTGTTTTCCTTTCTTCCTCCCGGTAAAATGGTGAGGCCAACATCTAGAGTTTAAAAACATTTCCACGCTGTAATTTCTGCTGAGAGTAAAGCTGCATCTTCCAAATATTGTAAAAGAAATATTCTTTTCAAAATGCTGCCCTAAAGACATTAAATACTTTATGGAATTAAATGATGAGGACCAGAATGAAAGGCAAGTAGCTTTTCCCTCCAGAATTCTCATTCCAGAAACCTTTCTGTTGCTTCTGGATCATCACAAAGTGTTTTTTCACCAGCAAAATCTTCACTGAAGGAAGTGTTACAAACAACTGCCCCACAAAAATACACAATCCTTTCATTAAATTCATCCCTTTCTTTCCATCTCCACAAGGAAGGGCCACCCTCACTCCTAAGAGTGGGGGGATATCTGTTATGCCCCGTACACACGGTCGGACTTTGTTCAGACATTCCGACAACAAAATTCTAGGATTTTTTCCGACGGATGTTGGCTCAAACTTGTCTTGCATACACACGGTCACACAAAGTTGTCGGAAAATCCGATCTTTCTGAACGCGGTGACGTAAAACACGTACATCGGGACTAAAAACGGGGCAGTGGCCAATAGCTTTCATCTCTTTATTTATTCTGAGCATGCGTGGCACTTTGTCCGTCGGATTTGTGTACACACGATCGGAATTTCCGACAACGGATTTTGTTGTCGGAAAATTTTATATCCTGCTCTCAAACTTTGTGTGTCGGAAAATCCGATGGAAAATGTCCGATGGAGCCCATACACGGTCGGAATTTCCGACAACACGCTCCGATCGGACATTTTCCATCGGAAAATCCAACCGTGTGTATGGGGCATTACAGTTTGCATTCTTTTGGGTCACAGATATCCAAAACCTATGAGTTTGATCAGGAGTTTTAAAGAGGTACAATTTAGAGTTTCAAACTTTCCCTGCTCTTTTTCTTCTTTCACTTTTAATAGATTTTTATTGTAAAATGTAATGGTACAAAACATGGCATATGAACTTTTTGAAATTGTCAAGAAGAGATAGTAGACAGCTAGAATGTAGCTGCCGAGAATGTAAAAACATCCAACAATATAAATCCCTTAATAATGAACAAAACATATAGCCTGTATGTTGGAGTAGGTATCAATGAGCCAGGTAATATTTCTACAGGCCGCAAAACAATAAGCAGGTCCAGACGCCAATTCTAAATTAACAATGCCTGCAAAAAGGAAATAAGAACGAAGGAATAGAAAGATGTCCACAGTAGGAGGATGGGAAAGAGAGGTGGGATAAAGAGAAGGTGGGATTAGGAGAAGGGGAGTTGAGCGTCAGGGATGCCCAAAGCCTCATTTTCTCCTCTCAACCAACCAAAATCTGCCCAACAACAGTCAGATTTACAGACTACCCTGGACCATATCCCATGTCTCAAGGGGTGGTTGTTTCGGTACCTCTCAAGGACAGGTTCAAAGGATTCTATTCAATCCTGCTGATTGTGCCAAAACCCAAAATTAGGTATTTGTCCTAGCCTAGGCCTAAAATTCCTAAACAAGTACATTTGCATCCACAAGGGGGTTACTTGGCATCAGTAGATATGCCTACCTTCTTTACCCACCTCATAAACACTTTCTGCATGTTAAAATAGGAGAAAAAAGCTTCCAATTTGTCGTGCTGCCATTTGGCCTATTCTCTGCACCCAAACTCTCCTGCTTAAAGTGATGTTAAATTCATTTTTTTTTAAATTGCTGATAGGTGGAGCTTTTATGATAAGAGACCTTATTGGTCTCTTATGTCAATGAATGCTTCCTCCTGCCCACTCGATCTGTGTGGTGGCAATGTGACTCCTGTGCACATGAATGATACCATCGCATCCTGGCCATTCAATCGGCTGAACAGGCAGAACCTGAAAGGAAGACTGGGAGAAGATGGAAGCGCCTGTGACCTGTGGGATAGGTGACAGTGCATCGCTGGAGGGCACAAAATGACAAGTTAGTTAATATACGATGCATACTAGCACATTATGACACAAATCGCTTGGGGGCACATTTAATTAAAAAAAGTGTTTATTACCACTTGAAGATCCAGGCTACCGGGTACTTATAAAACAACCTTCTTCTGGAGGATTTGTCTTCCCCACAACTGTCTGCAAATGTCTAAATTACCCTTTAGATCCTTTGGGATTACTGCTGGTTTAATTAACTTCCAAAAGTCTGCCCTCCAGCCTTCCTTTCATCTGGAATGCTTAGGCCTAATCCTAGACATAGCTGAGGCCACCCCTCAAATTTTCCACTCGCCTACTCAGATTTTGCAAGTGAAAACTGAGGGCTGGTAAGCGTGGGCTGCCTCGGAGTAGGGGGAGCGAGGACTGCTGGCAGGTGGAGTTGAACGGGAGCTGTTTTCCCAGCCAGGGGAAGAGAGGAGAGGAGAGGAAGAGTCGAGCTGGCCGATCATCAGGGAGCGGGGATTGCCCGCTGTAATAGCTTTAATTTGAATTGCTGGGTTCCCGGCACCACTCACCGTCACACAGTCATGCCTCCTCATCCTGCGCCACTCACGTCACACAGTCCCGCCTCCTAGCTCGGTGCATTTGATAGACAGAACACCGGTCCAATGCCGGGAGGTCGCGGGCGAGGAGGCGGGACTGTCTGACGTGAGTGGCGCTGGGAACCAAGCATTTCAAATGAAAGCTGTTAAAGCAGACAATCCCCACTCTCTGATGATCGGCCAGCTCGACTCTACCTCTTCACAGGTGAGGCTGTACTGACGGGCACAGGTGAGGCTGTACTGACGGGCACAGGTGAGGCTGTCCTGACGGGCACAGGTGAGGCTGTCCTGACGGGCACAGGTGAGGCTGTCCTGACGGGCACAGGTGAGGCTGTCCTGACGGGCACAGATGAGGCTGTCCTGACGGGCACAGGTGAGGCTGTCCTGACGGGCACAGGTGAGGCTGTCCTGACGGGCACAGGTGAGGCTGTCCTGACGGGCACAGGTGAGGCTGTGCTGACGGGCACAGGTGAGGCTGTGCTGACGGGCACAGGTGAGGCTGTGCTGACGTGCACACCTTTTTATTGGAAAATATACTCGCAAACATAGGTAAAAACGAGCATGTCAACAATCCAAGATTACAATCCAGTATGATGTATAGGTGATGCCCATACATAAGGAGTGAGGCTGTTGCATTTCCAGGGCAGAGCCCTCTTCATCAGGGCAAAACAAGGTTTTTGTTCTGGCAAACAAGCTTCTCTAATGTCTCGTCCTCTGACCATACAATCCAATAGACATCCCTCTGTGATGTTCTTCATGAGAATCCTAGGTCTCATGGTTGCCCTATTTGAGGCTGTTCACTTTGCTCAGTTCCATTCAAGGCCCCTCTAATATAACATTCTGTTGGAGCTAGAAAAAAGAGTGAGAAAGGAGACTGCCCAATGCAGTCTCTGTTATTTACACTGGTTTTACTGATACCATATCCCCCATATCGAAAAATTGCCTCCCATAGTTGTTCATGTTCCCCCCATAAATGTGGTGCCTGTCTCAGCAGTGGCTCCATCAGGCACCACGTTTATGGGGTAACATTAGAAACTATGGAGGCAATTTTTTGGATCATCTGAGCTTCCATTTCCTTGTTCCTAGGTTCCCACTACTGCGATGAGATGTACTGCGAATTTCATCAGTTTTTTTTTTTGTCCTGTGTGAGGTGTGAATTTGCCTTGCGTTTTGAGGTGGACATGTGCGAATTTACCACGATTTTAGGGCGAATTTCAGGAGGCAGAGATGTGAACTGCATGCTGCGAGTTTGCAGCAAGTTCAGTTGAAGCCTATGAAGATAAAATTCTGCACCATAGGCATTTGCATCGCACTCGCATTCAACGCGCACAGGACCCTTTTTTTTTTTTCTCGCACCAAATTTGCTGCGCATAGATGTGAAACAAAGCCATGGAATACTATGCTTTTTACATGACCTGCGAATCTGTGCGTTTCTAAATTTGCATCAGTGTGAACCCCGGTCTGGGTAATGATACTTTTTTTGCGCCCGATTTGTCAGAAAAAGGCTGGTGTTTGCACTTCAATCATCACAACACCATGGTTAATATGGTGTCCGGATGATTGAAGCACATTATTTTTAATATTATATTGTAATATAAAATTAAATAGTTCAACTCACCATGCAGAATCTGCCACCAGATGCAGCTTGCCACGGTGCCTATCACCAGATTGCCACTTTCCACATCGCCTGCCACCCGATGCAGATTGCCACAGTTACATGCCACCCGATGCAGATTGCCACAGTTACATGCCACCAGATGCAGATTGCCACAGTCACTTGCCACACGCCACCAGATGGAGATTGCCACATGCCACCAGATGGAGATTGCCACATGCCACCAGATGGAGATTGCCACAGTCACATGCCACCAAATGCAGACTGCCACATGCCACCAGATGCAGACTGCCACCAGATGAAGATTGCCACAGTCACATGCCACCAGATGCAGACTGCCACCAGATGAAGATTGCCACATGCCACAGTCACATGCCACCAGATGCAGACTGCCACCAGATGAAGATTGCCACATGCCACCAGATGCAGATTTCCACAGCCACATGCCACCAGATGCAGATTGCACATGCCATGGTTTCCTGCCTCTTAGACCCAAATTGTCACTAAGCACAGAGGCAGTGCAGTGGAGTGGTGGCTTCCGCATGAGAGAGAATAGCGGTGGGGCGGGCAGTGAGAGATGATGTCATCTCTCTGCTCCCGCTTCATCTCAGTATACTGGCTGGGCTGTGTGGGCGGAACAGCAGTGATGGGGGCAGGCGGTGGGCGAGGATGTAAAAAAAAAAAAAAAAAAAAATCGTAATAAACATGCCATAAATCTATCCCCTATTTTTGTAGACGCTATAACTTTTGTGCAAACCAATTAATATATGCTTATTGCGATTTATTTATTTAGTTTTTTTCTAAAAATATGTAGAATACATATCGGTCTAAACTGATGAAGAAAATTATTTTTTTTTTGGATGTGTATTATAGCAAAAAGTACAAAATATTTATTTTTTTTCAAAATTGTCGCTCATTTTTTTGTTTATAGCGCAGAAAATAAAAACCGCAGAGGTGATCAAATGCCACCAAAAGAAAGCTCTATTTGTGGGGAAAAAAGGACATAAATTTTGTTTGGGTACAACGTCGCAAGCCCGCGCAATTGTCCGTTAAAGCGACGCAGTGCCGTATCGCAAAAAATGGCCTGGTCAGGAAGGGGGCGAATCCAAGTGGCTAATGCAGATAATGCATTAAGGTAAAAAATCTTCAGCCTTTACAATCTTTACAATCTTCAGGCTTCACTTCCCGGTTCCCTACTGCGCATGCGCGAGTCGCACAGCGCAATACGGATGGTCCCTGCTGCCTCTGGGACCCGTGTGTTTCCCAGCAGGCAGCGGGGAGGGAGCAGGAAGTGGCGTAAATAACCGCAGATTCTGCGGCTATCTATGCCGGAAGTGGGTACAGATACCTGTAATATACAGGTATCTGTACCCCCCTCCCCCCTGAAAGGTGCCAACTGTGTCACCGGAGGGGGGGAGGAATCTGATGAGTGGAAGTTCCACTTTTGGGTGGAACTCCACTTTAAGGACTGTTGAACACTAAAAATTTTGTCTATTGTGTCTTTCTTTGTGACATTCTTGCATGAAGGGAGTCTCAGTGGAGATGACTTTTGATGGCCCCTCAGAGGCCTAAGATTTGGTTATTCAATTATAAAGACTTGAAATCTCATGCTGTATACTTTCATAAGGTCGTTTTCAGGTTGTTGCACCTGTTACTGTGTTGTGACAGACTGAAAAGATGGCAGATGTAGGGATTCCCTTGACGACTATCAGTGAAGAAGGGCAGTAAGTGAAGCATAAGGAGGTCAGAGGTGACGTCTTGTTTTAGATGCATCTCTCACATGACTGGCCACTCTTATGTGACAATAATGGTAGAGCTTGAGAAAGCAAGAATTAAAAAACTGCTGTAGGCCTCAAGTAGAAGCCTTCATCGAATCTCTAATGCAAACCAGGAAACAATGAAACAGTTTAAAATAGTTCTTGTTAATTTTATTTTTATATGAACTTCTCATAGAGTAAGGCTTTTACAGTATCACAAAATAGGACTGCAGGTTTCTGCTAGTAATTGTTTTTCTTTAATGCTTCTTGTAGAGTGAAGTGAGGTGAAGAAGGGGCATGAATTATCTCAATTTACGCTTGATCACAAATGGGTCACCACCTGCAACTTTAAAAGCCCTATTCAAAGACACAAAGCTCTCCCATCCTCCCTACATTTAAAAATATTTCTACTATAACTATCCAATTGTCTTCTTTTTTGAGCCATATAAAGTGGGTCCTCTTCTCTCTCTCTCTGCTTTGATCTGGCAGTGGATTCATGACATCATGGGCTTACAGAAAGTAAAAATAAATTACTGTGGGTGTCATTCAGCCAGGAAAACCAAGGGCAGCAGCAGGTGGGAGCAGCAAGTCTTCTGTGACAGCACTAAAGAGGAGGTGAGTATTACAGCGAAAGCTCTTGCTATTTTTTATTCTCAAGTGGGTTTGGGCTACCCAACACAGTCTTTGTAGTGGACGTAATCAACCTCTCTCTTGGTACACTCCCTAGAGTAGTTGGCCTTTGTATACAAACATGGAGGTCAAAAAAGCCAGAATCTACTCTCCGCTGTGGAATCAGCGCTGTCTGTTTTGTTGCATCTTGCCAAATTGTGTCCTAAATAAAAAAAACCTTACAGAATAGTTGCGTAGAGCAGTGTCAACTTTTTTCAGTCAAGGCCCCCTTTGCCACTTGTTCACAATCCCATGGCACACTAGTCTGAGGGCTCATTCACACCAGGAGGTTTAAGCGCAAGCGCTTTTTTTTAGTGTTCCTTTGTAATAGGCTGCTCTATGCTCCGGAAACACACAAAAAGGATGCTACCCTGATTTTTTAAATCGTGTCCCACCAAAATGCATGGTACTGCGATACATACACGCATTTGCTAGATGTGTGGGGAAGCCATTAGGAGTTAATAGCTCCCATGTGCATTAGCAAAAGGTAGCACATTTATGTGGGGTTGGGAAAATGTGCATTTTTACACGTGTTACTGCACCTGGTGTGGACAAGCCTTAAAATGTAGTAAGCAGAGTTAAAGTGGTAGTAAAGTCTGCAAAAAAAAATCTGGTCCCCTGCAAGTTAATGTCATAGCATATTATGAAAGACTTGCCTTAAGACAAAGCCCTCCAGCAGCCGGCTGTCACCACTGACAGGGCTTCCATCTTCACCCAGTCTTCTTTCCAGGTTTGCAGGCTCCGGCCATTTGAATGGACGAGCTATGATGATGTGATGCATTGGGCATGGAAGTCATGGCAGCGGCACATCGCTTTTGAGGGACGGCATACCTAGTAAGATGTCACTGGCTGCAGAAATAAAAAATATCCCTGAAAACTGTGCATGTTTAGGAGATATTCCTTGTACCTATGGGTAAGCCTTAAAGTGGTTGTTAACCCAAAAAGTAAAAATTACACCATCCTCTCTGTTTGTTCATATAATCTGCCCCGTGTCTGTGCCTTCTAAAAATAATGTAGCTATATACCTCATTTCAGAGCGCCGACCAGCGCTCACGTGACCCGCCGCCTCTCTCGGCCTGACAGCTGCAGTGGGCGGGGCCGATGATCCCCCGATGATGTCAGGAGGGGAGGAGGAGAGAGTCGGCGGGTCACGTAAGCGCCGATCGGCTCTCTGAAATTGGGTATATACAGTATCTCACAAAAGTGAGTACACCCCTCACATTTTTGTAAATATGTTATATCTTTTCTTGTGACAGCACTGAAGAAATTACACTTTGCTACAATGTAAAGTAGTGAGTGTACAGCTTGTATAACAGTGTAAATTTGCTGTCCCCTCAAAATAACTCAACACACAGCAAATTCGTGGCTAAACCGCTGGCAACAAAAGTGGGTACACCCCTAAGTGAAAATGTCCAAATTGGGCCCAAAGTGTCAATATTTTGTGTGGCCACCATTATTTTCAAGCACTGCCTTAACTCTCTTGGGCATGGAGTTCACCAGAGCTTCACAGGTTGCCACTTGGGTCCTCTTCCACTCCTCCATAACGAAATACCGGAGCTGGTGGATTTTAGAGACCTTGCGCTTCTCCACCTTCCGTTTGAGGATGCCCCACAGATGCTCAATAGGGTTTAGGTCTGGAGACCTGCTTGGCCAGTCCATCACCTTTACCCTCTGCTTCTTTAACAAGGCAGTGGTCGTCTTGGAGGTATGTTTGGGGACATTATCATGTTGGAATACTGCCCTGCGGCCCAGTCTCCGAAGGGAGGGGGATCATGCTCTGCTTCAGTGTGTCACAGTACATGGTTCCCTCAATGAACTGTAGATCCCCAGTCCTGGCAGCACTCATGCAGCCCCAGACCATTTGATGCAGTGTGCTACGTATGGTCTGAGCACTGACAGGCTGGCCCCCCCCACCCATTCAACCTCTTCAGCAATGCTGGCAGCACTCATACGTCTATTTCCCAAAGACAACCTCTGGATATGATGCTGAGCACGTGCACTCAACTTCTTTGGTCGACCATGGTGAGGCCTGTTCTGAATTGAACCTGTCCTGTTAAACCGCTGTATGGTCTTGGCCACCGTGCTGCAGCTTAGTTTCAGGGTCATGGTAATCTTCTTACAGCCTAGGCCACCTTTTATGTAGAAAAACAAAAAATTGCTGTGCTAGTGTCTAATGAATAAAACTGGATAATAAATCCAGAAAGGTGTCCATACAAGTGTCCAAACACTCCTGATTCCTGGAATGAAGGATAACGGACACCCAAAGTGCACCTTTCACAGTGAAGTATAAAAGATGTGCCCTTACCGGATAGATAGACTCCACAAGTGGTATTTATTGAATGAGTCCACAAGTCCAACAAAAGTTAAGATATCCTGAGTTCATTAAATACCACGGTTTCACACTATGTGACGATCTCTCTCTTCCTTTATATCACTTGCATGAGAGAACAAGGAAAAGGAAAAATCAGCAAGGTTGATTTCAATGCCATCTTCATCTGCTTTCCATGGATGGATCCTTAATGGGGTGTGTGAATCCCTGCTTTGTTAGGCTCCTAAAACGTGGAGTCTATCAACTGGGTAAGGGCACGTCTTTTATACTTCACAGTGGAAGGTGCACTTTGGGTGTCTGTTATTCTTCATTCCAGGAATCAGGAGTGTTTGGACACTTAGGCTACTTTCACACTGGATCGTTGGGGGCGTCACTTTTAACCCCCGCTAGCGGCTGAAAAAGGGTTAAAACCGCCCAGCGGTTCGGCGGCGCTGCCTATTGATTTCAATTGGCAGGGGCACTTTAGGACCTGTGTATACACCACTTCTACAGAGCTGCAAAGATGCGGCTTGCAAGACTTTTTTTGGTGTCTTGCCTGCGCGCACCGCTCCAGTGTGAAAGCTCCTCGGGCTTTCACACTGGAGTAAGAGGTGACGCTCTTTACAGGCGCTATTTTTAGCGCTATAGCGCCTGTGAAGCGGCTCATTGTGAAAGCAGCCTTACATGAACACTTTTCTGGATTTATTATTGACTTGGTTAAATTGATGATAGGAAACTCCTATCCTCATATTGATTAGTGGTTCCAAATTAATAACTACTGCAGTAGGGAACAGACACAAAAGATACGCTCAGCATCTTTCTAAATTACTGTTCTGCTTCATTATGACGCAATTGAAGGTTTTTATGCACATGATTACGTAGGTATCACATAAATATTACAATTGTACATTTATGGTAACAAGGGGCGTTACATAGGCAGGCTAATTCTAATCAGGACTCGAAAGAATTTAAACATTTACTGAAAACATTATTAGTGCCGTGTGCACAGTGAGGGCAGAGTGCAATACATACAAAATACAATACAATTATATACAGAACGTACACATTTCCATTACAGTCTCCCCTCTTTTGATCACTAACCATACCTGCTATCACCTTTAACCTGGAACCTCCACACGCTTAGGTGGAGGTAGTCCTGGCCAAAGAGGCAAAAAAACTCCATTGTGGAGAAAATAATAGCTGAGCAACTTTTTTCATTACCAAATGACTTTTCATTGTGAAAAACAAATGATTGATAAGACATATTTACAGAGTACTGTCTGTACACTCCTGTGGCCAGAATGGCCTTCTAGCTGAATTGTGGGCATGCTGACTTATCAGCACATGTAAACACAGACAATTCTACATAAAATGTAAGACATACAAAAGACAAATATGACTTCAACATGGCTAAACTACTTCTCAAATATATATATATCCCTTAAAATTAAAGTAATTGAATCAAAAAGTACCCTAGACTGTGATCACAAGAGGGAAACAAATCAAACACAGAGATTTCTTTAATTTAGTCATTTTTGCAGTGTCTGGTGTGGATCCAGGTGACTTTTCCTTCAAGTTTTGCAAAAACTGTACATGAAATAGATGCTGTATTGAGTCTCCAAACATTTCCTTATATATAAATGTCTCTTAACAATTCACAAGTTACCTGGCTTTAGTTTTAGATCCTTCCAAACTTTTAGGATCTGGAATTGGGGAGAAAACACATAAATGAGTTTGTCAAAAACCTTAAAAGATCAGCAACATTCTCTGTGAGATCCGAATGGAGGACTTCAGCTGCTGAGACAAAATATAAGCAAGTGAGTAACACACTCCCAAACAAAATCCCATAGGGAGAGAGTCCAACATCCCCCCTTAGGGGCTTCATCAAATATAAGAAAACATTCAGGCAAAAGTTTTCTAGTTTCTTACTCTACTTTTTCCGCTACATTGTAGACAGTAGGGGGTGTAAAAATAAAACCTCAAAACTTCTAGTAAGGACTCTCCTATAAACATGATTTCCACTGTTACTCTCTGTACTTTCTGCACTCTATATTTACAAACTACTTCTGATAACACGTTTTACTGTGGCCTTTGCAGTAGCATTTGCCACTGGACATGCAGAAAACATGTCCATACAGACAAAATGCATACTTGTAAGATCCTAACTTGGGCATCTGGATATATCTTTTTGTAATCTCTGGAAGGGATCTTCAGCTTTTGGTAACACCTTTGGTAACAGGCAAAACAAGAAGTGGTATGTTATAAAAACAACTGTGGAGAACCCTGGCTCTATCCCACGCTCATTTACTAAGGCAGCCATAACTGCTTGTGACTGATGACACGGTCCATGTGTCAAGCTGGAGGGAAAAGAGTGGCTGGCAGACATAAATGATCACATTTTCCAAAGTCCTATTTCATAAGAAGTTGCCCCCTGTGGACCACTTGTTCTTCTCGTTCTGGGGTCCTTAAAGTTGAAATGGCATGCTTTATTGGTTTACCTGCTAAAGTAAAAACAAACTTATGGCCCTTCAAATGGAACCAAAAGCTCTCTATATCTCGACTATCTATATAAATATACACTCTTTTTATAGCTCACAGGCTTTGCTAAAACATGGAGCTCTGCTTCTTGAGCTGGGCAAAAAAGATCCAATGACTTTGAATACCGAGTATCCTTCTGGGTGATAAACTGCATACTCAAATCTACAAAAAATTTAATATCTGGGTCTTCAGGGAGTGTGTCCTGCACTGGGCTCACAGCAGCTGATTCCTATGTCATCAATTTAACACATGCGTCTTTTCCTTTCTTTTGAATAAATGTACGCATTTTTCATTGTTAGATTTGTACATAAACAAACTCATATTTTAAACCTTTCATTAGACAAGCATTTAGTTAGCTGTATATTTGCTGCACAGAATGTCGGACCATTAAAAATTAAATGTTTGACCAAAACAATATCTAACTTTGTCTAATAGCACCTTTGCATAAAAGCTGCTGCTCTGATATATTGGGATGAACCCTTCATTACTGGGTCCAGCTTGCATAAATATATTACAATGGCTTGTTTTCTATCATGCTATTTGTGTAAGAACTCCAGTTTCATGTTTCAAAAGACAACTTTTTCCTGGCAATATTATAATAAATGATAACAATACCCTGCGGTCATGGAGAGATGCCCATAAATACAAAATATTCTAGCTTTTATACCACGGCACTTACAAGGAAAAGAGGCACATCATTTCACAAATCCACACATTCTGCTTTGGATTTCAAAAATAAAAACAAAAGGATCAACAATCTGTATGATGGACCAGAAAGCATCAAAAACTATAAAAAACTGGCTGCAGGTGGCATCTATCCTAACAGAGTGTGTGGATTTGATGTGATGGGTCTGTTAGATTTTTTTTTTTTTAAATTCTTTATTATTTTATCAATACAAAACCACGCCTGACCGGTAACATTACAAATTACATACCAAAAACCACATATTGATATCATTATCCCCAAATCCCCCCCCCCCCCCACCATCCTCCCCATTCCTGCAGAGGGCTGCCAAGGGATCAGCCTTCAAAATTATTCTGACCAGTCTCAAATTAATCTCCCGCCATTTATACCATATTTATAATCTCCTCTAGGTAACTCCAGGTCCTTATAAATTTTTGCCAACCTGCCCATTTCCCCATCGGTTCCTCACCCTCGTCAGGTACCAATCCCCCATCATCCAAACTCTCGACATTATAAATTTCATTTATGCAAAAGAGCCAGTCTCGAGTATTTGGGCTTGCCGAATCAAGCCATTTTGTGGCTATCTGCCTCTTAGCCGCATCAAGCATTATCGGGATGATAGAGGATTGGTACCTCTTTACCGACATCTCAGTCCCATGAAAGAGAAATACCCATGGATCCTCTACAATTACTTCCTCAGTAATTTCCTTGATCAATGTTATGATTTTCCTCCAGTATATTTTAATTATGGGGCACCCCCACCAAATGTGAGCCATTGTTCCTAAACAAACGCACCCCCTCCAACAAGTATCAGATTTCGTACTATCGATTTTGCTTAATCTGTCTGGGGTGGCATACCATCTTGCAAGACATTTATAATGAATTCCCGTTCTTCTGGTGTCTAGTGCTGAATAGTGTGCCAACTTCAAAATCTTTTCTATCATAGATTTGCTACATTGTGACCCTAGCTCCCGCTCCCACTTTTTGATGTAAGGAGGCACCTCCAGTTCCATCTCTGCTCCCAGAATCCTATACATTTGAGCAATAGCACCACCTGTTTTCTCCCTCACACAGAGCTGCTCAAGTGGTCTGTACTCCTCTTCGCTTCTGAGTGGTTTCGGTAACTTGTCTATAAAATGCGAAAGCTGGAGATACCTCCATCCATCCATCACCCACAACCCCGGTTCAGCCCTTAACTCAGCAATCGTGCGTATTCTCCCCTTGCTTACAACATTTTTTAGTTGAATACAATCGTCTTTTAACCAATTCCCTCCCACCTCCCTCATCCCAGGTTCAAAAAATAAATTATTTTTCATGTAAATCAATGGTGAGTTGTGTGTCCATTTATTCTGGATGTATATCAGGTCCCAATATTTGAAAGTGTTACATGTCACTACAGCCGTGTTGGTGCCGAGTGCTCTATATTTTGGGGGATTCCACAAAATGTGACCTAGATCAGTGTTGCTCAAATAGTGTTCTATATTGACCCATCTCTTCTCCGATCCCTTTTTGGACCAATCAATAACTCGTGACAGAACTACTGATATATAATACCTATTGAAATCAGGTAGAGCTAGTCCACCTTTTTTTTTTTTTTCCCCCTACTTAAAACTGCATAAGAGATACGTGGTTTTTTGCCACCCCAGACAAATTTCGCTATCGAGCTACGTAAAGCTCTGAAATAATACCTAGGAAGAGGAATAGGCAACATCTGAAATTTTTACAGTATTTTGGGTGTCAGTATCATTTTAACCGCGTTTACACGCCCAAGCCATGAGAGAGGCCTTGATGAAATTCTTCTGGTTTCTTGCCTGATCTCATCCAGCAACGGAATGTAATTTTTTAAATACAATTTTTTAAAGGTGTTAGCTAATTTTATCCCCAAATACTTGATTTCCTTTTTCCAGGGAAAGGGGAACACTTCGGCTAGGTGGGCCTCCTCTTGTTTTCCCACGCTGATATTTAGGATCTCTGACTTCTTCAGATTTATTTTAAAATTGGAAAGGTCCCCGTATCTTCTAAGGATCCGTAGCACATTTGGAAGAGTGATTCTGGGGTTCGCGATGAAGAACAAGACATCATCGGCAAATGCCGCGAGTTTATGTTCCTCTACTCCTATCTTCACCCCGCTACAATCTGGATTGTTGCGAATAGTAGCTAGTAGAGGCTCAAGGGACAAGACGAACAGAAGAGGGGAAAGAGGGCAGCCCTGTCTAGTACCGTTTACCATATTGAAGGGTTCTGAGAGAGCCCCGTTTACTTTGACAGAGGCCGTAGGGTTGTTATAAAGTGTTTTGACCCACGAGGTAAACCTCGGACCAATCCCCATGGCTTCCAAAGTTTTCATCATGAACCCCCAGTCTACCCTGTCAAACGCTTTTTCGGCGTCCACTGACAGGAATAGAACTGGGGGCCCTCCCCGTTTACTAATTTCTAACAGAAGCGCTGCTCGCACCCCATTATCCCTGCTCTGTCTCCCGGGTACAGACCCTGCCTGGTCTGCGTGCACCAGTGTGGTCATTTTTTCCTTCAATCTGCTAGCCAACACTTTCGCATAAAGTTTAACGTCTGCGTTCAGCAGCGAGATGGGTCTGTAACTCGAACAGAGCCTGGCATCCTTCCCTTTTTTTAGTATCAATGTGATCGTCGCAGCTAGTGCTTCTCTCTCCATTTTGCAGTTGGCACCTAACTCGTTCCAATAATGACAAAGCCTAGGAACCAGGATATGTTTCAGTTTTTCTAAGTATATAGTAGTAAATCCATCTGGACCTGGGCTCTTACCCTTTGGGGAATCTTTCAGGGCTGCCAAAATTTCCTCCTCCTCAATAGGTCTATCAAAGGTAGATCTCTCCTCCTCGGTTAGCTCCACTACCCCCGCCCCCTTCAGGAATTCCTCGTCCCTGCCCATACGAGTGGGGTCCTCTGCTCTATGTTGCCCAATAGAATATAAGGCTGCATAAAACTGCCATGCCTCTACTAGTCACCATTAACTCACCTCTTTTGTTTTGTATTTTTTCAATAAAGTTCCAGCCCCTTTTTTTTTCTTACTAATCTGGCCAAGTGCTTACTCGACTCGAGCTCTTTTGGAATCCTGTTCCATCAAATCCCTCAGCTCCTCCCTTTTGGCGGCTAGCTGACGATAGCCGTCCTGACTCTGCCCCTTGGACTTTTTATGGGCCTGTTCCAGCGAAAAAATTTCCTCTATCAGCCTTTCCCGTTCTTCCTTTCTCTTTTTTTTTTAACCCTGCTCCTATGGAAATGAGGACCCCTCTAATATATGCTTTATGCGTTTCCCATAGAATAGAGGGGGAAACCTCTCCAGTATCATTTGATTTAAAGAAAAAATCGGCTTCATCCTGAACCCTTTCTACTACTTTTGGATCCTTCAGCATGCATTCATTCAACTTCCACGAGAAGGGTTGTCGTTGCCATTCTGGGATCCTCACCTTCACCGTGACCGGTGAATGATCTGAGAGGGATAGGATTTCTATTCTGGTTTCCTCCACCCACTCCAGAAGACTGTGGTCCACAAATATATAATCTAATCTTGAATAAGTCCCGTGCACAGGGGAGAAGAAAGTGAAATCTCTTTCCTTAGCATGCTGCACCCTCCATGCGTCCATCAGATGGCAGCGAAACAGCCTCCGCCCAATTGCGCAAATTGAGGCCTTCCCTATCCCCTGGGCATGGGACGTACTATCCAGATCAGGATCAAGGCAAAAGTTGAGGTCCCCCACCAGCACTACCTCCCCCTCCCTGAACTTCGTCAGCTTCGTCAACACTTGTCCCAGAAATACCGTCGGGTTTATTGGGGCAATAAACGTTCGCCAAAGTGAACATCCTATTCCCCATATTACCCTTCAAAAAAATATAACGACCCTCAGGGTCCGTCATACTGTCCACCAGTGAAAAATTTGAGGCCTTCGAGAACACTATAGCTACTCCCTTTGATCTTTTAATAGGCGTATCCCCATAGAACCATTGGGGCAAACCTGGAGAGAACAGCCTAATTCTAGAATCCAAGGCCAAATGGGTCTCCTGAAGAAATACTATGTCGGCACCATAGTGTTGTAGTTCCCTCAATATTTTATGTCTTTTTATAGGCGAGTTTAACCCTTTCACATTATATGATAAGAATTTGAGCTCTGGCATAACAATCAATCGATCCCTTCTCCTCTACCAACTCTGTTAGATTTAAATTTTATTTATTATAACTCTCACATCATGGACCGCACATCAAGTTATTATCAAAAACCTTAAAATTTCATTTTTGTAGAAAAACTTCTTATGTATTCCATCCATCTTGGCTTTGTTAAATATTATGGCAGCTGTATTCCAAATAACAACCTCATCTTAATCTTTTTTTTCTCTCAATAAGGGCTTATTGAATAAATGTAAAATTATAAAATTGTTATCTTAATCTAAACTAATCCCATTTTTAAAAAATTCCCCAATAACCTGGATTTCATTTCCAACCAAAGGTTGTCTAAACCAGTTTCAATATATCTATATAATTGTTAAACTCATATTAGAAATGAATACTCATTATTAATTAATTTTACTTAATTTGCCTTTTTTAAATGCACTGTTTCCACTATCAAATGATATTCAATTTGTGTAATACACGGTTAAATGTAACCTTCATTTTACCATGTTTGGAAAACAGATTCAAAATAATTGTGATCACATTGTTTACCATTAGATTCGTTAACCCGGCACATTTTGTTATAAATGTTTTGTCTAAAAAAACTGGAATTGGCATGGTGTCCTTCCAGCTTATCACTGACCACATTCTTTCAGGAGAGCACAAAGGAGGAGGTCACATCTGCGTACATGACACACACAAGAAATAGAACTAAAGGTCCCAGCATTCGCACACACATACACCAATATCTCTCTAAAATCGCTTACATTTTTCCCATTTGTACACAACACATGCATATCATTCTCTCACTTTCTTTTAACTCTCATTAATATTTTCCTGCCTTAAATTCTGCATTCCTTATTTTGTTCAGATATCTTTTATATCTAGCTTCTATGATCAGACGGGCAGCCAGAGTGCTCATCCCATCTTCCCTCTCTGACAACATATAAAGTATTCTGTTTTAACTCTAATTTCTCTGTTTCTGACTCTAATAGTTGTAGTGCCTGACCCCAAATTCATCCCACAACTTAACATGAAAATGTCCCTTTCTGTCTAGTGTTAATGTCAGCCTTGATCCATCCTGCTCACATAGATGGCTGTTTCTCTAGCTGTTTACTCTGCATGATTCTTAGTCCCTGTGGACCTTGGTAACCCAGTTACCCAATGTAGATCACTATCCACTTTAACCATTAATCTAGGGGCTCAGTATAGGCAGAACTGCACCTTCGGTTCATATATAGCGCTCCTCTTGCGCTGGGCATTTTTGAGGGTCTCTTACCCTTCATTCCCTTACTTAATTTAATGCCCATAATGACTGGCCAGTCTTCTCTCTTCTCTACGTGTGCCTATACCCTCTTGCCTCTAAACTACTTTATCTAGCAGATGCACTACATATACCTGTGAACAGCACTATTCTTCCCTTTCTTATCTATACCACTCTGATGGACAATAGACAGGGACAACATAACATATAACCACCAATCAATACAGTTCGATTAAGGGGAGTAAAATAGGTACCCTTTGTCCCGAAAATGCCTTACCAATCAAGGAAGTCTGATAACGCAAATGTAAGCAAAAGGCTTACCTCAGCCGGCTGATTATCAGAAATTCCCGGATCATCTCAAGCTCCTCGTTTCGGATACTCAGGGTCACCTGGAATCCCCTCCTAAGGCAAGGCTCGCCATGCTCACTTGGTTAAATTGATGATAGGCAACTCCTATCCTCATATTGATTAGTGGTTCCAAATTAATAACTACTGCAGTAGGGAACAGACACAAAAGATATGCTCAGCATCTTTCTAAATTACTGTTCTGCTTTATTATGACGCAATTGATTGGTTTTTATGCACATGATTACGTAGGTATCACATTAATATTACAATTGTACGTTTATTGTAACAAGGGGCGTTACATAGGCAGGCTAATTCTAATCAGGACTCGAAAGAATGTAAACATTTACTGAAAACATTATTAGTGCCGTGTGCACAGTGAGAGCAGAGTGCAATACATACAAAATACAATACAATTAAATACAGAACGTACACATTTCCATTACAATTATCCAGTTTTATTCATTAGACACTAGCTCGGCAATCTTTTGTTGGACATTTTCACTTAGGGGTGTACTCACTTTTGTTGCCAGCGGTTAGTTTTAGACATTAGTGTGTTGAGTTATTTTGAGGGGACAGCAAATTTAGACTGTTATACAAGCTGTACACTCACTACTTTACATTATAGCAAAGTGTCATTTCTTCAGTGTTGTCACATGAAAAAATATAATAAAATATTAACAAAAATGTGAGGGGTGTACTCCCTTGTGAGATACTGTAGGTAAAATGGCTGTCAAAAAAACCAAGTCATTGACTCTGATTTAAAGCACCTGTGCAAGATATAGGAAAACCTGTAAACATGGCCTGTTGGGGGTACTTGAGGACTGAGGTTGAGAACCACTGTTCTATGGGGTTGAGGTCAGGACTCTGTGCAGGCCAGTCAAGTTCCTCCACCCCAAACTCGCTCATCCATGCCTTTATGGACTTTGCTTTGTGCACTGGTCCAAATCATTTGGTGGAGGGGAGATTATGGTGTGGGGTTGTTTTTCAGGGGTTGGGCTTGGCCCCTTAGTTCCTGTAAAGTGAACTCTTAAGGCGTCAGCATACCAAGACATTTTGGACAATTTCATGCTCCCAAATTTGTGGGAATAGTTTGGGGATGGCCCCTTCCTGTTCTAAAATGACTGCACACCACTGCACAAAGCAAGGTCCATAAAGAAGTGGATAAGCGAGTCTGGGGTTGTGGAACTTGACTGGCCTGCACAGAGTCCTGACCTCAACACGACAGAACACCTTTGGGATGAATTAGAGAGGAGACTGCGAGTCAGGCCTTCTCGTCCAACATCAGCGCCTGACCTCACAAATGTTCTTCTGGAAGAATAGTCACACATTCCCATAGACACACTCCTAAACCTCGTGGACAGCCTTCCCAGAAGAGTTGAAGTTGTTATAGCTGCAAAGGGTAGGCCAACTCCATATGGAACTCCCCCTGCAGCTTTTGTAAGTTTGCCCACCTACAAAGAAAAGAAGGTTCTATAAATAGGTATATTTGAACATTTTCGCTGCCAGGCCCAGTGCTCCACTTTTCAGCTCCGATGGCCAGACCATTTTTGCAATTTTTCCAATGCCTTTTTATTTTTCCCTTACAGCTTTCAGAGCTTGTAAAATATAGTTTCTGAAAGCACAAGACCAGTGAAATAAAAATAAGGTGCTACTGATTTTTAGGGCACAATGATATTTACGCAAATGTTTTTTAAAACCATATTTTCTCTATTAATACACTAAAATCATGATTAGCAGATAAAAACACAGCAAGTTTTACAAAATTCCTGCTAAATTCCTACAAAATATAAAAGCCTACTGTAACTTGTATTGAGTTAATAAATAACAAATATTTGTACATTTTTAATTGAATCTTTTTGCTAAATGGTGAAAACTGAACGTACACAAAACTAAAAATCTGGAGGTTTTCATTTTTCACTTTCAGCTTTCAGAGTTTGTAAAAGACCTCCCACACCATATATTTTCTAAAAGGATAGGACCAGTAGAATAAAAGGAAGGAAAACAATTACAGAACTCTCTGACCCCACGGGCCTGTTTTGCCTAGACTTCCTGAGATCACTTCAGTTGAGCCATTTCCTCAGCTCAATCCAGCCCCCCACGGATAGTAACCAACCGCTCACCACTTTTGAAGACCTCTGTTCTACCTCGGGGGGTACTACCACACACGCTCTCCCTGACCTACTACCTCTTAAATACACCCCCAGCAGATTTTCTGCCCCCAGACCTACTTAAGTGGGAAAAAGAACTAGACTATCGATTTAACACAACCAAGAGCCAACAAATTCTTAGATTCACGCACAAATCTTCTAGGGCTGCAACTAACGATTATTTTCATAATCGATTAATTGGCCGATTATTGTTTCGATTAATCGATTAATCGGTTAATAACCTAAAAAAAAAGTGTGGTGTATAATTTAGTTAATATGTAAAGTTTTTAAAAAAGGCAATTTATTCTTAAATATTTCTATGCAGTGGTAAATAAAAATAACCAACTATATGGTTAGGGAGCAAAATATCTAATCCACTCTGAGAATAACAGAGGAGATATACTGTATATACTATTAGAAGAGATATACTGTATATACTATGAGAGGAGAGATATACTGTATATACTATGAGAGGAGAGATATACTATTAGGAGATATACTGTATATACTATGAGAGGAGAGATATACTGTATATACTATGAGAGGAGAGATATACTATTAGAGGAGATATACTGTATATACTATTAAAGGGTGAATCTGGTAAATATCATCAGACTCAGAGATCACATTTTTTTATTTAAAAAAAACAAATGTCTTCCTTCAAAAAAAAAATAAAAAATGTAATTTTAAGAACGTTCGTTCGATTTTCTAATCATTAGTGGGGTAAAATCGACGTTCGTTTTCAACCATGGTGACGGGAAAATTTGGAAATAGAAAACTTCTTGGTCAAAGGAATTTTCAGACTGTGTGATTTTCGTTCAGAAATTTACATTCGTTTTCAAAACAGAATGTTAAAAACAATTGAAAATTTCAAACAACTTTCTTTCAGCGAACGTACAAAGATTTTTCGTCTGAATGTTCTCGCCTGATAATTGATTTGTGACCAGCATAAGGCTCGGTACACACCTATGCAGTTTGCTTCTGCAGTGCTTTTTGCTGTGCGTTATGATTTTTGCACACGTGATTTTGCTGCGATTTGCATTTTTGCATTTTTTTTGGACAATTTTGGACAGATTAAAAAAAAACACAAATTGCTGCAAAAACACATTACATGCTCTTCTGCAGCTTCTCCATTGAAGTACATTAAACCAAAAAAGCACCGTTTTGCGTTAAAAAGTCCTTGACCCTTTCCAAATACGCAGCGGCTGAAAAAAGCATAGATGTGAACGTGTCCCATAGGAAACCATGTAAATGAACTGTAGTGCATTTCTGCAAAAAGCACCAAAAAACACATAGATGTGAACCAGGTCTAAGATGTTTAGTAATATAATGGGGTTAATAAAACTAAAATTAGCCCTTTATAGTACAAAAAAAAGGCAGATAATTGCTAATGTAAGGGGTTCATTTTTTTTTTCTGTAGAACTGTGAAAGTAATATTTACAGTAGCGATTTGCTCTTTCTTCACTATAAAGGACTCATTTTAGCTTTTTTTTAACCCCATTATGTTACTGGCCGATTATTCGATTATGAAAATAGTAATCGATTAATTTCATAATCGATTAGTTGTCGATTAATCGATTAGTTGTTTCAGCCCTGAAATCTTCCATATGTGCCAAAACTCAGGAGACCAATTACAAAATCTTATCAAGATGGTGCAGAACCCCAGCACTGCTACATAAATTCTTCCAGATGGCATCTGACCTTTGTTGGCGCTGCCGGGCAGAAAAGGGGACCCTGTTGCATGTATTCTGGTCATGTCCTAAACTAACGAACTTCTGGCGAAACAATCCGGGAGACGGTACAGAAATTCACAGAACACAACATCACTGACGACCCAGCATTCTTCCTCCTACATGCATCAAAAATACCCGCAAGGACATACAAAAAATCCGTGATCCGCCACCTTCTAGACGCAGCCAAAGCCTGTATCCCATTGCACTGGAAATCCTCACTTCCACTAACCATTGACTTATGGCTCAAAAAAGTTGAGGAAATCAAAAAAATGGAGGACCGCATCCACACAGCGCAGAACAGACAAGAGAAGTACTCCAAAACATGGCAGCTGTGGAATATATTCATATACTCAGCTGAGGGTCAGGCTCTACGAGAACCCACATTAGATGAATGAATACCCGTAAAACAACATAAACCCCCCAAACTCTGAATACAGGTCACAGAGCATTGCAGATGTACTCCTGACCAGAGTCCCCCAGACACTCCATGATCACGGGGAACACTCTTCCCACCCCTCCCCCTCCTTTCCCTCCCGTTCAACACCTACACCTCCCCTTTAAACCTCCCCCTTTCTCTAACACTCTACCTCTACTTTTCTACCTCTCCTTCTACCACTCTCTCTTTCTCTCCCCACAGTAGGATACTCCTACACTACTTGAGAAAAAAGGAAAAAGTAGGTACGGAGCCCATGGGACAACAACTTACCACCACACCACACCTTAAAAAGCACATATGATTCCCTCTAGGGTAGAGGGCTTCATGATAATTACAAACACACTTCTCAGAAGTAACTACAGAGTCGCCACAAAGCGAGCGAGAACAATACCTGATTTGAAAGTTCCAATTGTGCCTACCATGATGTAAACTTATACAACTGATACAACAACAATGTCAACTAAGTGATGACGGTGTGTCACAAAATCTGATAGATGATGATATATTGTACTATTTATTATTCTGTATTATGTTGGTCCATGTGTCCATTTCCTGTTATAAATAAACAATTAAAAAAAAAAAAAAAAAAAGGAATAAAAGGAAGGTGCTACTGATTTTTAAGGCCCTGCGATATTTGCGCAAATGTTTACCAAACAATGTTTGCACTAAAAATGCACTAAAATCATTATTGGCAGATACAAACACAGCAAATTTGACAAAATTCCTGCTAAATTTCTTTAAAAATTTCTTTAAAATATAAAAGCTAAACCTGTATTTTATATTTAGCCTTTTTGGTGAAAATCGGATGTACGCAATTTCTCTCAAAATCTGGAGGTTTTAATTTTTCACTCACAGCTTTCAGAGTTTGTTTAAGACCCCCCTAAACCATATATTTTCTGAAAAGCACATGGCCAGTAGTTATAAAAAGGAGCTACTGATTTTTAAGGTCATGTGATATTTGCGCAAATATTTATTAAAACAATATTTTTGCTACAAATACAATAAAATCATTAATAGTGTATTTATACATGGCAAAATTTACTAAATTCCTGCTAAATATAAAAGTTAAAACTATTGAGTTAATAAATATCAAATTTGTACATTTTGAATTGCACCTTTTTGTGAAATAGTGAAAACTGAAGATGCGCAAAACAGTAAATAAAAACAATTTATTCTAAAAAGCTGGAGGTTACCATTTTTCCCTTACAGCTTTCAGAATTTGTAAAAGACCCCTCAAACTATACATTTTTTGAAACCACATGACCTATAGAATAAAAAAAGTGCTACTGATATTTTTAGGCCCCGCAGTAGTTGCACAAATGCTCATCAAATTGCAATATTATTAAAAATACACTAAAATCATTATTAGTGGATACATACATAGCAAAATTTACAAAATCTGTGCTAAATTTATACTAAATAAAAAAGCTAAAACTGTATTGAGTTAATAGAAAACAGATATTTGTAAATGCTAAATTTGTGCTTTTTTGTGAAATGGTGAAAACTAAAGGTACGCAAAAGTGCAAATACAATTTACTCAAAAAATCCGGAGGTTACCTTTTTTCGCTTATAGCTTTCAGAATTTAAAAAGACCCACCAAGCCATACATTTTCTGAAAGAACATGATCTGTAGAATAAAAAAAAAGCTACTGATTTTTTGGGCCCCGCAGTAGTTGCGCAAATACACTAAAATATTTTTTTGTGCACACACAATACAACTTACATAATTCCTACTAAATTGTTACTACAGCATTGTTCACATGTGGCATACTAAAGTGTATGCTCTTGGGGGGCCATGTTTACCTGCACAGGTGTTCCCATTTATGTCAATTGGGATGAAATGGCTGCACAGGCATAGACGCTGCTCCCAAACTGACATCTGTGTGTGTGCATGACCCCCGAACGCAGACAGTGTGAGCTCAAGGACATGCACCCGGACCTACATGGATGTCAAATTGGGAGCAGCGGCTGTGTTAGCACAGTTGCTACATCCCAAATGACATCAATGGGACAGCCTGCACTGGGATGCACAGAACACCTATGCATCCCTGTACAGGTAAACATGGCCTTGCAGGGGTGTACGCTGTATATGCCCTGTGTGAACAAGGCCTTGGGCCCCTTTCACATGAGCAGACCGATCCGGTCTGCCTGTCTTTTTTTTCAGGCAGACCTGATCGGACCACACATTGTTCTCCATGGAGAGGCGAATATAAATGGACATGTGTCCGTTTACACACGCCTGCATCCGATCCGGTCCACCAAAAACAAACTAATAGTGATCTGTTCCCCATCCGTCTAGCAGATCGAATCGGGTGACAGTCTGATGGAAATGGACAGGTGGTCCGTTTCTATTAGATTGTTCCATAGAGAACAGCAAGCTGTGTGCATGTCTGGTCTGCATCATCAGAGCGGACAAGGACCTGTCATCTGCATGCTCAGCAGGCGGATCTGCTTGATGGAGTCCGCGCCATGTAAAAGAGGCCTTTACTATGTTTTGTTTTTAAATATATATTTTCTTCATTTTTTTGTAGTTCTTTTTTTTTTTTTTTTTTTTTTTTGGTAAGATATCAGAGGTCTAAACAGACCCCTGATGTCTCTTTTTTTGAGACAGAGAAAGGAACTGAAGATAGTCCCTCTCTCTGCAGCACATTACATGAATTAATAAGGAGTCTCTATAGAGTAGTGGAGTGGACAGTGTTATCCCCTCTAAGCCCCTGCAGCACCTGAAGCCAGCAGGCGCGGCAGAGGAGGAAAGCTGACTTTCTCAAAGGTAGCTGCAGGGATTCGGGTTTGGGGGGGGGGGGGGGGGTTGATCCGATCAGTGTGGGGCGATCAGTTCTAGGGGGAGGAAGAAGATGGAAAAGAAAGGGGGAAACTTTACAGGAATAGGAGCGTGGAGAGGCTGAAGATGGAAGTGGCGGCATGGGGGGAGGGGGGTTACATTTGAGCTAAATAACTCTGATCAGCAGACTGCAACCCGCTGATCAGAGCTAAAGGATTGTTCAGCAAAGTCTGCTGAACAATTCTGCTATAAGTTTATGGTCACTGAAGTGACTATGAGCTTATAGCAGAAGGAGGAATGAGATCCGTATGGCATACGGACCTGGCCAGCTGGAAGAAGTGCCATAGGTCCATACGCCGTACAGACCTGGCAGCGAAAGGGTTAAATGATAGAGACACAATATCAACCAAAAATCCAGAAAAAAAATACACGATTCAAATGTTATAAATTGAGTTGCATTTCAGTGAGTAAAATAAGTATTTGATCCCCTACCAACCAACAATAATTCTGGCTTCCACAGACTGGCTACAGTATGTGCTTATGTGGTACAAAGATTAGTCAATTTGAGAAGGTGCTCCTAACAACTCATTATGTGTATAAAAGACACCTGTCCACAGAATCTGTCTTCCATTCAAATTCACCATCATGGGCAAGACCAGAGAGCTGTCAAAGGACATCAGGGACATGGTTGTAGACCAGCACAAGGCTGGATTGGTCTACAAGAACATCAGCAAGAAACTTGGTGAGAAGGAGACAACTGTTGGAGAGATTATTCGCAAGTGAAAGAAATACAATATAACCATCAATCGCCATTGGTCTGGAGCTCAATGCAAGATAGGGTCTTATCTCATGGGGTAAGAATGATCATAAGAAAAGTGAGGGATCAGCCCACAACTACATGGGAAGAGCTTGTGAATGATCTCAAGGCAGTTGGGACCACAGTCCCTAAAAAAACCATTGGTAATAAAATGCGCCGCCGTGGATAGAAATCCTACAGTGCCTGCAAGGTCCCCCTCCTCAAGAAGGCACATGTACAGGCCCGTCTGAAGCTTGCCAATGAACATCTAAATGAGTCAAAGAAGGATTGGGAGAAAAGTGCTGTGATCAGATGAGTCCAAAATTGAGCTCTTTGGCATTACCTTGACTCGCCGTGTTTGGAGGAAGAAAAATGCTGATTATGACCCTAAGAACACCATTATGCATTGGGGCTTTTTCTCTGCTAAAGGTTCAGGCTGACTTTGCCACATTGAGGGGGCAATGGACGGGGTCATGTATTGTAAAATCTTGGCTGAGAGCCTTCTTCACTCTGCAAGAACACTGAAGATGGGTCGTGGATGGGTCTTCCAGCATGACAATGACCCAAAACATACTGCCAAGGCAACAAAGGCGTGGCTCAAGAAGAAGCACATTAAGGTCATGGAGTGGCATAGCCAGTCTCCAGACCTTAAAGTGGAGTTCCACCCAAAAATGGAACTTCCGCTTTAAGTGCAGGTGACCCCCTGACATGCCACATTTGGCATGCAATTTTTTGGGGGGGGGGGGAGCGGATACCCTGTTTTTTAGAAGCATCCAGCTCCCACTTCCTCCCGGGGCTCTGGCATCGGAAGGAAGATCACCTCTCCCCCCTCCCTCCCTGCAATCTTCGGGGACATTTCACAGGTCCCAGAAGATTGCCCGGCCATTCATAGCGTGCAGCGTGGCTCGCGCACGTGCAGTGCGTGCCCGGCTGTGAAGCCACAGCCGGGCACCCCCGCAGTAAGGGTACCCGTGCCTCAGAGAGGAGGGGGGCGGGGCTTCGTACCCCCGCATCGCTGGACCATGGGACAGGTGAGTGTCCGATTTATTAAAAGTCAGCAGCTACACTTTTTGTAGCTGATGACTTTCAATATTTTTTTTTTTCGGTGGAACTCTGCTTTAGTCCTATGGAAAATTTATGGAGGGAGTTGAAACTTCAAGTTGCCAAGTGACAGCCAAGAAACCTTAATGCCGCGTACACACGGTCGAACTTTTCGTCTACAAAAGTCCGACGGACGCCGACGGACTAAAGCTGGCTGACAATCCGATCGTGTGTGGGCTTCCCCGGACTTTCAGTGGACTTTCAGCGGACTTTTCCAGCCGCAAATCTGACGGACTTCAGATTTGAAACATGCTTCAAGTCTTTACGTCGTAACTACACCGGACCCAGAAATCCGCTTGTCTGTGTGCTAGTCCGATGGGCAAAAACCCACGCTAGGTCAGCTATTGGCTACTGGCTATCAACTTCCTTATTTTAGTCCGGTGTACGTCATCACGTACGAATCCGTCGGACTTTTGTGTGATCGTATGTAGGCAAGTCCGTTCGTAAGAAAGTCTGCCGCAAGTCCGCCAAAAGTCCGACAAAAGTCCGTCGAAAGTGTGTCGGACAGGCTGTCGGACTTTTGTAGCCGAAAAGTCCGACCGTGTGTACGCGGCATAAGGATTTAGATCAGATCTATAAAATAGAGTGGACCAAAATCCCTCCTGAGATGTGTGCAAAGCTGGTAACCAACTACAAGAAATGTCTTACCTTTGTGCTTGCCAACAAGGGTTTCTCCACCAAGTCATGTTTTGCTTGGGGATCAAATAGTTATTTCACTCACTGAACTGCAACTCAATTCATATCATTTGTATTGTGTTTTTTCTGGATTTTTGGTTAATATTCTGTTTCTATCATTTAAATTACACCTATCAAAAATTATAGACCCTTAATTTCTTTGTAAGTGGACAAACTTAAAAAAAAATCTGCAGGGGATCAAATATTTTCCCCACTGTATATTATTCGATTGATTTTACTACAATATCCTTTTCCTGTTTTCAAGGGAAATAGTGCTACAATTGATGTAATAATACTAAATACTACAGAATACTACTACTAAAGACTACAAAAAAAAAATCTTTAGAAAAAAGAATATGCATAGCAGACCGGACCAATTCAAAGTCAGGCAATTTAAAGTATAACTAAAGGCAAAACTTTTTTTTCTTTTTGAATAGGGTGGAGAGGGAATAGAATGCTTGTCAGTTTTTACTGCTGTCTGTGTCCCCGTTATGGAGATTCAACCTGTTTGTCCTGTTTACCATTATCATTGAAAGTAAAAGTAAAAGAAAATCCCAACTTTTGGGTTGCCCCCAGAAAGATTCTGGGGACCTGGGTGTCCCTAAGGAATTCCCTTAATTTGCAAGGATTTCCTCTCACTTCCTGTTTGGCTGTGGGACAGGAAGTGAAGAGAAATCTCCACTATGGGACACAGATGGTGCAAAAAAAAAAATCTGACAGGGGTTATAACCCTCCCTTACTCTATCCAAAATGAAGAAAAGTTGTGCCTATAGTTCTACTTTAATACAGATCAGCCTCTGGCTTATAAAATTACTTCTTGGTTACATTTTATTTAGTCAACACGTTGCAGTGTGGTGGTTTTGGCCCTTTTTTTTATAAAGTTTGTAATCAAATTGTTAGAAGCAAGAGCTTCCTTTTTACGTAATGGATGCATTTCCTTACTCATTTACCTGTGAGGGTAATTTATTTGCTCAGTAAGCTGGAAATGTTGATTTGAACTACTGTACTTGTTGATATTTTCTCTATTTTTTTGTAGATGAGTTGAAATTGTGACTGATGGTTTATAGCCTTTGGCATACAGTTATCATCTGGTAATGAAGCATAAAATGAATCACATTTCTGTTATTCTTGTCTTGTTTGTTATACACCTTTCTCCTTTAAACCATGGTAAAATGCCAGTGTCGCATAGCACTTGAGAAACAGAGTGGATGAATGCGCAGTGGTGCTATAACCTCCCTTGATGTTAACCCATGTCATATCCAGCACAGGGAACCATGCTGGATGTAGATGACTGGGTTCAGCAGTGTGTGAAAGAGGTCAGATGATACGGGAAGACAGCTGTCAAATGAGTAAGCCTTCGAAATATAAAACAAAAAACAAGCAGCATTTCCAAGGAAACCCCAAGATGCTTGATGTATGCTTTTTAGCTGGGTGACCACTAATGTATTTTCTTATATTGGAGAGTCTTCTCTTTTACATAAAAGATAGCAACTTTACAGTGTTTTTTGAGGAGCTCAGGAGAGAGTGTGAGGTGTACAGTGGGGATGGAAAGTATTCAGACCACCTTAAATTTTTCACTTTTTGTTATATTGCAGCCATTTGCTAAAATCATTTAACCACTTAAGGACCAGCCTCGTTTTGGATTTTAGGTGTTTACATGTTTAAAACAGGTTTTTTTTGCTAGAAAATTACTTAGAACCCCCAAAAATTATATATTGTTTTTTTTTCTAACACCCTAGAGAATAAAATGGCGGTCATTGAAATACTTTTTTTTGCACTGTATTTGCGCAGCGGTCTTATAAGCGCACTTTTTTTTTGGAAAAAAATAACTTTTTTGAATAAAAAAATAAGACAACAGTAAAGTTAGCCCAGTTTTTTTTTATATTGTGAAATATAATGTTACGCCAAGTAAATTCATACCCAACATGTCACGCTTCAAAATTGCGCCTGCTCGTGGAATGGCGTCAAACTTTTACCCTTAAAAATCTCCATAGGCGACGTTTAAAAAATTCTACAGGTTGCATGTTTTGCCCTACAGAGGAGGTCTAGGGCTAGAATTATTGCTCTCGCTCTACCGGTCGCGGCGATACCTCACATGTGTGGTTTGACCACCGTTTTCATATGCGGGCACTACTCGCGTATGCGTTCGCTTCTGCGTGCGAGCTCGTCGGGATGGGGGGGTTTAAAAAAAAAAAATTTTTATTATTTATTTTACAATATTTTATTTATTTTTACAATATCCCTTGTAATAGAAAAAAGCATGACAGGTCCTCTTAAATATAAGATCTGGGGTCAAAAAGTCCTCAGATCTCATATTTGGACTAAGATGCAAAAAAAAAAAAAAAGTCGTTTGAAAAAATGACATAAAAAAAATATGCCTTTAAGAAAGGAGTAATGACGTCGCTTCAGCCATCCAATGGTATGGAGACGGGTGGCGGCCATCGTAGCCTCACTCGTCTCCATACCCAGGCACTGAAAGGTCCCGATCTCCTCCGCCGCTACCGACGGCTCCGGTAAGCGGCGAAGGGCGTGGGAGAGCGGCGGGAGGGGGGTGGCACCTCTCCCCCCCGCCAATAACGGTGATCTCGCGGTGAACCTGCCGCAGAGACCACCATTATCGTCCACAGAACCGGCTCCTGTAAAGATGGATACCTCGGTTGTGGCAGCAGCTGCTGCCGTTACTGAGATATCCATCTTCAAAGTGCCGACGTATATGTACAGGAGCCGGTCGGTAAGTGGTTAAGTTCAATTTTTTTCCTCATTAATGTACACACAGCACCCCATATCGACAGAAAAACACAGAATTGTTGACATTTTTGCAGATTTATAAAAAAAGAAAAACTGAACTGAAATATCACATGGTCCTAAGTATTCAGACCCTTTGCTCAGTATTTAGTAGAAGCACCCTTTTGATCTAATACAGCTATGAGTCTTTTGGAGAAAGATGCAACAAGTTTTTTTACACCTGGATTTGGGGATCCTCTCCGATTCCTCCTTGCAGATCCTCTCCAGTTGTCAGTTTTGATGGTAAACATTGGTGGACAGCCATTTTTAGGTCTCTCCAGAGATGCTCAATTGGGTTTAAGTCAGGGCTCTGGCTGGGCCATTCAAGAACAGTCACGGAATTGTTGTGAAGCCACCCCTTCGTTATTTTAGCTGTGTGCTTAGGGTCATTGTGTTGGAAGGTAAACCTTTGGCCCAGTCTGAGGTCCTGAGCACTCTGGAGAAGGTTTTCGTCCAGGATATCTGTATACTTGGCCGCATTCATCTTTCCCTCGATTGCAACCAGTCGTCCTGTCCCTGCAGCTGAAAAGCACCCCCACAGCATGATGCTGCCACCACCATGCTTCACTGTTGAGACTGTATTGGACAGGTGATGAGCAGTGCCTAGTTTTCTTCACACATACCGTTTGGAATTAAGGCCAAAAAGTTCTATCTTGGTCTCATCAGACCAGAGAATCTTATTTCTCACCATCTTGGAGTCCTTCAGATGTTTTTTAGCAAACTCCATGCGGGCTTTCATGTGTCTTGCACTGAGGAGAGGCTTCTGTCAGGCCACTCTGCCATAAAGCCCCGACTGGTGGAGGGCTGCAGTGATGGTTGACTTTCTACAACTTTCTCCCATCTCCCGACTGCATCTCTGCCACAGTGATCTTTGGGTTCTTCTTTACCTCTCTCACCAAGGCTCTTCTCCCCCGATAGCTCAGTTTGGCCGGACGGCCAGCTCTAGGAAGTGTTCTGGTCGTCCCAAACGTCTTCCATTTAAGGATTATGGAGGCCACTGTGCTCTTAGGAACCTTAAGTGCAGCAGAATTTTTTTTGTAAACTTTGCCAGATCTGTGCCTTGCCACAATTCTGTCTCTGTGCTCTTCAGGCAGTTCCTTTGACCTCATGATTCTCATTTGCTCTGACATGCACTGTGAGCTGTAAGGTCTTATATAGACAGGTGTGTGGCTTTCCTAATCAAGTCCAATCAGTATAATCAAACACAGCTGGACTCAAATGAAGGTGTAGAACCATCTCAAGGATGATCAGAAGAAATGGACAGCACCTGAGTTAAATATATGAGTGTCACAGCAAAGGGTCTTAACGTAGGAACAAACAATATGTCTCCATTCCCCTGACAGAACAGGGATTTATGTGTTTTCACACACAAATCCATGTTCCTGCTCTCGTGCACGCGTTTGCGGGTGGCCGGCGGCGATCGTGCCTGCCGGCCATGCGCGTTGGGTTCCCCACCGTGCAGTGGGTGCACGCGCGCACCTGCTATCACCCTACAGACGTACCCATACGGCGATTCACGATAACGAACCACTTTGCCGAAGTGTATCGGTGTGAGCCGGTCAGCAAGTGATTAAAGTGCAACTGAAGGCTTTTTACAACAGACTGCATGCAGGCAGGCTATTATTGCAGACATGCAATCTCTCTTATGTGATTAAAATACACCTACCTGCCTGCTTGCAGTCTTCTGCAGCATGTAAACTGAGCTGTGCATGCGCAATTCAGCTTTCATCTCTGGCATCTCTGTGTGCTGGGATAACTGACTCCGGTGCATGCGCATGTGTTATGCCATCCCGCACCAGCCAATGGAGATGCCTGAAGATTGGCACCTGGGGAAAAGATGCCAGTAAAGGACCCAGGCTGTTAGGAGGTTAGTATATAGTGCTTTTAGTTCGGCTTTAACCCATTTACATAATTTAATGTAAAAGATTACATTCAATGCCATGAATGATTAAAGCTTTGTTACCCCCAAATTTCATATTCCTGATATATGCCTGCTGTACCATGTACTTGTATGAGAAAGTATCTTGTTCCCTTTGTATTGCTTCCTTTGTGTAATATCATTGGTGTTCCTGCCAGTCCCTCTGGTTTCCTTTTAAAAACTGACCACTCTAAGCAGGAGAGCACATCGTGGTCAGTTCTCTAGCTATGAGAAAAAGGAGGCCACAGGGCCAAGTGCTGCGCTAGAAATAAGTATATTCAACTTGAAATAAATCAAGTAAGGAGAGCTGCCAGCACCAAGAGTCTACAATACAAAACCTAAAAACAATAAAACAAAAAAAGGAGGTGCATCGCTAATATCGCAAAATAAATGATCATTACCCAAAAAAAGAAATAACCAAACCAGAATATAGACCACCTGAAAAGGTGAAAGCATTCTAATAAATGAAAACGTGAAGTACCGATTCTGGAAATATTTTTATATTCTGGTATACAGGTGGATAAGAAATATTGTATAGGTGTCATTAATAAAAAAATTGAATTGAATAAAGACACTCAAAACAACATAATAAAACATAAATAAAAGTGTACATGTAAAATTTACCATATGAAATGGACGTTGGGTGATAAATAGTCCCAACCATATGTGAAAAAAAACCCAAATATAAATAACTCTAGATTCAAAATTATATTAAAATTAATCTCAAGATCATGTGTGAAAACAGTATAAATAGGAAAACTAAGGCAAAGTCCAATGTGAGCATTGATTGAGTCCCAATAATCTTGAAAAGTGAATCAGTGAATAATGCAACAGAGCAAATGGTGACATAAGGATCCCTCATCTGAAGAAGCAAAGCACCCGAAGTGAGTATATAATCTCCTTACCGACTGAACAGACCAATATGTTGGTCTCACCAAGCCCGAGAATTTGGTCTCCTAAAAACCTACAGGTCATCTGAAAATGCTGGATCTATATCACTCGGTGACACTGATAAGTAGCCTCATCAAGCATTTTCAAAACCCAGATTTACCATGGTATTCTGGAGCGTTCGACCCATGTAAAACTCCAGAGAGAGGTAATAAATTCTCTGCAAACAATGACCACATAAGCATCCAGCATGCATGAGTAGAGTGCTCCACCATTACCTACTTAATTCTGACATTTCCATTTACATGTTAAAATCAGGTGACTGAAGAGCCTTTTTAGGATAATCTGAATTGGAGCCTTGCTTTTATGTCACGTTATAGAAGCAAGTCTAAATACCATGACACCATGCAATGTCTTTTTTATTTTATTTTTAGTTCTACTAATCCTAGTAAGACCATGCACAGAGACTTTCATCAGACACTTGTGGGTTACTGGGTCAAAGATTTATGCTAATAATCGGTGCTCTCTGAGCGCGCTGGGCTGATAAACGCCATTTGCGTGTATTCGAGCTCAACTGAATTATGTTGTAAAAATGTGATCACTCTTAATTTAACTTGCCAAGCAAGTGCAGTGTCGTCTCTGTGCAGTAGTGTGTACACCGTGTTTTTGTGTAATAATACTGAACCATGGCCTTTTTTTTTTTTCTCCTCTTCACACTGCTTGTGCTTCAAGTAATGACAGTTCTAGCTGAGGGGATTTGACAGATGTGGCGCTTGAAACAAACCATTTCTGCTCATGCTCATCACTTGCTGCATTTTCTCTCTTCCAGAAGACAGAACTCCGCTGGGTCCTGGTTTGACGAAATTGATTTAACTACTGCTGAGCAGCTATGGAAGCAGGTTCTGACCTGCGTGTCTACAGACCCTAGAAGCGTGGGATGGAGATCTGTGCCAGGACTGCCAGACTTCACTCATCAGGTGCCTTACCCTAAATGGACATTGAGTGTGTTTTTATAGATTCCCTTCAAGTCATGATATGCCTGGCAGTGTAACTCGGGCAACTTCGCTAACATGTGGAGTCTTTGAGCAACATAACCCTGGAAAGTTTTGACATATTTTGTGCAAGGTTCTATTTTCCTCCTTCTCTACTGTTATACCTCTCATAAGAGAAATATGTAAGCCACAATTGTTGACCTTTTGAAAATGCTGCTTGCCTGGCTATGACTGTATTTAGTACTTCTGATTCACAGATTGTTGGAAGCCTGTAGTAAACGAATGACAGAAGTTGAAAATAGTTTTATTTTTTCTAATATTACTATACTTGTTCCAGGTAAATGGCACAAAGTATTTAAGTATCGGCATGACAGCCTGGGAAATGGCATATTTTAAAGAAGGAAGCAATTGTAACCCACATTTTCTTGGGTTTATAGAGCTGCCTACAGGAGAAATAGACCCTAGGTACAGAAAAAAATGTAGACCAGCCCTAGGGATTTATAACCCCCCTGACACCAGACAGGCTTCAGTTTAAATTAGTATCTTTAGAGGAATGGTTTCCTTTTCTTAGTTTTTGTCTTCCACTCAGCTGCAAAAGGTAAATCTATCAGAGTTGGAATCTTTGCCATCCTTTAGGTGAAGAAGATACCCAGGGCATAGCAGTTTTGCACAAATAGATGGAGGTGATCAGCTTGCTTATTGAGGCTTTCCGTAACGCAGATAAACTGGAAGATACACATGAGGTTACTCCTAGTGCTATGTCTACTATTGTTTTATACAGGCCCAGGGGGTTTTCCCCATCCTCATTTATTTGAATGCATCTACAAGGATTGGAGAAACTCCGAAAAATCCATCCCTATGACCAAGTGGTTTTCTGTTTTCACTGTCTCATAACAAGTGCAAGTGTTACACGTGACCGACCAAAATTTGGGAAATACAGCTGCAACTTGTATTCATCAGTTATCTATTAAAACATGCTGTTTTAATAGATTGGTTCTTGGAAACTTACAGCAGGAAAAAAAGTCTTATGGGAGAAAAATATTCAATGGCTTGACATTGATATTGGTTTGAGATTCTCTTCTGAGATCAGTGTTCATTGCTCCATTGACAGGTACATTTGACCTGCGATTGAACTCCTAACCTGCGTTTTACGGCCTTGTAAACTGTATCGACCTGCTTCAAGCTGCTTTCGCATCCCCCCCCTTAATTTTTTTTATTTTTTTTTATGGGTATAGAAGCAGTTCTGCCACAAAAAAAATAAATAAGAAAACCTGTCAAAACAGACCCTAAAACATCACACTATATATTTAGTCTCAGGGTTTTGGCTTACCTTAAATCACCCTTTTACTGTGGCCATCTTGGGGGGGGGGTTGTCTCCTTTTCAGGCCTTGTGTACACTAGGGTTGTCCCGATACCGATACTAGTATCGGTATCGGCACCGATACCAAGCATTTGCCCAAGTACTTGTACTCGGGCAAATGCTCCCGATGCTTCCGCCGATACCTTGACTGTCAGCGGTGATGGACGTGTGGGGGAGTTACAAGCTTCTCCCCCCGCGGCTTTCAGCTGCTTAGTGACATACAGCGGTGATCGGTGCTTGTAATTCCCTCACACGCGATCACCGCTGACTGTCACCTCCTCCTCCTTAGTCCTCCTCCGTTCCTCTGTCCCCCTCCGCTGTCCTGCTCCATTGCTGTGTCCCCCTCCGTTCCTCTGTCCCCCCCCCGCTGTCCTCCTTCTTTGCTCTGTCCCCCTCCGCTGTCCTCCTCCGTTCCTCTGTCCACCTCCCGCTGTCCTTCTTCTTTGCTCTGTCCCCCTCCGCTGTCCCCATCCGTTCCTCTGTCCCCCTCCGCTGTCCCCATGCGTTCCTCTGTCCCCCTCCGCTGTCCCCATCTGTTCCGGCTTTCCGTTGTCCCCCTCTCTCTTCGTCTGTCCCCTCCGTTCTGCTGTCTCTCCGCTGTGTGTATGGAGAGAGTCAGCTGACTCTTTCCATTCACATAACTGAAACATTGTAATCTTCTGTGATTACAATGTGTCAGTTTATGAATGGAGAGAAGCTGCTGTGTTCTCTCCATTCATTCTCAGTGCAGCTGACGCTGCAGAGAAAGGGACTGGGGAATCTCTATCCTCAGTCTATTTCTCTGTCTCAAGGGGGAGATATCAGAGGTCTGTTAAGACCCCTGATATCTCACCAAAGCCCCCCACAGGGCTGATTAAAAAAAACAAAAAAACACACACATAGTGCAATAAAGAGTAAAAAAAAAAAAAATTGTAAAAAATAATAAATGTAAATGAAAAAAACCAAAACAAAAACACACACACAGACACCGTTCACTATGCCCCCACCCCCACCCCCACCCCCCCCCCCCCCCTCAAAAAAAAAACAAAAAAAAAAAAAACTGTCACGTGACATTAAAAAAAAGTATCGGTAATCGGTATCGGCGAGTACTTGAAAAAAAGTATCGGTACTTGTACTCGGTCCTAAAAAAGTGGTATCGGGACAACCCTAGTGTACACATATCACACGCTTTTACCTATTCCTGTTATCTGGATAGTAAGGCAAACTGTTTCACAAACATTCTCATACTGCGTACCCATTCATACCACAAAAACGTCCCCAAGATCCGTTTCTACATGCGTGTTTTTAACTCATTGTGGATGCATTCCAGTGTGTTTTTGTTGCGTTTTTTTTTTATACTTCCGGATGCATTCCAGAAGTTTTTTTCTTTCTTTCTTTTTTTTTTTACTGTACTTGGGTCCAAGCAGCATGTTGTACTTTATTTATTTTCTGGAACTGAAACACACTGGGTGTGTTTCACCTGAAACAACTGCACTGGTGTGAGCTTTGCCATTGGAACCCATATAACCTAATTTCCATGTGTTTTTGATGCAGAACAAAAAACTCTGCACTGCATGTGGTGTGAACTGGCCCTTAAGAAGTTGTGAGAGCTAAGTGGGAGGGTTTGCTTGCGTCTATTCAAATTATTGAATATTATTGCAGGGCCGTCTTTAATGCAGGGCAAAAGGGGCAGCTGCCCAGGGTCCAGTCATTATTTGGGGGCCCAAGACAGCTGCCCCTAGAACCCGTGTTGCCCATACTTGCCAACTGTCATGTATTTCTGCCTGTCCTCCATGTTCCTGCTCTGAAAATCAGAGCAGCGGTCAGAACAGTTTACAGCCATTACTCACATTGTTCATCTCAGTGGTGAGGGATTAATGATTCATTGTCTCCAAGTTTTCACTGCCCCCTGGTGTATACCTTCCTGACCCTCCCTGGTGTATACCCTCCTGACCCTTCCTGGTGTATACCCTCATGACCCTCCCTTTGGTATACCCCCTGACCCTCCCTTTGGTATACCCTCTGACCCTCCCTTTGGTATACCCTCTGACCCTCCCTTTGGTATACCTTCCTGACCCTCCCTTTGGTATACCTTCCTGACCCTCCCTTTGGTATACCTCCCTGACCCTCCCTTTGGTATACCTTCCTGACCCTCCCTTTGGTATACCTCCCTGACCCTCCCTTTTGGTATACCTCCCTGACCCTCCCATTTGGTATACCTCCCTGACCCTCCCTTTTGGTATACCTTCCTGACCCTCCCTTTGGTATACCTTCCTGACCCTCCCTTTGGTATACCTTCCTGACCCTCCCTTTGGTATACCTTCCTGACTCTCCCTTTGGTATAACCTCCTGACCCACCCTGGTGTATGTTAACTGCTGTGGCTTGACGTTGCATGTTATTGCTAAGTCTGTAATCTGTGATATGTTTCTGGTGTGTCAGTATGTTACTGACTATGTCTGTGGACATGTTTCTGATGTGTCAGTATTGTACTCATTCTTTGTCCGCTTCTGGTGTGTCAGTGAGCAGTAATGATGTGCTGTAACCTCTAGCAACCAATCATTGAGCAGTAATAATGCACAATAACCTTTAGCAATCAGTGAGCAGTAAGCATGTGCAATTACCCTTTAGCAACCAATCCGTGGGTATGGATGTCTACGTGTTTGTTTTTTTGTGATGTTGGGGTGGAGAGCAAAATTGCATGGACGAAAGGTGGGGGGGGGGGGGGGGAAGAGTAAGGGTTCCAAAAAAATATTTGCCCAGGGTCCAGTGATTTTAACTTGTAAACAAAAAGTGTCAGAAATAGGCTTGGTCTTGAAGTGGTTGAAAAGCTAAATTCAATAAGTTGAAATTCCTACTACATTGATACTAAGTGGGACCAAATACTTGCAACAAAGGGCACATAAGATGAGTTGGATAAAGATAAATAAAATGTGCATTTGTCATTGTAATCTATTGGGTAACAAGCATAAAGAAACAAAATTAAAACCTTTTAGGCTAAATTCTAGTGTAAAAGAAGAAACATAAATGAGAAAAACAGGCCTTTAAAAAGTACAAAGTAGAAGGGACACCCTCAGCATTCCAGATCTCCAAAAAAATGCAGCAAGAAATACAAGGAAGCAATCAGGCAGCTAAACTACAATATGAGAAACACGATACAATAAGTAAAATAAATCCCCAACATGTTTTCACATATATCAGTAGTAAAGAACATATAGGCCTCATAACAAATTAATAGGAGAAGCTGTTCACAACTGACAGGGAAAGGGCAGTTTTTACAAATGAAAAATATGGGTGTGATAGTCTTAACAGTAATCTAAATGTTTCACCAAAGGTGCCTCCGATTGTCTGGAAACCAGGTTCCAAAAAGACTTGAAAAACTCAATGTGAACAAATAACCAAGTGTACATGGCTTACACCTGTGAATCCTTTCAGAAATTGGCTTAGTTATAGCCAAGCCACTATTTCTAAAAACACATTGACTGGTATATTAGCAACTGATTGGCATAGAGCAAATGTAATACCCATTTACAAAAAAAGATTTAAGATGGAAACTACAGACCAGTCGGCCTAACATCAATAGTTTGTAAGGTACCGTATTTATCGGCGTATAACACGCACTTTTTTCCCCCTTAAAATCAGGGAAAAATCGCGGGTGCGTGTTATACGCCGATCCCCGCCAATCCCCTGCTGACTGTGAGCGGAGGAGCGAGCGCCGCCGACATACATACATAGCCGAGTGTACTCGGCTAGGTTCGGCTAGCTCCGCTCAGTCACGCCCAGTCCCGCCTTATGATGGACATAACACAGGGACTGGGCGTGATTGTGAGCGGAGCTAGCTGAACCTAGCCGAGTACAATCGGCTATGTATGTATATCGGCGGAGCTCGGCTCCGCCCGCAGGACTACTGTTCCTCCAGTATTTTCTGATAACGTACTGCATTCATCTTGCCAACAATTTTGACCAAATTTACTGTGCCATTTGTAGCTCACACATCCCCAGAACATCAGCGATCCACCTCAGTACCTTTCATCATAGGCCTTGTTGACTCATTTCCAAATGTAGCTTTTATGGCTGTAGCCAAAAAGCTAAATTTTGGTCTCATCACTCCAAATGACTTTGTGCCAGAAGGTTTGGGGCTTGTCTCTGTGCTGTTTGGCGTATTGTAAGTAAAATACTTTGTGGCATTTGCGTAGTAATGGCTTTCTTCTGGCGACTCGACCATTCAGCCCATCTTTCTTAATGCGCCTTCTTCTTGTACATCTTGAAACAGCCACACCACGTTTTCAGAGAGTCCTGTATTTCACCTGAAGTTATTTGTGGGTTTTTCTTTGCATCCCGAACAATTTTCCTGGCAGTTGTGGCTGAAATTTTAGTTGGTCTACCTGACCGTGGTTTGGTTTCAACAGAACCTCTTGTTTTCCACTTCTTGATTAGAGTTTGAACACTGCTGATTGGCATTCTCAATTCCTTGGATATCCTTTTATATCTCTTTCCTGTTTTATACAGTTCAACTACCTTTTCCCGCAGATCTTTTGACAATTCTTTTCCTTTCCCCAAGACTCAGGATCCAGAAACATCAGTGCAGCACTGGATGAAAGATGCAAGGGTCTGCCAGGAGTCCAGAAACGCATTGACCTTTTATACACACACACTAATTAAGTGAAACCTTGTTTTGAGAGTAACTTGGCTTAAAAGTGTTTTGCAAGACAAGCAACATTTTTTCATAAATTTTGACTTGATATGCAAGCGATGTTTTTATATACAAGTAGAGTCAAGTCACAACTGAATATAAAAGAGAAGAGAGGTGCCTCTAAGTGTAGCAATATGGTTATATTTAATGAAGGTACAACATTTAGCAACTCACATCCTCCCAACTCATCATCCTCCGCACCGCCATCAACGTCATCCTTTCCACGCTGCACTCCACGAGCTATTCAAGCCTCGCTTTCAGATCGCTCTACTGCAGCAGGGTAGTCTTCCCGGTCATGATTGCAGACTGACAGCGGTGAGAGCCGATGGTGCGGGGGTCGGTCTATGTGGACAGCTTTACCCCGGATGTCGGCATACTTAGATGTGCCAGTTTTAATCATCAACCATGTGAGTTGCTAAATGTTGTGCCTTCATTAAATGTAACCTTATTGCTACACTTAAAGGCGGCTCTCTTTTATACTTCCTGCTGGATTTTGCTTCAAATCCCCTTGTGGAGGCTTCCATTTGTAAATTGACATGTTATGGTTACACAACCTATCACATTGCTATGATCTTTTTATATGGACTATAAACTGAAAGACCTATGAATAAATGGTTGTGGAATGAAAGAAAGAAAAAGTGTAGCGCTATATTGTGCAAAGAAATGTGTTATATATAACACCTGTGTACATATCAAATACTAGGTCCTGTTAGACCTAGCAGGTGAACAGGTTGATGGTGGCCTGTATATAAAAATCAAGTGATCTAAAAAGTCATTAATATCAACATACAATATAGTGAAAAAATGTGAATTGTGTATACACAATAGAAAAAATCACCGACCCTCAGATCAAAACACAAACATACATGATGCGAATTGGGGTGGGGGTAAATGGCAAGTCCCTGGGGTATTGAACAGATCGTTCAATTTAACAAAGGAATCCTGGAGCATAGATGTAAATATCACAGTAGCATCTATTCCTGTCCTCAATAGACTTTTCCAATACTTGACCCGGCAGAAAGTAATATAAAATGCCCTTACCGGACGTGGTGGACTCACAGGCCGTTGGCGGTGAGTCGTATGAGCTTGCACCGTTAGGTACGGTAAGGTTACAGTTGTCCTTGGTCCATGACAAGAGGGTCCTGGAAGGGTTCCCAATCCTAAACGTCCTCCAGCGAACGTTTGGGTCTCATGCAATTGAGACAAGGGGATAAGGAGAAAAGAGGCTCCACATAGTGTAAATTCTGGATTACCAGGAAATTTTATTGTGTTATAAAAATATTCCAATAAAAATTCGGGTAAAAGCAAAGTTCATAAAGGTAGAAAAGGTACATTTAGCGCAGTGTACAGATGATGAAGGTGGCGTCATACACCCGACGCGTTTCATCTTCAAAAGACTTCAACTGGGGTAAAACTGTTGGTTGTGGAATGAATCATCTGAGTTTCCATTATTTCTTATGGGGAAATTTGCTTTGATATACAAGTGCTTTGGATTACAAGCATGCTCCTGGAATGAATTATGCTCGCGATCCAAGGCTTTACTGTACAAGTAAACAGATCACAGGTGAGGATTAGAGCTGCACGATTCTGGCCAAAATGAGAATCATGATTTTTTTGCTTAGAATAAAAAGATTACAATTCTCTCACGATTCTCATGACGTAAAATCTTTCACATTATACAAAAAATTGGGCTAACTTTACTGGTTAGTTTTTTTTTTTTTTTTTCATTAAAGTATTTTTCTCCCAAAAAAATGCATTTGAAAGACTGCTGCGCAAATGCAGTGTGACATAAAATATTGCAACAACCACCATTTTATTCTCTAGGGTCTCTACTAAGTAATTTTCTAGCAAAAAAAAAAAAGATTTTAACTTGAAACCAACAAATGTCAGAAAAAAGGTTTAGTGTTTTAAGTGGTTAAACTTTCCTCATTTACACACAAAGTCGATTCCTTTGACAAATTGTTACAATGTTTAGACTTAGTTCCACTGCTAAAGAATGTTGTGATTCTTGGAAGACTGCCAGGTTTTTTCCTTCCTTTCTTTTGACGGCTGTGGCTTCAGAAGGGCAGAGAGAATTTTTTGCATAGAAAGAATCGGGAAACACTTTTGTCAAGATCACAACAGGGAAAACATTGCGCTAACGATTCTTGACAATTAATCGTGCAGCTCTCGTGAGGATAGTTACCTTTTAATAGCTGGTCAAACCCCTTTGTGTCAACTTGTGTGCATGTTACCAGGCCAAAATCACTAGGGTATGTAAACTTTTGATCAAGGTCATTTAAGTAGTTTCTGTTGCCATTATGATTTAAAAAGAGTAAACATAGTTGATTGATAATAAATGGCTTCAGCCAAACACTAACCATGAGTGAAAAATGTTTTTGTGTTATCATTCATAATCTCTGAAAAATTGCCAAAAAATCATATACTCTGCCAGGGTATGTAAACTTATGAGCACAACTGTATTTGGACACGGGCACAATTTTCATACTACTTGGCTCTGTATGCCACTATAATAAAATTTAAATGGAAACGGTCCAAATTAATTTGAAGTGCAGACTTTCAGGTTTAATTCAAGGTGTTGAAGATAAATATCAAGTACTCATTTTAGGAACTACAACCATTTGTATACAGTCCCCCCATTTTTAGCGGCTCAAATGTAATTGGACAAATGAATATAATATTAAATAAAATGTTTATTTTTAATATTTTGTTCAGAATCCTTTACTGGCAATGACTGCCTGAAGTCTGAAACCCATGGACATTACCAGAGACTGGGTTTTCCTTCTTTCTGATGCGTTGCCAGGCTCTAACTGCAGCTTTCTTCAGTTGTTGTTTGTGGGTTTTTCTGCCTTTAGTTTTGCCTTCAGCATGTGAACTGCGGATCCCCCTATACGAAGGGGGCCTCAGTGTCTGAAGGTTTTTTTCTAAATGGAGCCCACCGTGAGAAGTGAAGATTGGGTCTGTCACACAGACCCTGCAGCTGGATAAGGTAAGGGAGACTCTTTAAGAATTTTTCTAATTCTAGTAGGTTTCTCCTTTAAGCAAATGTATGCTATGCCTAAAGTTGCCACCGGGGGCTGTCAAGAGCACTTACCTTTTCATGCCTGATCTGTCTGTCTCGGTGTCCATGCTGTATGCTCCTCCAAGCCATGCTCCAGGTAGGATGTGGGAAGGGTTTTTTTTTCTTTATTCTCCCTCCACGGCTTAGGATTAAGGCACAGAGAAGCGGTAGTATACCGCACCGCCTGCCGCCATTATGGCAGCTTTCCATCCACCGGCTCTCCTCTGCCCCAGCCTCCTCTCCATGCTTGTTCTGAGGATCAGAGCTTGCGCGGGAAGCGTTTTTTTTTTTTTAAAAGACGAGAGGGGTGGGTGGAGGAGGGGGGGCAGAACGTTAATGCAACGTCTGCGTGGTTAGACAGCCACATCGCAGGCTACACACAAGCTATAAAGTGCACTCTTTTTCAGGTGCACACGGCTTATGGAGGGACACAGAGCAGACGTGCGCATGTAAGTGTGGGAGACTCAGGCATTCCCAGTCAACATTTACACACCAGACTGAGACTTGGTAGCAGCGGCAGTTGCTGAACTACCTTGCTTAGCAGTCAGTGCATTCTGGTAGTACCTCTGCCTTTGTTGCTTGGCGCTATGGGCAGAAGAGGTGCAAATACTCCAAAGAATAGGGGCTCCCCAAAGAAAGGGGTCTCCCTCAGGCTCTGAGGACCCTCCCTCTGCAGCACCTTCCCCCCCTGAAGAATCTGGGGAGGCTGGCCAGGGTGAGCTGTCGGGGTCAGGGCTGCATCTGCTTCTGGCACTTCAGCCCCTGTATACAATACTCGGGAGGTTTTTTCCTCAACCTTAAATGGATTAGAGGAAAGACTAGTGGCCTTAATCGCATCTTTACTCAGTCTGAGAAAACGCACTAGGTCACCCTCTGCCACCCAGGACCCTCGCACAGAGGAACTCTGGGGGGAAAAAGGAGAGGAATCAGAGGATCGGGATGAAACTGATGACGACTCTTCTGAGGAATCAAGTGGAGAAGGGCCCTCTTCAACTTCTCAGAATGAGAAGTTGCTGGTGCAAATTCTTGCTGGATTAGTCTGCTCCACATTTGTTACCCGTGTCTCAGTCAATTGAAGAACCCTCCACTTGTTTGGGTTCACTAAAGTCTCCTGAAACTGCACATGCCTTTCCTGCTCATGGTTTACTGGAAAAGCTTATTTATTCTGAATGGGATCACCCAGATAAACATTTTTTCCCTCCTAAAAAGTTTTCAACACTTTATCCTATGGAGGAAAAATTTACAAAGATATGGGGTATACCGGCAGTTGACGCCACCATATCATTCGTAAAAAAAAAAAATCTGACTGTTCCTGTTGACAACGCTCAGATGCTTAGGGATCCAACTGATAAGAAATTGGAATTCCTGTTAAAAAACGTTTTCCCCTTGGCAGGTTCAGTGGCTGAACCTGCAGTGGCAGCAATCGGAGTTTGTCAATACTTGAAAGACCATGTTAAACAGGTGCTCAAAGTTTTACCTGAACAGCAAGCCCGGGGGTTGGCCAACCTACCAGCAACTTTGTGTTTTGCAGTTGATGCAATCAGAGATTCTATCCTCCAGACCTCTCGCCTTACGCTTGGGTTGGTGCATATGCGTAGAATCTTATGGTTGAAAAATTGGTCAGCCCATCGCGAGCGACATGTACATAGATACCATCTAATTGGTTTAAGGGAGAAAGATACTTGACTGTTAGCACACTAACCTGCTATTGAGCAACTCATCCTCAGACTAGGTTATGGCTCTTCCAACATAGCACCATATATATATTTTTGTCTTTGCTGATACGTGTTGTGGCAGTTATGTTATGTTATGTTCTGTTACTCTTCTATCTAATTTAATAAATAAAGAATTTGAAAAAAAGAAAAATTGGTCAGCCGAATCACCATGTAAGAAGCTTCTGGCTGGATTTCCCTTTCATGGTGCAAGGCTGTTCGGGTTGGATTTGGACAATTACATCCAAAAGATCTCTAGTGGGAAAAGCACCCTCTTACTTGTTAAGTAAAGGAGTAAACGTCCCTCTTTTATACGTGCTCTTTCCCCAGTGCCAGAAGCATCAGCCTCCAGGCAGTCGCGACGGCCTCCTCCGTCAGGCTCAAGATTTAAATCTGAGTAAACCCCAGGGACAAAAGAAGTCCTGGGGAAGAAGTCTACAAGACAAAACGCTAAGTGGGGGGAAGACTGCTACAGTTCTCAAGGGTCTGGCAGGAGGATTTTCAGGACAGATGGGTGGTCTCCACAATAACTCTAGGTTACAAACTAGAGTTCCGAGAATTCCCCTCTCCTCGTTTCCTCAGATCAAATGTTCCCAGAGACCCAAAGAAAAAGAAGTCTCTCTTTCTAGCGTTGGAGCGACTTTTGTCACACAAAATTGGTAGTTCCCACGCAAGAGCAGGGATTGGGGTTTTATTCAAACCTTTTCACGGTACCAAAGCCAAATGGAGATGTCAGACCCAGTCTAGATCTCAAAGATCTAAACCGATTCCTAAAAGTACGGTCCTTTTGCATGGAATCAATCCGATCGATAGTCTCCATCCTACAAGGAGGAGAACTTCTGGCGTCAATAGACATCTAGGATGCGTACCTGCATGTACCTATTTTCCCTGCTCATCAAAAATATCTGCGTTTCGAAGTAGAAAAACGCCACTTTCAGTTTGTAGCTCTTCCCTTTCGGGCTAGCTACTGCACCTCGGGTGTTTACAAAGATCTTGGCTCCTCCTCTGGCTAGATTAAGATCCCAGGGTATAACGCTAATAGCGTACCTAGACAACCTGCTTTTGATAGACTGGTCGTTAGCCCGCTTGGACCAAAACTTGGTCACCACAGTGACCTGGAATACCTAGGTTGGGTCCTCAACTTAGAGAAGTCTTCTTTAAAACCAGTAAGAAGACTAGAGTATTTATAGATACAGCCCAGAAGAGGGTGGCTTTTAACCCCAGGCAAAGATCAGTGCCATAAAGGAACTGATTCAGGTGGTCAGGGCAACGAAGGGTCCTTCTATTCGCCTTTGTATGAGGCTGCTGGGGAAAATGGTGGCTTCATTCGAAGCAGTTCCCTATGCTCAGTTGCATTCGAGACTGCTGCAAAACAGAATTGTGTCGGCCTGGAACAAAAAGGTCCAGGCGTTAGATTTTCCGATGCGCCTGTCTCCTACAGTGTGTCAGAGCCTCAGTTGGTGGTTAATACCTGAGAATCTGCAAAAGGGAAGATCCTTTTTACCAGTTACCTGGAGAGTGGTAACAACAGATGTCAGTCTTTCGGGTTGGGGAGCAGTTCTGGAACAGTCGACTATCCAGGGGAGATGGTGCAAGACTGAGAGGACCTTGCCCATCAACATTCTGGAGATCCGTGCGGTATATCTAGCCCTAAATGCCTGGATGCTCAGGTTACAGGGTTGCTGTGTCAGGATCCAGTCCAACAATGCCACAGCAGTGGCTTATATCAATCACCAAGGAAGGAACCAAGAGTCGTGCGGCTCATGGAGAAGTAAACCAGATATTAATCTGGGCAGAAAAGCATGTGCCGTGCATATCGGCAATCTTCATTCCGGGGGTAGAGAACTGGCAGGCGGACTACTTAAGTCGCCGGCAGTTAGTCCCAGGGGAATGGTCTCTTCACCCCGACATCTTCTTGGCCATATGCCAAAGATGGAGGGTTCCAGGTGTAGATCTCTTTGCGTCCAGGTTCAACAAGGTCGACAACTTTGTGTCAAGAACAAGGGATCCTCTTGCATGCGGGACAGATGCGTTGGTGACTCTGCGGCATCGGTTCTCTCTGATTTATGCATTCTCTCCTATTCTGCTACTACCACGACTTCTTCGCAGGATCAGGCAGGAAAAGAAGTCGGTACTTCTGGTGGCCTCAGCGTGGCCCAGAAGCGCTTGGTATGCAGAAATAGTAAAAATGGCGGTAGGTTCCCTGTGGACCCTAACGTCACGTCCAGACCTGCTATTCCAGGGTCCAGTGTTCCATCCTGCCTTAAAAACACTAAATTTAACGGTTTGGCTATTGAAACCCACGTATTGAAGAGTCGTGGGCTTTCAGGCTTTGTGATTTCTACCTTGATTAATTCAGGGAAGCCAGCTTCCAGAATGATTTATCATAGAGTCTGGAAAGCATGTGTCTCCTGGTGTGAATCCAGGGGTTGGCATCCCAGAAAATATGTCATAGGTAGAATCCTTGACTTTTTGCAAATGGGGTTAGAAATGACGCTGGCCTTGAGTACCATCAAGGGCCAGGTCTCGGCCTTGTCAGTATTGTTTCAACGTCCGCTTGCTTTGCATTCTTTGGTCCGAAGCTTTATACAGGGGGTAACGCGCCTTAATCCTCCGGTTAAGGCACCTCTAAACCCCTGGGACTTGAATTTGGTCCTGTCAGCTTTACAGAAGCAGCCTTTTGAACCAATACGTCAAATTCCCTTGGTCCTGTTGACAAATAAATTTTTCTGGTAGCCATTTCTTCTGCTAGAACAGTATCAGAATTAGCAGCTCTTTCCTGTAAAGAGCCATATTTAATCATGCACGTGGATAGAGTGATATTGCGCCCTCATCCTAGCTTTATACCAAAAGTGGTTTCAGGTTTTCATCTAAACCAAGATATTGTTCTGCCTTCTTTTTTTCCAGATCTCTGTTCTACGGAAGAAAGGTCACTACATTCTTTGGATATAGTGAGAGCGGTCAAGGCCTATCTGGAAGCGACTGCTCAGATTCGCAAATAGGATAGGATAGAGTATGTAGAGGTAAGCCAATGAGAAGGGAGTTGCAGTAATCGAGGCGAGAGATGATCAGGGAGTGAATTAAGAGTTTTGTTGTGTCATTGGTTAGAAAAGGGCGTATTTTGGAGATGTTGAGGAGGTTGAGGCGGCAAGATTTGGACAGTGATTGGACGTGGGGCTTAAAGGAGAGTTCAGAGTCCAGGACTACTACTAGGACCTTGGCATGTGGGGATGGGCTGATACTTGTGCAATTGATTTTTACAGAGAGATCAGGGGAAGAGGCACGTGGGGGAGGGAAAATGAAAAGTTCGGTTTTGGATAGATTAAGTTTTGAGGAAGGAGTGTGACATCCAGACTGATATATCTGATAGTAAATTAGTTATACGTGAGGAGACTGAAGGAGTGGGTTGAGGGGTAGAGAAAGATTTGAGTGTCGTCAGCGTAGAGATCGTATTGGAAGCCGTGGGAGGCTATCAGCTGACCCAGGGAGGAGGTGTAGATTGAAAATAGGAGAGGTCCAAAAACACAACCAAGGGGGACCCCAACAGAGAAAGGAAGAGAAGAGGAGGAAGTAGGATTGTAAGCAATGCTAAAGGTGCGGTTGGATAAGTAGGTAGAGAACCAGCGAAGAGTACAGTCACGGATACCAAAGACGTGGAGTTTTTTGAAGAGGAGGGGTTGGTCAACCATATCAAAGGCAGCAGAGAGGTACAGGAGTAGGCATACAGAATAGTGTCCCTTAGTTTTGGCCATCAATAGATCGTTTGTTAGTTTTAAGAAAGCAGTTTCTGTGAAGTGTTGAGGACAAAATCCAGACTGAAGGGGATCAAGAAAGCTATTATCAGCAAGGTGGACACTCAGCCAGTTGTAGACTAGACGTTGAAGGAGTACAAAAAAAAACCATGCGCTTGCTCAAAATAAGGTAAGCAGCTAACACAACAAATAGAAATGTTGCTATAAACCATATAAAAACAAGTGTAGCACTAAAAGTGATGCAAAAGTGAAAAAATGTAGAGGTAATAAGAGGATATCACAAAATAACTTTTAAATGCTAGTGAATGTCCATATTAAATAAATCAAAGTCCATCATGATGTAAACCGTTTAAAGTCACCACGTGAATCAACAATTATATTAGTGACAATACTGTCCCAAAACTGAATGAAGGCGTGCCAGAAATATTGGACCCACGATAGGTATGTATTATATGGGTCAGGCAAACTTTTAGCAGCATTGATGGAGACACAAACACAGTTAAGTAGTCTTGGAAGCCTTCAAGGAAATCCAATGTCTGTAAACATACGATTGTGCAAATACCACCACCCGAGTGAATGGAGGCTTACCAGAAAGTTGGGACCCACAGAGCGTATGCTGTATGGGTCAAACAGGCTTAAATTGCCCACTGGCAATGGATGAGGAACCCCGAAGACGAACTGAAGGTGGAATCCTAACGATTCTTTCCCAGGGAAGGTGTTCGGATAAAAAGGGGAGCAAGGCGATGGGGCATAGGTTGTTGAGATTGGATGGGTCCAATGAGGGCTTTTTAGGTATGGGGCTGACCGGTGCATGTTTTAAAGAGTTGGGGAAGATGCCAGAAGAGAGGGAGAGATTGAAGATGTGGGTTAGAGTGTAGAATAGAGCTAGAGGGTGAATGTAGCATTTGCGAGGGAACAGGATCCAGAGGGCAGGTGGTAAGATGGACATTGGCAAGTAATTTAGCAACCTCTTCTATAGTTCTGGGGTTGAAAGAGGGAAGTAATGATTGTACCTGTGGGCATGAGGTGTAAAGCATGGAGGGTATCTGAACAGTAGAGATCTCCTCGCGAATTGTATCAATTATCTGTTTGAAGTGATTGGCCATCTCCTGGGCAGTGAGTGAGTTAGTGGGTGGGGGCAGTGGAGGACGAAGTAGAGAGTTGATGGTAGAGAAGAGTTGAAGGGGACAGGTTGATAAGTTTTTAATGAGAGTGATGAGATAGGTCTGCTTGGCAGTGAGGAGGCTGAAATTATATTTCTTAATCGTACATCATGGGACACCGAGCCATAGTAGTTACTATGTGGGTTGTATAGGCCACCTTTAGGTGATGGACACTGGCACACCCTAAACAGGAGGTTCAACTGCCTATATAACCCCTCCCCCTACAGGGAGTACCTCAGTTTTTTCGCCAGTGTCTTAGGTGTTGGTCACGAGTAAAGATGTGCTGTGCTGAGCTCCGCTGGAATATTCCTTGCTGGGGGAAGCCATTCAACCAGATCCATTCAAAGTGTCTTTTCGAGGCGGAATTGAATGGTACCTGTAACGCTCCTCTTTTTGGAGAGCTGGACCCCGGGATCCAGTATTTGTTTTTTTTCAGCCATATTCCTGGCGGGGTGCTTTTTACAGGCCCAGTGCTGTGGATCCCCCGATGATAAGGGGGCCCCTGTCCTTGAAGGTTAACAAAGCCCACCATGAACGGTGAAGATTGTGTCTGTTTTACCACAGAGCCCTGCAGCTGGACAAGGTAAGGGAGATTCCTAAGGACTTATTGTGAGTTTTCTCCTTTAAAGTAGAGTATAAGATTTCCTATCATTTGAGCCCAGTTTTGCCACACAGAGTTAATCCATCTCTGAGCAATCCTCTTTTGTTGTTCATTATAATCATTATTTTTTAATTCCCTCCCCCACTCCTTTCTTCAGCAGCTCTGCAAGGATTGGCTGTTCCACACCTCAGCATGATTTGGCATGCTGAAGTCATGTGGTTACTTTCCTGTCTTTTCACTGGATGTTAGAGATCATAGCAGAAGTTCAGCAGAAGTTCAGTGTTAGAAATAAACAGGGGAAAATGCATATTGACAAGGAGTGTAGAGGTGGGCGGGGAGTCTACTGACATCACGACTCCACCCACCGAGCTCCAGACAACAGACCCACCCACAGAATATGCAGTTTTTCGGGTCTAATAACAGACAGAGGGGAGACATTTGACAGGTAAAGATACATGCAGGAGGCATGTATATCCTTATAGATAACCCCCATGGCAGTAGTTTAGAAAGGATGACATTGGGTTTACATCCACTTTAAGTAAATGTTTGCTATGCCTAAAGTTGCCACCGGGGGCTGTCAAGCACACGTACCTGTTCCATGCTGGTCAGTCTTGCTCAGTGTCACAAGCTGCACGCTTCCTTCGAGCCCAAGCTCCAGGTAGGATGTGGGAAAGGGTTTTTTTCTGTTTAGGAATGTCCCTCCACAGCTTCTCCTCCTGGTTAGAGGCCATGGGGCGGTCGGCGGTATGCCGCACCGCTCCCGCCGCCATTTTCAGTTGCTCTCATCCACCTGCCTTCCTCTCTCCTCCGCCCCAGCCCCCCTCCTCATGCAATCCGGTCGGATCGGAGCCCCCGTTCGCGCGGAAAAGCGGTCTTTTTTTGAAAAAACATGGGGGGGGGGGGGCGCGGAAGGGCTGGTCGGAGGAGGGGGGGACGGAGCATTAGGTCGGCGTGGTTCAACGCCCACAAGCGCGGGCCATGCTTAGCTATAAAGGTGTGCTTTTTGCAGGTGCACACAGCTAAAGGAGGGACACAGAGCAGATGGATTGCATGTGAGAGTGGTTGACACAGGCATTCCCAGGCACATTTACTTAGTATCAGACTGAGCCTTGATAGCAGCGGAGCCCCCGCTCGCGCGGAAAAGCGGTCTTTTTTTAAAAAAACATGGGGGGGGGGGGGGCGCGGAAGGGCTGGTCGGAGGAGGGGGGGACGGAGCATTAGGTCGGCGTGGTTCAACGCCCACAAGCGCGGGCCATGCTTAGCTATAAAGGTGTGCTTTTTGCAGGTGCACACAGCTAAAGGAGGGACGCAGAGCAGATGGATTGCATGTGAGAGTGGTTGACACAGGCATTCCCAGGCACATTTACTTAGTATCAGACTGAGCCTTGATAGCAGCGGCAGTTGCTGAACTATATTGCTCAGCAGTGGGTGCATTTCTGGTAGTACCGCTGCATTTGTGCTTAGCACAAATGCTTAGCACAGTGGGCAGAAGGGGAGGTACAAATACCCAGAAAAATAGGGGCTCAAAGGGATCCCCCCCAGGCTCCGAGGACCCTCCCTCTGCAACACCATCTCCCCCTGAAAACCTGGGGAGGCTGGTCAGAGTGAGCCGTCGGGGTTTGGGGTTGCAACTGCTTCTGGCATTTCAGCCCCTGTATATTTTACTCAGGAGTTTTTTTTCCTCAGCCATGAGTGGATTAGAGGAAAGATTAGTGATCTTAATCGCATCTTCACAAGTAGAAGAAAACGTATTAAGGCCCCTTCTATCACCCAGGACCCTCAAACAGAGAAACTCTGGGAGAAGGAAGATGATCCACCTCAGGAGACCGGGAAGAGACTGATGACTCCTCTTCTGGGGAATCAAGTGGTGAAGGACCCTCTTCAGCCTCACAGGCTGAGAAATTGCTGGTGCAATCTCTTACTTAAATGGTCCGCTCCACATTTAAGTTACCCGTAACTGAGTCAGTTGAAAAGCCCACTTATGGTTTGAGTTCACTGAAGCCTCCTCAAGCTGTGCATGCCTTTCCTGTTCATTCATTGCTGGGAAAGCTTATTTATTTATCCTATGGAGGAAAAAATTTACTAAGAGGTGGCGTATACCGGCAATTGACGCTGCTATTTCTTCGGTAAATTAAAATTTGACTTGTCCGGTTGACAATGCTCAAATGCTTAGGAATCCATCTGATGAAAAATTGGAATTCCTGTTAAAAAATATTTTCTCTTTGGCAGGTTCAGCAGCTCAACCTGCAGTGGTGGCAAATGGGGTATGTCAGTCCCGGAGAGACCATTTGAGACAGGTGCTCAAGGTTTTCCCTGAACAGCTAGCCCAGGATTTAGCCAAGCTGCCAGGGGCTTGGTATTTTGCAATTGATGCAATCAGAGATTCTATTCTGCAAACCTCTCGCTTTACGCTTGGGTTGGGGCATATTCGTAGAATCTTATGGTTGAAAAGTGGTCAGCCGAAGCGCCATACAAAGCTCCTGGCTGTTTTTTCCCTTCTGCGGTGAAAGGCTGTTGGGGTTTGGAAAAGGTACCCTTTTGCCAGTTAAGAAAAGGAGTAAAACGTCCCTCATTTAAACGGGCTGTTTTCTCCAGTGCCAGGGGCGTCTGCCTTCAGGCAGTCCCGACGGCCTCCACTGTCAGGGTCAACCCAAGGGACAAAAGAAGCCCTGGGGGGAAAAAAACCTACAAAACAGAATGCTAAAGCCTCTTATTAAGGGGCGCCCCCGCTCGCTCGAGTGGGGGGGGGAGACTTCTGCAGTTCTCAAGGGTCTGGCAGGAGGAGTTTCGAGACAGATGGATGGTCTCCATAATAGCTCTAGGCTACAAACTAGAGTTCCAAGATTTCCCATCTCCTCATTTTCCTCAGGGCAAAGGTCCATAGATCCAGAGAAAAAATAAGTCTCCTTTTCTCAAGCATTAGTCCGACTTTTGTCTCAAAAAGGGTCATGGCGGTCCCCGCGATGGAGCAGGGGTTGGGGTTTTTTCAAACCTTTTCACGGTGCCAAAGACCAAATGGGGATGTCGGACCCATGCTAGATCTCAAGGATCTAAACCGGTTCCTGAAATATCCTCTTTTTCCACATGGAATCAATCTAATCTTTTGTGTCCATCCTATAAGGAGGAGAATTTCTGGCGTCAGTCGATATCAGGGATGCATAACTGCATGTGCCTATTTTTCCCCGCTCATCAAAAAATATCTGCGTTTTGAAGTAGAAAAACGAAACTTTCAGTTGTAGCATTGCCTTTTTCAGTCTAGCTACTGCACCTCGGGTGTTTACAAAATTTCTGGCCCTTGCTTTGGCCAGATTCAGGACTCGAGGTATAACAATTGTAGCATACCTAGACGACCTGCTCTGAATAGACAGGTCGGTAGCCAGCTTAGACCAAAGCATGGTCTCCACAATCAGCTACCTGGAATACCTAGGTTGGGTCCTCAACCTAGACAGATCTTCTTTAAAACCATTAAGAAGACTAAGAATACTTGGGTCTGGTTATAGATACAGCCCAGAAGAGGGTGGCTTTTAACCCCAGGCAAAGATCAGTTCCGTAAAGGAGCTGGTTCAGGTGGTCAGGGCAAAGAAGGGACCTTCTATTCGCCTTTGCATAAGACTGTTGGGAAAGATGGGTGGCTTCATTCGAAGCGATTCTCTATGCTCAGTCTCATTCAAGACTGCTGCAAAACAGTATCCTGTCTACCTGGAACAAGAAGGTCCAAGCACTAGATTTCCAAAGCGTCTGTCGCCAAATGGTGCGCCAGAGCCTCGGTTGGTGGAAGATATCCAAGAATCTGCAGAAGGGGAAATCCTCCTTACCAGTTACCTGGAAGATGGTAACAACAGCTGCCAGCCTTTCGCGTTGGGGAGCAGTCCTGGAAGAGGCGACTGTCCAAGAGAAATGGTCCAGAATTAAAAAGGACCTTGCCCATCAACATTCTAAGGATTCGGGCAGCGCACGTAGCCCTAGGTGCCTGGGCATTTAGGTTGCGGATTTGTCCTGTCAGGATTCAGTCCGACAATGACACAGCAGTGGCTTATGTCAATCACCAAGGGGGCGCCAGAACTCATGCAGCCCAGGGAGAGGTAAACCATATCCTAGCCTGGGCAGAAAAGCAGGTGCCACGGATATCGGCACTCTTCATTCCAGGGGTAGAGAATTGGCAGGCAGACTACTTGAGTCGCCAGCATTAGTTCCGGGGGAGTGGTCCCTTCACCCCGAAATCTTTCTGCCTATATGCCAAAGATGGGGGACTCCGGACATAGGTCTGTTTGCATCCAGGTTCAACAAAAAAATCGACAACTTGTGTCAAAAAGAAGGGATCCACTCGCATATGGAACAGATGCGTCAGTGACCCCGTGGGATCAGTTTTCATTGATTTATGCATTCCCTCCTATTCTGCTGCTACCACGACTTCTTCGCAGGGTCAAGCAGGAAAAGAAGTCAGTGGGTCTTGTGGCCCCAGTGGGGCCCATAAAATCTTGGTATGCAGAGATCGTAAGGATGGTGGTAGGGGACCCATGTCCCCTACCACCACGTCCAGACCTGCTCTTGCAGGGACCAGTATTCCATCCTATCTTACAAACGCTATATTTAATGGTTTGGCTATTGAAACCCACATTCTGAAGAATCGTGGGCTTTCAGGCTCAGTGAGATCTACCTTGATTAATACAAGGAAACCAGCTTCCAGAGTCATTTATTATAGAGTCTGGAAAACATATGTCCTGGTGTGAGTCCAGGGGTTGGCATCCTAGAAGGTATATTCCTTGCCTTTCTGTAAATAGGATTAGAAATTAAGCTGGTATCAAGGGCCAGGTCTCGGCCTTATCAGTATTATTCCAATGACCACTTGCTTTGCATTCCCTGGTCCGGTGACATGGCTTAATCTGCCGGTTAGGTCACCCTTGAAACCTTGGGACTTGAATTTGGTTTTGTCAGGTTTACCAAGACAGCCTATTGGGCCGATACAACATACTCCCTTGATCCTTTTGACAAGGAAGTTGGTTTTTCTGGTTGCTATATCTTCTGCAAGAAGGGTTTCAGAATCGGCTGCTCTTTCTTGTAAAGAGACATATTTAATTATTCACAAGGGTAAGGTGGCATTGCGTCCTCATCCTAGCTTTCTGCCGAAGGTGGTTTCAGGTTTTCATCTAAACCAGGATATTGTTCTACTTTCATTTTTTTCCAGAACCCTGTTTGAACGGAAAAAAGGTCGCTTCTCTTGATGTAGTGAGAGCAGTCAAAGTCTATTTGAAGACGACTACTCAGATTAAAAAAAATAATTGTTTGTGTTGCCTGAAGGTCCTAGAAAAGGACAGGCACAGTCGAAATCTACTATTTCTAAGTGGATCTGGCAACTAATTATTCAAGCTTATGGTTTGAAGGGAAGGTTCCACCTTTTCAAATCAAAGCGCAATCCACCAGGGCTGTTAGTGCTTCATGTGCAGTGCATCACCAAGCAGGCAGCAGTATAGGTCCTCAGGCCTGATGGCACCCTACTTTTGTTTGTGTCTCCCTCCCCTCAGTTGGCATTGCTCAGGGACATCCCACATAGTAACTGCTATGGCTCTGTGTCCTGTGATGTAAGATTAATAGGATTTTTATAACAGCTTACCTGTAAAATCCTTTTCTTTTAAGTACATCACGGGACACAGAGGTCCCTCCCTTCTTTTTGGGTATGCACGTGTATTGCTTTGCTACAAAACTGAGGTATTCCCTGTAGGGGGAAGGGTTGTATAGGGAGTTGAACTTCCTGTTTAGGGTGTGCCAGTGTCCATCACCTAAAGGTGGTCTATATAACCCACATAGTAACTACTATGGCTCTGTGTCCCGTGATGTACTTCAAAGAAAAGGATTTTACAGGTAAGCTGTTATAAAAATACTATTTTATTGGAGGCCACATTTATACTGGCTGAAATCTTTCTGGGACTTCGTCTTACTCCACAGGTGCTCAAGAGCACGGCTGTGTTTTTTCAGACTTCTAGTATCATCTGTTTGCCAAGGTTGAAGGGGACGGGGCATGATTCTGTGTGTAGTGAGGGGGGCCAGTGTGTCCAGTGAGGCTAGAAGTGAAGTGTTGTAGACAGAAGTGGCTAGGTCGGTGCAGGACAGGGGCACGATTTTTGTAATAGAGGATGTCAGTCGCAGAGTAGAGAAGAGAAGGGTTGAGATGGCGAAGGTTTCTATGGGTAACCGTTAGGTGTTTGGAGGGAGAGGAGGCGGGATAGAGTGAAATTAATAAGGTAGTGATCAGAGAGAGGGTAAGGATAGTTGGAGAGGTTGCATGGAGTGCATAGGTGGTAAAAGATGAGGTCAAGGGTATTGCCTTCAGAGTAGGTAGGAGCATGTATCCATTGCTTCAGGTCAAAGGAGGAGGTTAGACTGAGAAGTTTGCAGGTCCAATTACTTTTGGTCCCTTGAAAAAGGGGGGATGGCGATTCTTAAGAACTGTAATTCCTAAACCTTTCTTCTGATTTGGATGTACCTACCCTCAAATTAAACCTGAGAGTGTGCACTTTCAGCCCATATCCATGATATTACTAGAGCTTGAATATGTTTTGGTAAATATCTGAAAAACCTTCTAAAATTGTGCCCGTGTCCCAATGTATATGGACCTAACTGTATATAGAAGTAAAAACTGAATCACCCTACTAGGTAATGGACCCAGATTACCAGTGCTGTAGAAACTAGAACAACTTCTAAATACAAGTGAATAAGCAATAATATGAATAAAACATCCCTTTGCATGAGTAAAATCAAAGAATCAATTCATCAAATTAATGACACACTTATGGAATGTGTGAATAAAGGCCAGTGAACATGAATAAATAGATACTTGTCCATTAATAAAGTGAAAGTGAAAAGTCAATTTCAATAAGTTGTGCACATGTTGAAATATACTAGGTGAAACTGCGTGATAATCCAAGTGCAAAATAACACAAACTCTTTGTGTATTGTGGTCTCACTCTCTTGCACCATCCACCCAGTGTGTCCTAGCAGCTCACCTCAGGTAAAGACCACAATGGTCTAGCAGTAGGTCACTGTATAATCTCCTCTTCTCTGATCTCAGACCCAGGATAGGATAGGTAATGCAAATATGATGACCAATAACTCTCCCTATGGACCGTTCTACATCCTTGTATACATCATGGACCTTTGTGGTCTTTTACCTAAGGCAGTGGTTCTCAACTCCAGTCCTCGGGACCCACCAACAGGCCAGATTTTAAGTATTACCTTGGGGAGTTGCAGACTAGAATACTGCAATCACTGAGCAGCAAGTGATATCACCTGTGATGTATTTCAGCTATCTTGCAAACCTGGCCTGTTGGTGGGTCCTGAGGACTGGAGTTGAGAACCACTGACCTAAGGTGAGCTGTGAAGGGGGTAAACGTCCCCTCCCGCCACCTGTAAAAGCAATCAAGCGGCTAAACGGGGAATCCGCTGCTGAAGAAAAGATATCTGGATGATGCCTGCAGCTGCTGGCATCATTCAGATAATACTACTTAACTGCTTGTCGACCAGCCGTTGTCATTTTACTGCGGCAGGTCGGCACGATCCCGTGAACCGTCGTAGCTATATGTCGGCTCTCGGGATTGAAATAGGGGCGTGCTCGCCGCCGGAGGCTACACAGCGGGGGTGCTGATGTTCGTGGCCGACGGTCGCGATGACCGCCGGCCACGATGACCGCCGGCCACGATGACCGCCGGCCACGAGCGATCGCGAGCACGAGACACAGACCCTGTTCTGAGAAGGGTGACAGATCGTGTGTTCCTATTAGCTAGGAACCACGATACGTCACTTCCTCTAGTCAGTCCCCTCCCCCTTCAGTTAGCATCACCTCCCAGGGAACACAGTTAACCCCTTAAGCGCTCCCTAGTGTTAACCCCTTCACTGCCAGTGACATTTTTACAGTAATCGGTGCATTTTTATAGCACTGATCACTGTATAAATGCCAATGGTCCCAAAAATGTGTCAAAATTGCCCGATGTGTCTGCCATAATGTCGCAGTCACGATAAAAATCGCAGTCACGATAAAAAATCAAAAATCCGATTTGTCCACCGCAATGTCTGTCCCGATAAAAATCGCAGATCGCCACCATTACTAGTAAAAAAAAAATACTAAAACTGCCATAAATCTATCCCCTAATTTGTAGACTGCATTTTCAAGTTGTTAAAAACTCGGCAGACTGCCTGGATTTTTTCTTTACACACAGAAGTGTATCCATTTGATCTAAGAAGGAAGAGTTAGTTACAATGTTTCATGGTAGCCTCCCTGATGGTTTTCCCGAGTGTGGCTCGGGGTTAAATTTCAGTCCCATTAGCGGTAATCCCGAGACACACTCGGGATTACATTGCAGGATCCTGGTGCGGCGCTACTTACCTTGTCCCCAGGATCCTGCGATGTCCCCCGCTGTGTCTGCGGGCTCTGTCTCCTCCGAAGCCTCTCCGTGCCAGTCTCCGTTCCCTGCGAGCGGCGCGACGCACGGGGGTGGAGCTTGGCGGCAAATTCAAAAAAATTTAAAAACCATAACACATACAGTACTGTAATCTAACAGGCCCATGCCCTGCATGCAGTTTTATGTTATATATACTGTTCTTTCTGCCTGGAAACTGGAGATTGTCCATAGCAGCCAAAAAGTGTCCCTTTACGTCAAAAGTGGCTTTAGACCAGCTAGAAAACAGCGATAGTGAATTAGAACACTTGCAGAATTGAGCGATAGTGAATCGTGGGGAAATTTATTTTATTATTATTATATTATTATTTTTTTAAATTATTTATATTTATTTATTACATTATAATTTATGTTTTTGTGTTTCAAACTTCATCATACCCGGGATATCTACTAGACTCTTGTTTGGACAGATTTAAGTGTGTTATTGTTAAGAATTACAGACCTACAATATAAAACGCCAAATTTCCATGCAAAATAATTGTACCGCTTTCAGCACCTAAAATCAGAAATAATCATACCGCCAGGGAGGTTAAAAACTTGGCAGGCTGCCCTGATGTTTTCTTTTGACAGCTGAGTGAGCAGATAAGTCTCTCCACTTGTTATATGAACGATTCGCCAAACTCTGCAGTAGAGATCGTCAGGGGGGTTGAATCGAGATTACGATTTTTTTAACGATTAATTGTGCAGCTCTAATGCACATGGTTGCATGAATGGGTCCAGAGAGTAGTGCTAATTGGTTTAAAGTTGTGAGTGGTTTGCCCCAGGGTTCTGTCTTGGGGCCAGTGCTGTTCAGTTTATTTTATTAATGATATAGAGTTTGGAATCAAGAGCTCAATTTCAGTGTTTGCTGATGATACCAAATTATGCAAGGTAATTGCATCGACACAGATTATAGTATAATTTCGAAAGACCTTGACAAACTAGGGGGTTGACTGCAGCTACATGGCAGATAAAGTTCAATATTGAGAAATGTAATGTTATGTCCTTAGGTGCCACATGCAAATTACACATTGGAAGGGGCCTCCCTGGGAGAATCGGGATAGAAAAGGATCTGGGGGTGTTTGTAGATGCAATTTAGTAATAACATACAGTGCCAGGCTACATCTAACAAAGCTAGAACTTTACAGTTCATTTTTCATCAACCATCTTCTAAAGACTTATTGAATTAGAAAAAGTCCAGCAAAGAGCAACAAACTTAATAAGGTTGGTGGAGGACCTCAGCTATGAGGATCCATTACATAGGTCCGTTATTCACTCTGGGAAACAGGCATTTAAGAGGGGATAGGATTACAGTGTACAAATATATATCAAAGGTGACTCCAGTAATTTTAATAAAAGGTTTATTCTAAGATCCCTGAAAAGAACACAAGGCCACAATTTGAGGCTAGAAGAAGATTTGGGAAAGGATTCTTTTCTTTTAGAGCAGTTAAAATGTGGAACTTTATTCCCTAGGAATTTGTACTTGCTGAGAGTGTTGACAAATAAACTATGTAACTATTATACAGGATTTATGTAGCACCAACAGTTTTTGCAGCACTTTACAAAAAAAGGGATGCCAATAAGTTTATGTAATTTAATATTTGAAAGGGCAGATTAAAAATGCCAATTTAATTCCCCAGTTATTATATTGGGGAAGAAAAACTGAAAAATGATTCCTAGTCAAACCACAAATGGCAAGTGAGAAATAAATGGTGTTCTCTGATGCCAAAAACTGAATCTAAGGGAAATTGATTATTAACAGGCTTTAGAAACAGCATCACTAAAAGTATATTATTTATATATCTTTTTGCTTGTTACTGCAAAGCTACGGGTGAATGCTGAACTCCTTGGATGAAATGTGTTTTTTTTTTTTTTCTGTTTTTACTTGCCAAAGGATTTGTAATTTTTTACAGCCAATCTTGTGATTTGCACACATTTTTCACTTTGCACAGCCAAAGAGGTGACACAATGATTAAACAATTTATCTTTCTGGTTTAGAAGTGGAGTTTCACCTCTACACCTTCAGCCTTCGTACTGGACAGTGAGTTGGCATCATCACTTCAGTCCAGTGAGCAGAGAGGCAGTAATGCTAAACAAGGAGGTATTATTATTATTATTATTCACGATTTATATAGCGCCCACAGTTTACGCAGCGCTTTACAATGTATAGGGAGGACAACACAATTACAGTACAGTTCAATACAAAAGGTACAGGAGGGCCCTGCTCGTAGAGCTTACATTCTAAAGGGAGGGGGTGGTGGTACAAAAGGTAATAGCTGCAGAGAATGATTTGATGGGGGTGGCTATTAGAGTGATAGTCTTGAAAAGTGTATTACCAAAATTGCTGGCCAAAATTTAAGTCCCAGTTCACATAGGTGCGCTTTGCGATATCACATGTGATTCGCACTTCAAATCACATGCGATATCCGTGCAATGCGATTTCAGCGATACAGATAGTATGGCTGAATTTGCATCACATTCGGACAAAACTCGCACAGGACTCTTTTTTTGGTCCGCACCATAATCTGATTGCATGGGTGTGAAAACCCATGAGATCCGATTCATGTCCGAACTGTCAGTTCGCAGTGCAATATGCAATCTGAAATGGGGGTGTCATTAACATTGTATTGACACTCCCAGCAGTTCGCATATGGCAGTGTGAACTGCCGTGCGAGTCAAGGTGCGATGTAGGAACCCTCACTGGAATTGCAGTGTTGCCGCATCACACCTATGTGAACTGGCCCTTATAACTGAGAAAAACCTGGTATTCTGTTAAGGGGCACACAAGACCTGCATGTTTGCCTTCTACAATTTAGTGCTTTCTGTTTTAAGTGGCAAGTACCCAGGCACAAAGCACCATCACATGGGGGAGTATGGACTTTTTCAGCAGTGTGTACTTTAAGTTTTGACTCTGGGAAAGTGAAAACTTGCACAGAAATCTGGAGCTCTGGCTGGAAATCCAGTTGGTGTGGTAGTTAGGGGAGTGAAGTACATGCATCTTATGGTTCCAACTATATAGTGAACCTATTACTTTGCCTGGCAATGGAAAATATCACCTCACTTTTTAAAATGCAGGGACATTTATACATTATTTAAAAATGGACTCAAACCAACATTTTTTTGCATAGGCCTAGGAAGGATTGAAGCATTTCTATAGGGTTGAAGCAGCGGAAATCCTCCCAATGAATACAAAAGTAAACTAGAATAATATTGATTCGGTTTTTATTGCAGTATTTGTTCTCTGTGACCGGCCCCCACCCTTTTCTGTTCTGTTCACAAGAAGTGAGAAAAAAATCTTAACAGGCATACAGACCACATTTCAACGCTAGTTGGTGTAAGACTTGTATTGGTGTCATTTGTGACAGTTATAAGTGGTAGGGCAGTTAGTGGTAGGCCCCTTTAGGTCTAGGGTACCCCCCTAACCCCCCTAATAAAGTTTTAACCCCTTGATCACCCCCCGTCACCAGTGTCACTAAGCTATCGTTTTTCTGATCGCTGTATTAGTGTCACAGGTGGCGCTAGTTAGGGAGGTAAGTATTTAGGTTCGCCGTCAGCGTTTTATAGCATCAGGGACCCCCATATACTACCTAATAAAAGGTTTTACCCCCTGATTGCCCCCTAGTTAACCCTTTCACCGGTGATCACCGTATAACTGTTACAGGTGACGCTGGTTAGTTAGTTTGTTTTTTATAGTTTCAGGGCACCCGCCGTTTATTACCTAATAAAGGATTAACCCCCTGATCGCCCGGCGGTGATATAAGTTAAGTTTTAGGGTCAGATAGGGTCTGCGTCGCCCCAGGCAATGTCAAGTTAGTGCCAGTACCGCTAACACCCACGCACGCAGCATACACCTCCCTTAGTGGTATAGTATCTGAACGGATCAATATCTGATCAGATCTATACTAGCGTCCCCAGCAGTTTAGGGTTCCCAAAAACGCAGTGTTAGCGGGATCAGCCCAGATACCTGCTAGCACCTGCGTTTTGCCCCCCTGCCCAGCACAGCCCACCCAAGTGCAGTATCAATCGATCACTGTTACTTACAAAACACTAAACACACATAACTGCAGTGTTCGCAGAGTCAGGCCTGATCCCTGCGATCGCTAACTGTTTTTTTGGTAGCGTTTTGATACAGTCGCTAACAGTCAGGAGCTTTTTTACCTGTGAGTCTCACTAGTGTACCACTAAATTTAGAGCCCAAAGTGGCAAATCGAAGGTACACTAGTGAAGAGGCCTACACGTTTCTGAGCATGACAGATAGTGAAGAGGAAGTCACTCATTTGTCAGATTCAGGCTCAGAATACGATCCTGTAGAGGACAGCGGCTCCATGACAGATAGCTCTGACGATGGAGTTGTGGTCCCTGCCAAGGTCAGGCGTACCAGACCCCAATCTTCTTCTTCTGTCGTTGATGTGCAAGAACCGCAGGTGCCTCGTATGGAGCAGAGCAGGACTAGCGCCACTATTCCTTCTAGTGAACTGGCAAGCACCAGCGGCCTAGTACACCCTGGTCGTAGCCAATCCAGCACTGCAGTATCACGTGGTGACGTGGCGAGTCCCATAAGTGCAGTTCATGCTGGTGAGGTGGCAAGCACAAGTAGTGTCCCGCTGCCACCAAGAAGACTAACACAGGCCCATCGTGCCCATAGTGCCCTTCCTGCTGCATTCGCCAATCCTAATTGGGAACCCACCACTTCCGCAGCACCCGTACTTCCCCCATTCACTGGCCAACCCGGCATTCAGGTGGAAATAGCAGATTTTACGTCACTTGATTTTTATTCGCTGTTTTTCACCGAAGATCTCTATAGATCTATTGTGGACCAAAGCAATTTGTACGCTGGTCAACACATTGCCACTATTCCCCAGTCCTCCCTTGCCAGAGATTGGAGACCAATTATGGTTTCCGAATTTAAGCCTTTCCCTCAACATGGGCATAACTAAAAAGAGTGAGTTGCGGTCATATTGGTCCACTGACCCAATTCACCATATGCCCTTGTTCTCTGCCTCCATGACCAGAGCACGATACGAGCAGATCTTGCGGTTCATGCACTTCAATGACAATGAACTCTGTCGTCCTTGTGGAGACCCTGGATACGATCAGCTCTTCAAAATTCGACCACCACGTCAACCAACGTTTTGCAGACTTGTTTACTCCCCATCAAGTTGTCTGCATTGATGAGTCCCTGAGTAAGTTTTCTGGCCACTTGTCATTCAAACAGTACCTTCCCAGCAAGCGTGCCAGATACGGGGTTAAGATGTATAAGCTCTGTGACAGGGCCACAGGCTATACATGTAGTTTTATGGTTTACGAGGGAAAAGATAGCCACGTAGAGCCGACAAACTGCACTGACTACATAGGAAGCGCTGGCAAGATTGTGTGGGACTTGGTGTCACCCTTATTCGGAAAGGGGTACCACTTATATATGGACAATTATTACACGAGCGTGCCACTTTTTAGTCACTTGTTTGATCAGCAGATTGCACTGCACAGACTAGGCACACTTTCACAGGGTCTCCCAAGATGCCATCGCATTTTGAGAGACCCAAACCTGGAACTGGTTACAGTTACAAAAAAAAGTGAAAAAAACCACAAAAAAATATATAAAATAACCAAAAATAGTTGTTTTATTGTTCTGTCTCTATTGTCTCTCTATTGTCCTGCTCTTTTTTTTACTGTATTCTATTTTGCAATGTTTTATTGTTATTATGTTTTATCATGTTTATAGGTATGCAATTTTGTTTATACTTTACTGTTTACTGTGTTTTATTGTTAACCATTTTTTTGTTTTCAGGTACGCCATTCAGCTGCAGAGCGGATTTATGTATCACATTTATGTATCACCACAATACATAAAGCCGTAACTCCAGCGCTGTCGGAGGTGATTTCACCACCACAGTTAAAAAAAAGAGCATATATGCCGAAGCATGGGGGCAGCAGGGGCGGAGGAGCGATTTGCTCCTACCTTTTGTGGGTGGATGCCCCATGCTTCGGCATATATATATATTTTAGGCACAGGTTGCATTAAAAAATGTTTTATTTTTTACTATGTTTTTTTTGTATTTGCTTTGCAGGTATGGTAAGTCTTACTGTTTTACTGTAATGTTAATTTGTTTTATTGTTAACCATCATTTGCTTAGCAGGTATGCCATTCAGTTGCAGCGCAGATTTATTTATCTTGACAGCAACAGCGTTTGCTCCCACGATACATAAAGCCTTGACTCCAGCGCTGTAGGAGGTGATTTCACCATCACAGTTAAAAAAAGGAGCATATATGCCGAAGCATGGGGGCAGCAGGAGCGGAGGAGCGATTTGCTCCTACCTTTTGGGCGGATGCCCCCATGCTTCGGCATATATAAACGGTGCATGTATGCCCATAATTAGAAGTGGGTGGATGAAGGGAGGTATTCTAATGGTGGTCATACCCACCGATCTCTTATTTTCGTTCAGCCCACAGGCTGCATGAAAAAAAGTTTACAATATGTGCCCAACAAGGACCAGCAACGTACTGGTATGTTGCTAGACTTTGAATGGTTATACAAGAATGATGCCTGCAGGTTTAGGTATCATCTTGGTATCATTCTTTTCAGCCAGCGGTCGGCTTTCATGTAAAAGCAATCCTAGCGGCTAATTAGCCTCTAGACTGCTTTTACAAGCAGTGGGAGGGAATACCCCTCCCCCACCGTCTTCCATGTTTTTCTCTGGCTCTCCTGTCCCAACAGGGAACCTGAGAATGCAGCCGGTGATTCAGCCAGCTGACCATAGAGCTGATCAGAGACCAGAATGGCTCCAAACATCTCTATGGCCTAAGAAACCGGACGCTACAAGCATTTTATGACTTAGATTTCGCCGGATGTAAACAGCGCCATTGGGAAAATGGGAAAGCATTTTATCGCACCGATCTTGGTGTGGTCAGATGCTTTGAGGGCAGAGTAGAGATCTAGGGTCTAATAGACCCCAATTTTTTCAAAAAAGAGTACCTGTCACTACCTATTGCTATCATAGGGGATATTTACATTACCTGAGATAACAATAAAAATGATTAAAAAAATGAAAGGAATTGTTTAAAAATAAGATAAAAAAGCAAAAAAATAATAAAGAAAAAAAGAAAAAAGAAAAAAAAAAAAGCACCCCTGTCCCCCCTGCTCTCGCGCAAAGGCGAACGCAAGCGTCGTTCTGGCGTCAAATGTAAACAGCAATTGCACCATGCATGTGAGGTATCGCCGCGAAGGTCAGATCGAGGGCAGTAATTTTAGCAGTAGACCTCCTCTGTAAATCTAAAGTGGTAACCTGTAAAGGCTTTTAAAAATGTATTTAGTTTGTCGCCACTGCACGTTTGTGCGCAATTTTAAAGCATGTCGTATTTGGTATCCATGTACTCGGCCTAAGATCATATTTTTTATTTCATCAAACATTTGGGCAATATAGTGTGTTTTAGTGCATTAAAATTTAAAAGTGTGTTTTTTCCCAAAAAAATGCGTTTGAAAAATCGCTGCGCAAATACTGTGTGAAAAAAAAAAAAATCAAACACCCACCATTTTAATCTGTAGGGCATTTTCTTTAAAAAAATATATAATGTTTGGGGGTTCAAAGTAATTTTCTTGCAAAAAAAAGTTTTCATGTAAACAAAAAGTGTCAGAAAGGGCTTTGTCTTCAAGTGGTTAGAAGAGTGGGACATAAGCTTCTAAATGTTGTGCATAAAATGCCAGGACAGTTCAAAACCTCCCCAAATGACCCCATTTTGGAAAGTAGACACCCCAAGCTATTTGCTGAGAGGGATAGTGAGTATTTTGCAGATCTCACTTTTTGTCACATAGTTTTGAAAATTGAAAAAATAAAAAAATAATGTGGGAGCAAACGCTGTTGCAAATGAGAGCTGCAAAATACTCACCATGCCTCTCAGAAAATAGCTTGGCATTTTATGGCCTTCAAAACTGTGATAGGTAGTGAGGAGTGAAATCAAAAATTTACGCCCTTAGAAATCCTGAAGGCGGTGCTTGGGTTTCGGGGCCCCGTATGCAGCTAGGCTCCCAAAAAGTCCCACACATGTGGTATCCCCGTACTCAGGAGAATCAGCAGAATGTATTTTGGGGTGCAATTCCACATATGCCCATGGCCTGTGTGAGCAATATATCATTTAGTGACAACTTTGTGCAAAAAAAAAAAAAGTTTGTCATTTTCCTGCAACTTGTGGCAAAATATAAAATATTCCATGGACTCAACGTGCCTCTCAGCAAATAGCTTGGGGTGTCTACTTTCCAAAATGGGGTCATTTGGGGGGTTTTGTGCCATCTTGACATTTTATGGCCTTCAAAACTGTGATGGGTAGTGAGGAGTGAAATTAAAAATTTACGCCCTTAGAAATTCTGAAGGCGGTGCTTGGTTTACGGGGCCCCGTACGCGGCTAGGCTCCCAAAAAGTCCCACACATGTGATATCCCCATACTCAGGAGAAGCAGCTAAATGTATTTTGGGGCGCAATTTCACATATAACCATGGCATGTGTGAGCAATATATCATTTAGTGACAACTTTTTGTAATTTTTTTATTTTTTTATCATTCAATCACTTGGAACCAAAAAAATTATTATTTAATGGGCTCAACATGCCTCTCAGCAATTTCATTGGGGTGTCTACTTTCCAAAATGGGGTCATTTGAGGGGGTTTGTACTGCCCTGCCATTTTAGCACCTCAAGAAATGACATAGGCAGTCATAAACTAAAAGCTGTGTAAATTCCAGAAAATGTACCCTAGTTTGTAGACGCTATAACTTTTGCGCAAACCAATAAATATACGCTTATTGACATTTTTTTTTACCAAAGACATGTGGCCGAATACATTTTGGCCTAAATGTATGACTAAAATTGAGTTTATTGGATTTTTTTAATAACAAAAAGTAGAAAATATAATTTTTTCAAAATTTTCGGTCTTTTTCTGTTTATAGCGCAAAAAACAAAAACCGCAGAGGTGATCAAATACCATCAAAAGAAAGCTCTATTTGTGGATAAAAAAAGGACGCAAATTTTGTTTGGGTACAGCATTGCATGACCGCGCAATTAGCAGTTAAAGCGACGCAGTGCCAAATTGTAAAAAGTGCTCTGGTCAGGAAGGGGGTAAATCCTTCCGGGGCTGAAGTGGTTAATGTGTTATGGGCCACCTTCAGATGTTGACACTGGTATACCCAATCAAGGAAGTTCACTCCCTATATAACCCCCTCTTCCTTCCAGGATCACATCAGTTTTTTCGCCAGTGTCTAAGGTGTTGGTCACGAGTGAAGATGTGCTCTGAGGAGCTCCAGAAGGGATCCATGCTGGATTTAACCAGTTGCTTACTGGGCGCTTAAACCCCCCTCCTATCCAGACCAATTTTCAGCTTTCAGCGCTGACGCACTTTGAATGACAATTGCGCGGTCATACAACACTGTACCCAAATGAAATTTTTATCATTTTTTCACCACAAATAGAGCTTTCTTTTGGTGGTATTTGATCACCTCTGCAGTTTTTACTTTTTGTTAAAAAAAATGTAAAAACCTGAATTTTTATTAAAAAAAAAATTATTTTTTATATTTTGTTATAAAAAAATTAAAACGGGTCATTTTTCTGCTTCATTGATGTACGCTGATGGGTGGCAGTGATGGGCACTGATGGGTGGCAGTGATGGGCAGCACTGCTAGGTGGCACTGATTGGCACTACAGGTGGGCATTGATGGCTGGCACTTGTGGGCACTGTTAGGTGGCACTTGTGGGCACTGTTAGGTGGCACTATTAGGTGGCACTGATGAGGCAGATGTGCCTCTTCCACTTCGGGACCGATGTCCCTCACATACGAGCCGGTGATCGGCTTTTTTTTCTACTCACGCTGTCAGCGTAAGTAGGAAAAAAAACGATTACCGATCTTTTGTTTGCATCATGGGATCAGCTGTCATTGGCTGACAGCTGATCACATGGTAAGGGACCGGGACCGGCCCCTTACTTGGATCGGTGATCACCCGAGTCTCAGTGACTCGGTGATTACAGCGCGCTCGGCGCGGCCCTGCGAGGCGCGTGCACAGGGGAGGCCGTCATTCGGCCATAGCGCGGATGTGAAGTGGTTAAAAAACCTCCACAGCTGGATCCATCCACGCCACTGTGGCCACAGGATGTTACCCGAGCCTTGCATAGAAGAACAAGGTTTTGCCTGTAACGTCTCTCTTTGAGGGCTGGACCCTAGGAACCAGGACTCTTTTTGGTCTTGCTACATAACCTAAAGTTATCCTGAGGGGTGCTATACAGGTCCAAATTAGTGGAACCCCTATTAAGGGACCCAGTCTTTGAAGGTTTACTAACGCTGCCCGCCGTGATGGGTGAAGTTTGGATCTGTCTGTTTTCAGCAGTATCCTGCAGCGAGGAAAAGGTAAGAGAAAAGCTCAGGAACTGCAAAGTCCACCTATGCCTTTTCTTCCATATGTAACATTGTAATGCCTTAAAGTCTCCTCTAGAGGGAGTAAGGATACACATACCCTTTTAAGCAGCTCTGTGTCCAGCTACAACAGTGTTGTGTCCTAGTAGCAGGAGGGGGTTCTTTGTTATTCCTCTCCCCCAATTGGGGAAACTGAGGGGCTGGGGGTACATGTACAGTGCAAGGTATATTACATTCTATCTGTAATCAGTTTGAGCAGTGTTACATGACTCAGTGTGACAGCACTAAAGGCTGATTCACACTTGTAGTAAGCCTCAACTGCTAAGAACCTAAGAAAAAATTGGAATTTCTGATAAAATCCTCTTTTTCCTTGGCAGGTGCCGTTTCTCAGCCTGCAGTCGCTGCAATAGGCATCTGTCAGTCCCTAAAGGACCAGTTCAAAGAGGCCCTTAAGGAGGTCCTTGCACAACAGGCCCGTGAGTTAGCCGAACTACCAAAGGCGCTATGTTTTGCCATAGACGCCATGAAAGACTTTATTCACCAAGCGTCCCGCCTTGTGCTTGTGCTAAAACACATGCATAGGACCCTGTGGTTAAAAAGTTGGTCAGCCGAAGCACCTTGTAAAAAACTTCTGACTGGTTTCCCTTTTCATGGGGAGCAACTATTTGTGGAGGATTTGGTCAAATACATCCAAATGATTTCTAGTGGATAAGGTACTCTTTTGCCCAAAAGAAGGTATAAACGTCCTTTTATTTAAACGGACTCCTTCCCCTGCGCCAGGGGCATCTGCCTCTAGGCAGTGGCGACGGCCTCCACCGTCAGATTCTAGAGGAAAGCCTCAGGGTCAGGCCCAGGCACAGAAAACATTCAGCCCCTGTATACATGATTGAAAATGCGATTTTCCTACGCCCTGCAGGGCCTAGAAGGAAAATTAGCGACTTTAATCGCATCCACTAGCCAGAAGGATAGGAAGCGTGTTAAACCCCCCTCCCCCACTTTAGACCCCTTATCAAGGGAACAGTGGGTAGAGGATGAGGGGCTACCCTTAGGTGATCCGGAAGAAAGGCAAACAGTTTACTCCTCTGCGGAGGAAGCAACTGGAGTTGAACCTTTTTAAGCCTCGCAATCTGAGAGATTGCTGGTACAAATCTCTTACAGAGATGGTTCGTGCCTTTGTCAAGCTACCTCTAGTAGAGTCAGCTGATAGATCTGTTCCTTCTTAGGTTCCTTAAAACCTTCACTGCCTTTTCCATGCGTTTCCTGTACATGTACAGGTCCACGCAGAAATTCAACAGATCCATTCTAGATCTAAAAGAATCTAAATCGGTCCCTGAGGATCCGCTCCTTTCTATGGAGTCGATCAGGTCAGTAGTTTCTATCCTACAAGGAGGAGAACTTCTGGCGTCTATCGGCATCAGGGATGCATATCTGCATGTCCATATATTTCCCATTCACCAAAGGTTTCTGCGGTTCGAAGTAGAACAGCATTTCAATTTGTAGCCTTGTCCTTTGGGCCAGCTACAGCACCCCGAGTGTTCACAAAAGTGCTAGTCCCACCTCTACCCAGGTTGAGGGCACAGGGCATAAACAGTTTTGGCATACCTAGACGATCTGTTACTAATAGACCGAACGCTGTTCGGAGTAAAGTGTACGCATTACAACCAGTTACCTAGAAAAGTCTGGGTTGCATTCTCATTCTAGAGAACTCTCCCTTAAAACCGCTAAAAAAGCTGGAGTATTTGGGTCTGATCATAGATACAGCCCAGAAAAAGGTGTTCTTGCCCAGGCAAAAGAACAACTCCATAAGAGTTGGTGCGGAGGGTCAGGTCAAAAGGAGATCCCTCCATTCGCCTTTGCATGAGGTTGTTAGGAAAGATGGTGGCTTCATTCTAAGCAGTTCCCTATGCCCAGGTCCATTAGAGACTGTTGCAAAACAGTATTCTATCTGCTTGGAACAAAATGATCCAAGCTTTGGACTTACCAGTGTGGCTTTCCCCAAGGGTGTCCCAAAGCCTCAATTGGTGGTTACTAAGGAATCAGCTAAAAGGAAAATCCTTCAGACCAGTTATCTGGAAAGTGTTAACGACAGATGCCAACCTTTCAGGCTGGGGAGCAGTACTAGAGAAGACAACTGTCTAAGGACAGTGTTCAAGAACCGAAAGAGCCTTGCCCATCAACATCCTAAAGATTCGGGCAGTGCGTCTGGCTCTGAAAGCCTGGACTTCCAGGTTAAGGGATTGTCCTGTCAGGCATCACCATGGCTGAGGCCTGTATCAATCACCAAGAGTCTCTAAGTGCAGAGAGAGGTGAACCATATTCTAACTTGGGCAGAAAGAAATATTCTGTGCCTATCGGCAGTCTCATTCCGAGAATAGAGAATTGGCAGGCGGACTACTTGTGCCGCCAGCAGATAATTCTCAGGGGAATGGTCTCTTCGCCCTGACATATTTTCAGGCTTTTTGTCAAAGATGGGGGATTCCGGACGTAGATCTTCTAGCGTTCAGTTCAACATAAAGTTAGTCAACTTTGTGTCCAGAACAAAGGATCCATTTGCATTCAGAACAGATGCATTGGTGATATTATGGGATCAGTTCTCACTGATCTATGCATTTCCCCCTATTCAATTGCTGCCTCGACTTTTTTGCAGGATCAAGCTGGAAAGAAAACCGGTAATTCTGGCAGCACCAGCATGGTCCAGAAGGTCATGGTATGCATAAATCATAAAGATGACAGTGGAGGATCCATGGTCCCTTCCACTAAGGCCAGACCTGCTCTCACAGGGGCCAATATTCCATCCTACTTCACGAACGCTAAATTTAACGGCCTAGCTATTGAAACCCACATTGTGAAGAAACATGGGCTTTCCAGGTCAGTTATCTCTACTTTGATTAATGCAAGGAAACAAGCTTCCAGAACTATATATTATAGTCTGGAAGGCTTATGTTTCCTGGTGAGAATCCAAGGGTTGACACCCCTGGAGATATATCATAGGCAGGCTTCTTGCCTTTCTACAATTAGGCGTAGAGATGAAGTTGGCCTTGAGTACTTTTAAGGGCCAAGTCTCAGCCTTATTGATTTTATTTCAAAGACCGCTTGGTACACATTCCTTAGTCCGGGATTTCATGCAAGGGGTGATGCACGTTAATCCGCCGGTTAAATCACCTTTAAGCCCTTGGGACTTGAATTTAGTTTTGTCAGTGGTACAAAAACAGCCTTTTGAACCGATACAGCATATTCCCTTTCCTTCTGACAAGGAAGCTGGTATTTTTTGGTTACTATATCCTCAGCAAGAAGGGTTTCAAAATTAGCTGCTCTTTCTTCTACAGAACCATATTTGATTTTTTATGAGGACAGGGTGGTGTCAAAAGTGGATATAGATATTGTCCTGCCATCGTTTTTTTCCAAAACCATGTTCCAGGGAAGAAAAGTCACTACATTGTCTTGATGTGGTGAGAGCAGTGAAAATCTATTTAAAGGCAACTGCTCAGATTCGTAGGACTGATGTCTTATTTATTCTGCCAGAGGGCCCTAAGAAAGGACAGGCAGCGTTGAAATCCACTGTCGCTAAGTGGATTCGGCAAGTTATAATGCAAACTTATGATTTAAGGGGTAAGATTCCCCCTTTTCAAGTTAAAGCGCACTCTACCAGAGAGGTTAGTGCTTCTTGGGCAGTGCGTCACCAGGCCTCCATGGCTCAAATCTGTAAGCATGCTCTCAATTTTTCGGTATGGAAAAGTTCCTATCCGAAAATGCGATCATCTGTGGCAATTCCGACGCGCAAAATCCCTACGCATGCACGGAAACAATTCGACACATGCTTGGAAGCATTGAACGTCATTTTCTCGGCTCGTCGTAGTGTTGTACGTCACCGCGTACTTGGCGGTCGTAATTTCAGCAAACTTTTGCGTGACCGTGTGTATGTAAGGCAAACTTGAGCGGAATCCCATCGGAAAAGCCGTCATATCTTTTTCCGATGAGAAAACCGATCGTGTGTACGCGGCATAAGGCTCTGTTTCCCATGGTGTACAGCTTACCTGTAAAATCCTTTTCTTGGAGTACATCATGGGACACAGAGGTCCCTCCCCTCTTTTATGGGGTTTAAGTATATTGCTTTGCTACAAAAACTGATGTGCTCCTGGAAGGAGGAGGGGTTATATAGGGAGTGAGCTTCCTTGATTGGGTATACCAGTGTCAACACCTGAAGGTGGCCCATAACTCATTAAGTAATTACTTAGGCTCTGTGTCCCATGATGTACTCCAAGAAAAGGATTTTGCAGGTAAGCTGTAATAAAAAGGAATATTATTGGTAAAAAAAAAACTTGGGGGTTTAACTAATAATTTTTTTTTTTTTTTGAATAATTCTCCTTTAAGGTTGTGTTTTAGGGTGTGTGTCCTATGCCTACATACTTTTTACTAATGGGTGTCCCTTATACCCATCTCAAAAAGTTGGGAGCTAAGAAATCTCCCCCTGAAGTCGCCCAAAGTAGTGCAGGAACCACTTTTGGGAATCTGTGCGGCATCGCACTAATTCGTACAGTTCCATTGCCATCAATAGGCGCCGATTTGGTCTGTAATTTGACATGTCAATTCAGAGCTATGTGAACATGGGTGAAGTTACATAGATATGAATGAAAATAATGGGGGGCAACTTTTCATGCGACTTGAGGTCCAAAGCTGCATGAAAAGTCACCCAAGTGTGAAAGTAACCAAGTGAGATTAATTGAAAACACCTTTGAATTAGGCCCTATTTGCACTTGTGCAACCTTAAAATTGCACAGCTTTGCCATGACTTGAAGCAATGCCTGTGTAATCTTGTGGTGTATGGACCTCAAATCGCATCAAAGTCAAACCAAGGTAGTGAAGGGACGAATTTGCCCCACTTTCAGGATGCACAAGTGACAATAGGGCCAAATTCAAAGGTGTTATCCATGAATCTCATTCACACTGCTGCGACCTGAAAGTCACACATTTTGCTGCCACTTTTGCCGCTGCAACTTGACCCCAACATCTGGGAATGCCTGTGTAATATAGCGACCTTTGTACCTCAAGTCACATGAAAGTCACACCAAAATAGTACAGACTACTTTGAAGTAGCACAGATATGAATGGTTGTCATTGAGAATCATGGGGTACAACTTGTCATACAACTCGGAGGTCCAAATTTGCTGGAAAAATCACCCAAGTGTAAAACAAGCCATACATATATACAGTGGGGACGGAAAGTATTCAGACCCCCTTAAATTTTTCACTCTTTGTTATATTGCAGCCATTTGCTAAAATCATTTAAGTAAATTTTTTTTCCTCAATGTACACACAGAACCCCATATCGACAGAAAAACACAGAATTGTTGACATTTTTGCAGATTTATTAAAAAAGAAAAACTGAAATATCACATGTTCCTAAGGCTGGCCATACACTATTCAATTTTCCTGTTCAACTTTCCTTTAGATTTACCAAAACCATATAATAGGAGGTCAAACCTAAACACTTTCAATTTGTGTGCAATCAGGCAGGCCCTTGTACTACATAGTTGAAGGTAAATCTAAAGAAAATTGAACAGGAAAATTGTATGGTGTATGGCCAGCTTAAGTATTCAGACCCTTTGCTGTGACACTCATATATTTAACTCAGGTGCTGTCCATTTCTTCTGATCATCCTTGGGATGGTTCTACACCTTCATTTGAGTCCAGCTGTGTTTGATTATACTGATTGGACTTGATTAGGAAAGCCACACACCTTACAACTCACAGTGCATGTCAGAGCAAATGAGAATCATGAGGTCAAAGGAACTGCCTGAAGAGCTCAGAGACAAAATTGTGGCAAGGCACAGATCTGGCCAAGATTACAAAAAATTTCTGCTGCACTTAAGGTTCCTAAGAGCACAGTGGCCTCCATAATCCTTAAATGGAAGACGTTTGGGACGACCAGAACCCTTCCTAGAGCTGGCCGTCCGGCCAAACTGAGCTATCGGGGGAGAAGAGCCTTGGTGAGAGAGGTAAAGAAAAACCCAAAGATCACTGTGGCTGAGCTCCAGAGATGCAGTCGGGAGATGGGAGAAAGTTGTAGAAATTCAACCATCACTGCAGCCCTCCACCAATCAGGACTTTATGGCAGAGTGGCCCGACCGAAGCCTCTCCTCAGTGCAAGACACATGAAAGCCGGCATGGAGTTTGCTAAAAAAAACACCTGAAGGACTTTAAGATGGTGAGAAATAAGATTCTCTGGTCTGATGAGACCAAGATAGAACTTTTTGGCCTTAATTCTAGGTGGTATGTGTGGAGAAAACCATGAACTGCTCATCACTTGTCCAATACAGTCCCAACAGTGAAGCATGGTGGTGGCACCATCATGCTGTGGGGGTGTTTTCCAGCTACAGGGACAGGACGACTAGTTGCAATCGAGGGAAAGATGAATGCGGCCAAGTACAGGGATATCCTGGACGAAAACCTTCTCCAGAGTGCTCAGGACCTCAGACTGGGCCGAAGGTTTACCTTTTAACAAGACAATGACCCTAAGCACACAGCTAAAATAACAAAGGAGTGGCTTCACAACAACTCCGTGACTGTTCTTGAATGGCCCAGCCAGAGCCCTGACTTAAACCCAATTGAGCATCTCTGGAGAGACCTAAAAATGGCTGTCCACCAACGTTTACCATCCAACCTGACAGAACTGGAGAGGATCTGCAAGGAGGAATGGCAGAGGATCCTCAAATCCAGGTGTGAAAAACTTGTTGCCTCTTTCCCAAAAAGACTCATGGCTGTATTAGATCAAAAGGATGCTTCTACTAAATACTGAGCAAAGGGTCTGAATACTTAGGACCATGTGATATTTCAGTTTTTCTTTTTTAATAAATCTGCAAAAATGTCAACAATTCTGTGTTTTTCTGTCAATATGGGGTGCTGTGTGTACATTAATCAAGGAAAAAAATGAACTTAAATGATTTTAGCAAATGGCTGCAATATAAGAAAGAGTGAAAAATTTAAGGGGGTCTGAATACTTTCTGTCCCCACTGTATATGTGTGTGTATATGTATATATATATATATATATATATATATATATATATATATATATATATATATATATATATATATAATGGCTTGTTTCACACTTGGGTGATTTTATATTAATATATATATTTTTTTTTTTAAATAAAAGGAGCTCTCATTTATGTCTGCATAGTCCTTACTGATTCACATCAGCAGAACAAATGCAGGAAGTGATGTGTGCACATGGGCCAGAAGCAAATGTGTGGTGATGCCAAACAAATCAATGAACCCCACCCACAGCAAATCTAACTACCACATCCACCCCCACATTGAGCAAGCACAATTACATTTTCTACACTTACCCGGCAAATGAGCAGCACCTCCTCTTTGCTAAAGAGGGATCTCGACGTGTCCACCAAGATGGAGATCCTGACCAGCACAGAAATTTCCGGGTGATTACAACGACTCATTTCCAGGTCAGAAGGTGAAACCACGCTCTTTTGATCACAGCTGTGAATATTTGATCGCAACCACGATTAGTATTTTTTATTTGTGTTTATTTGCAGATATGCAAATCTGTATTTCTACATATAACTATATTTGAAGGCAAACGTAAGGGAGTTTTGATAAGAAATAGTGTCCCTGGGATATATATATATATATATATATATATATATATATATATATATATATATATATATATATATATATACACACCCTGTTTCCCCTAAAATAAGACCTAGCGTGATTGTCGGTGATGGCTGCAATAAAAACCCTACCCGCCAAATAAGCCCTAGTTAAAGTCTTTGTAGGTCTTATTTTCAGGGTAGGACTTATTTTTGGGGAAACAGGGTAGGGCTTATTTGGGGGGTGGGGCTTATATTGCAGCCCTCACCGACAATCACGCTAGGTCTTATTTTCGGGAAAACGGGGTATATATATATATATATATATATATATATATATATATATATATATATATATATATATATATATATATATAACAATGCAGCGCTAAAAAAGTAAGTCCATAAATCAACAAACACAATCTGTGCCGTCTTTAGTGATGAGATGCAGACAAAACATGCAGGTGACTTTGAAAAACAGAACCTCCACCAATGATAGAAATGGCAGCTCACCTCACAAAGTGGACCCTTTGATTATAGAGGGTCTGATACACTTTCCCACTTGGGGTATATGATAATAAATCAAAGATGCAGCAAGCCAATCCTGGAACTTCCCCTCTTTGGTCGGTTCAAAATACGAAAGTAAACACTTTCCGCTCCAAAGCCACATGGATCATGCAAATATAAGACAATACATAGTGCTCTCCACAGGTAAACAGTATTTAATGGTAATAAAACAGAATAAAAACAAATTTGCCAAGTTGGGTAAAGATGTGGAGGTGGCAAACACAGAGGTGGCAGCCCTAGATGTCACTGCTACCCCTAACAGCCGGGAGAGCAGCCCATCAAGTAGAGGTGGCGAGGGGAGTGCAGGTAGGCTTAAACAGTTGGTGGTTATAGGGGATTCTATAATCAGAAGGACTGATAGAATAATTTGTCGCCAGGATCGCCTCAACCGAATGGTTTGCTGTCTCCCTGGTGCTAGGGTTCGGCATGTGATGGACTGGGTGGATAAATTACTGGGAGGAGCTGGGCATGACCCAGCTGTCTTGGTCCACGTTGGAACCAATGACAGTATACATGGAAGGTGGAAGCTCCTTAAGAATCAATTTAAAGAACTAGGCTGCAGGTTGAAGGGAAGGACCTCCAAGGTGATATTCTCTGAAATATTGCCTGTGCCATGCGCAACATAGGAAAGGCAGGGGGTGATTAGAGAGCTGAATTAATGTCTAAAGACCTGGTGTAGGGAGGAGGGATTTGGGTTTCTAGAGCACTGGGCTGACTTTTCATTGGGGTGCAACCTATATGTTAAAGACGGTTTGCACTTGAATGGAAGGGGGTCTGCTGTGCTGGGGGAGAGGTTTATGGTAAGGCTGGAGGAGTATTTAAACTAGGATTGAGGGGGGAGGATGAACTAGAATTACATCGGGCAGACAGGTCAGTTAGGGGTCAGACATTAATGGAGGGTGGAATGGAGATAGATGGGGGGAGGGTTATGGCAGGTGACAAGAAATTTCCCATGTTGCAAACAGCCATTGGAAACTATAGTGCCGTTTGTACTACTAAAAATGATATGAAAAACACCAGAGCAAAATGTAATAATGCATTAAAGCGTTTGTACACCAATGCCAGAAGTCTGCCAAGCAAAATAGGTGAGTTGGAAGCTCTGGTGCATGAGGAGAGCTATGATGTAATAGGTATTGCTGAAACTTGGCTTCAATCCTCACATGATTGGGCTATTAATATTCCTGGCTATGCACTCTTTCGGAGAGCCAGGGTAAAAAGGAAAGGTGGCGGGGTCTGTCTCTGTGAGAAGTGATCTCAAAGCAAGTGTGAAAGAGGACCTGGTTGATGGAGAGTGTGATGAGTCTGAAGCATTATGGGTGGAACTGCATATAGATGGGCGTAGTTCAAAGTTAATCATTGGAGTTTGTTATAGACCACCCAATGTTAACGAGAAGGTGGAGACTCCGCTCCTTGCATAGATGGAAAGGGCTGCAAGGGCTGGGACGGTAATAATATTGGGGGATTTACCCAGAAATTGACTGGAGTAATGGCTCCTGGGACAGTTAAAGGGTAAAAATGTATAAACATATTACAGGACAATTTTATGGTCCAGTTTATTGAGGCCCCAACTAGGAATGAAGCTCTGTTGGACCTGGTAATCTCAAACCATGCAGAACTTATTACTAATGTCCAGATAATGGAACACCTGGGTAGCAGTGATCATAACATGATTTCATTTGATGTTAGCTGTAAACAAGAAATGCATACGGGAAAGATAAAACACTTAACTTCAAGAGAGCAAATTTTCCAAGGATGAGGGCTGCTCTCCAGGATTTAGACTGGGAGGGAATATTTGCATTGATAAACACAGAACAGAAATGGGAATTCTTCAAAAAGACTGGGACCTCACTGAAAAGTATATTCCCATGGGCAATACGTTTAAAAGGCTAAAAACAAAACCTATGTTTCTCACGGCCAAAGTTAAAAAAGCTATAAAAAATAAGAAAAGCGCTTTTAGAAAATATAAAAATGAAGGAACACTAGTGTCGTTTAAATGTTACAAAGAATTTAACAGAATATGTAAAAAGGAAATCAAGGATGCAAAAATTCAAAATGAACGACAGATTGCAAAAGATAGTGGGACAAACCCCAAAAAATTCTTCAAATATATTAATAGTAAAAAGGTCAGGTCTGAGCATGTAGGCCCTTTACAAAATTACAAAAATCTAGAGTGGGTGACTGGGGACAAAGAGAATGCAAATTTATTAAATACTTTCTTCAGCTCTGTGTATACAAAAGAGCATGGGGGAGCTCATGTCCATAATGAGGGTGGTATTGACACAGCCCCGCGTGATCCACAATGGCTCAAAAGTGATATGGTCCAGAAATATTTAGACAGAATAAAGTTGGGTAAATCACCTGGACCTGATGGCATCCAGCCACGGATCCTAAAAGAATTGAGCTCTGTAATTTCAAAGCCATTGTATCTAATTTTTAGGGACTCATTAATGACAGGAATAGTACCACTGGATTGGCACAGGGCGAACGTGGTGCCTATATTTAAAAAGGAATCAAAGTCTTTACCAAGTAACTATAGACCTGTTAGTTTAACTTCTATAGTCAGGAAGATACTGGAGCGTTTAATAAAAGACCACATAGATGAGTTCTTGCTGAAAAAAAACATTTTAAGCAACGGACAGCATGGATTCATGAAAGACAGAAGTTGTCAGATAAACCTGATTTCTTTTTATGAAGAGGTAAGTAAAACCTTGGACAGAGGGGTGGCTGTGGATGTGGTGGTATACTTGGATTTTGCAAAAGCGTTCAACACAGTTCCCCACACGCGGCTCATGTGTAAGGTAAAGTCTACAGGCCTGGAAATATCAGTTTGTAAATGGATAGAAAACTGGCTAAAAGACAGAATTCAGAGAGTAGTGTTTAATGATTCTTACTCTGAATGGTCTAAGGTTATCAGTGGTGTACCCCAAGGTTCAGTGCTGGAACCCTTACTTTTTAATATCTTTATAAATGATATTGGGTCTGGGATCAAAAGTAACATTTCTGTCTTTGCAGATGACACCAAGCTATGCAGTGGAATAACGTCCTTACAGGATGTCTCCAATTTACAAGACGACGTCAATGCACTGTCTAATTGGGCGACTATGTGGCAGATGAGGTTTAATGTTCAGAAATGTAAAGTTATGCACTTGGGGGCTAAGAATATGCATGCATCATACATGCTAGGGGGAGTACAACTGGGGGGAATCCGTGGTGGAGAAGGATCTGGGGGTTTTGGTAGATCATAAGTTCAATAATAGCATGCAATGCCAAGCTGCTGTTTCCAAAGCAAGCAAAGTCCTTTCTTGTATTAAGAGAGGTATGGACTTCAGAGAGAGAGATATAATTTTGCCCCTGTTCAAATCATTAGTAAGACCTCATCTGGAATATGCAGTTCAGTTTTGGGCACCAGTTCTCAAAAAGGATATCGGGGAACTGGAGAAAATGCAGAGAAGGGCAACCAAACTGATAAGAGCCATGGAGGAGCTCAGCTATGAGGAAAGATTAGATGAAATGAATGTATTCACTCTTGAGAAGAGAGAATAAGGGGGGATATGATCAACATGTTCAAATATATAAGGGGTCCATATAGTGAACTTGGTGTTGAGTTATTCTCTTTACGGTCAACCCGGAGGACACGGGGGCACTCTTTACGTCTAGAGGAAAAGAGATTTCATCTCCAAATACGGAAAGGTTTCTTCACAGTAAGAGCTGTGAAAATGTGGAATAGACTCCCGCCAGAGGTGGTTCTGTCTAGCTCAGTAGATTGCTTTAAGAAAGGCCTGGATACTTTCCTAAATGTACATAATATAACTGGGTACTAACATTTATAGGTAAAGTTGATCCAGGGAAAATCCGTTTGCCTCTTGGGGGATCAGGAAGGAATTTTTTCCCCTGCTGTAGCAAATTGGAGCATGCTCTGCTGGGGTTTTTTGCCTTCCTCTGGATCAACTGTGGGTATAAAATTGGGTATATTGGATTGTGCGATATTTTTTATTTTATTTATTGTTTTTAAGGTTGATCTGGATGGACTTGTGTCTTTTTTCAACCTAACTATGTAACTATGTAAATCATACAAATATGGCACTTTGACCAAGTGCCTAGTAAAACAGCATGTGTGTATAACAGAGTCTGCGATGGCCGTGGGTGACGTCACGAGACTTCCATCCGTCCGCGTTACGTCCCAGTGGGCGGGACTTCGTCAGCGGATACGGAAGTATCCGTATTGTCCTATATTTGCATGATCCATGCGGCTTTGGAGCGGAAAGTGTTTACTTTTGTATTTTGAACCGACCAAAGAGGGGGAAGTTCCAGGATTGGCTTGCTGCATCTTTGATTTATTATCCTATACCCCGAGTTGGAAAGTGTATCAGACCCTCAATAATCAAAGGGTCCACTTTGTGAGGTGAGCTGCCATTTCTATCATTGGTGGAGGTTCTGTTTTCCCACAAAGTCACCTGCATGTTTTGGCTGTATCTCATCACTGGAGACGCCACAGATTGTGTTGTTTGTTAATTTATGGACGGACTTTTTTAGCGTTGCACTGTCTCTTTATATTTTTGCTTCAGGGATTTGAATTTTTGACCCTTGGTGTTCAGCAGCTTTCATAGAAAAGGGTTACTTATATTGCGCTGATTTGTTTTCTCTTTTTATTTCTGTTTATACCATTTTTCTTAAATCTAGCGGCAATAATGGACGTTTCTTCAAAATTTTGAAAAATGGGAAATTAAAATTAGTGAGGTTTTTTCTAGGAATTTATCTAATGAACCCATTAATGATATGTCTCAGTCTTTTAACAAATTGGGTCATATTTTCGAAAAAAAGATAAAAACTTGGTGGGACATAATGTCTTTTGAGCAATATCTGTCAGCCAAACTCATCCCAAAACGTCTAAGATGGGATTTACCTCCCAATGACGGTCTTTTGGATGAGGATTCCATGACTGAATGGAGTGTTTTTTTTATTAAGAAAGGTTTCAAGTTATTCGATTTTCTTTTAACACGTAAACAAAGGAAAATGGAAACTCTTGACTCTCAAATTAGGGATATTACCAATGAATGAATGATTTGTAAAGCGCTGCAATGCAAACTAAATCGCCTCAAGGCGCTAATGCGTTTTGTGTCTGAGCAGCTTGTTAGAAGAGGAAAGTTTTTAGTTTTTTCCTAAAGGCCAGATGGTTTTCTTCCATGCGGATGTGAGTTGGAAGAGTATTCCATAGCCAAGGTCCCTGGACTGCGAACCTGCGTTCTCCCCTTGCTTTGTAGCTTTATTTGGGAACGAGGAGGAGGTTTTGGTTGGATGATCGCAGATTGCGATTGGGTGTGTAGTGTTTTATTTTCTCTCGGAGGTATTGAGGGGCGTTTCCTTGTATGCATTTGTGGGTGAGGCAGAGGGTCTCACTAGTTTGGAGTCCCTTAAAGAGAGTGAAGAGTTTCTTAAATTATCAGGTGAACTGAAGAATAAGCTCATTAAATGGGATTTAGAGATCCAGAATAAGAAAAAGAAAACATTTATTAGAGACCTGTATGACTTTGGTGGAGGGAATATATTTAAGTGGCAAAATATTCCCAACTCTACCAATAATGTTATCACCAAGGTTCCTCCTAATAGAACCGTTAATGATATACCAATAGAAACACTTAGAAGGGACCCAGTTCATGAATAGGATCTCCCTCAACAAGTAAGATATATTTCTCCTCGGAGAGATGATCTCTTTAGAGGGAACATTAAAAGGGGAAAAAATAAAAGGGGAAGAGGTAGAGGAGGGAATCATCCACAAGCTACCTTTAGGGATGGTTACCAATCCTCTTCTCCTTATTATCAGAATTCGTCCTACAATTGGAGAGATGACCAACAATATGGGGACAGTGGGGATCACTTGAATAGAGGGAGACGCCCCTTTTCCCATGATAGATCCATTCCCACACATAATAGGTTTGCGCCCCTATCAGCTCAAACCTCCTATGGTGGAGGGGATTTTTTAGGGTCTGACAGGGGCAAGGCCCACCATTATACAAACCCAATCCAGGAGAGTGGTGGATGCAGCCACCACCACACACACCACCCAGTGCCGGCCCCCTAAGAAAACGAAAAGAAAGAGAGGAGGCAGGAGGGGGTAGGTGATTACAAAAGGCCAAAACCCCAATAGGAACGTAAATATACAATCTAAGCGGTGTTTCACTTAATGATGGTGAAACCAGAGTGTTGGATAGAGGCCTGAAGTTTGCTTCTACTAAAAACTTAAATACGTTTCAAACAGATGTGAGCTTACAGAAGTATATTAGAACTCTCAATATGAAAAAATATTTTTTATCTAACCCATGTAATAGTTTAGTATCCACAAGAGGTGATCATTTGACTTTACGCAATAAGTTGATTTTCAATCCTCTTAATGTGGAAAACAAATTCATGGAGGTGTTTAAGAATATGGTCTGAAAAGATCTTGAGGAACTTTTAGAAAAATTTTAGAAAATTTTAGATCCTCAGTATATCACGCAGGGTATGGAATCTCTTGAAAAGTGTAAAGGGATTGTCATATGCCCTGCTGATAAAGGGGGAGGTTTGGTTGTTTTAAGTAAAGAATATTACCAGTCGGAAATGAGTCGCTTATTGAGCGATGGTAATACCTACAAAATCTTAAACAAAGCTCCTATGCTACCTTTTAAGGACAAATTACATTCAATTATAGAGGATGGGAAGGATCAAAGAATCTTAACAAAGCAGCATATCTAGATCCCTTGTTCTGCAGGACACCCATTATATATTTTCTCACGGTCTTTTTAAAAGATACAAAACATATTATACAGATATTGGAAACACTTGTATGTTCCCCATCTAGTATATTAGTCACGGCGGACGTGAGTTTGTTATATACTACTATAGGACATAATGACGCCATGATTTCAGTTGAATGGGATCTTTCTTCATCCACTTTGTCGGGTAGACGACATGATTTTTTGTGGAGCAGCCTTAATTTTTGTCTTTCCAAAAATTATTTTTGGTACAATAAAGAATGTTATTTGCAGACCAGAGGGGTAGCGATGGGGGCTCATTTTGCTCTGTGTGGCCAACCTATTCATGGCCCACTGGGAGGAGGAAGCCATTTTTAAACATCGCCCCCTGGAACTGATCTGCTGTCGTAGATTTATTGACGACCTTATCATGATATGGGATGGGGAGAGATCTACTCTTGAGACCTTTATTCAATTATTGAACACCAATGATAAAACACATTTCCCTTACGTGGAATATTGTTCATGAGAAAATCGTCTTCCTAGAGCTGGAAATTAATAAAGATATTGATCATTTCAGATTATGCAATTACTTTAAACCTACTGATCGTAACGCTTATATTCCCCTGGGGAGTTGCCACCACCGTTCATGGTTGTGCAATATCCCAAGGGGACAATTACATTACATCGTAATTGTACTCGGGAACACGATTTTATTAAACAATCATAAGTGTTTGCCTCTAGATTTGAACAAAAAGGATATGATAGATCTAGTTTAGATGAGGAAATGGATAAAGTCAAGAACTTGGACAGACAAATATTGGTCTCTAATCAAATAAATTCCAATACAGATGATCACAATTTCAGAATGATATTAGATTATAATGCCCAGCATAAAAAATTTGCTAAGGAATTGGTCTATTTTGAAGCAGGACAAAGTGCTTTGTCCAGTTTTACCAGCTCTTCCGCAATTCATATAAAGAAGTCTCCATCTCTAAGGGATCGTCTGGCTCCCAGTGTTTTTTTTAAATTTTTTTTTTTATCATTATTTTATTGTTATATAACATAAACGAACACATAGAACAAGACATATCCATTGGTCTATAAAGGAGAAAGAAAAATAAACCTTGTGGTGTCGACCTCGCAGGGCCGTTTATATAGAGCATGGACTACTTGATACATTTAAGTAAGAACATAGTCAGAATTCTATGATTTCTGACCTCATATAAAGTAGTCTAGTGAGGTATATCGGACGGGGAGACCCTCTAGTGTTTTTGAGGTGGCAGAAGCCGCTTTATAATCCGTCAGCTCACCGAGACCCTTTTGTAGAACGTGAATTGGTCTTGAGCTGAGAAGGTAAGTCCCTTGTCTGAACATCAAATAAGTGGTCCCTCGACCCGCGAGCGGGGTGGAAGGGGGGGGCTCAAAGGCCTCCATCAAACTACCCTCCGCCCCCCGCCCGCCGGGGAGGGCCAGCAAATGATAACAGTGTGCTTATCAGACAGGAACTGCTATAATCTTGCTACCCTAGGGGGAAGCCTTGCGTGAGAGTCTCTCCGTCCGTCAACTTAGAGTCAACAAAACATTCTACTGTTATGAAATAAACCAGTTAAGCAAAAAAGAAAAAAGAGGGAAAGTGGGGGGGAGGGGAGAGGGGGAGAAGGGTGGAACGAGCTAGGCATACCTGTGATTCCTAGGGATGTGTCGTCCATGTCCACGCCGGGCGCACCGCAACACGAGCATCCATCACATCAATCAAAACTAGTCCACAGTAACTCATCAAATTCTGGGTTCTCTATCTCTCAGCGTTTGTTAGTCTACAGGCTTTAAGTGGGGGATCTGCTAACTCTAATAAAGCTGTATCTAAGCTGGAGGGGACCCAGCGTGGGTCAGGGGAGAAGTCATTCCAGGGTGTCCATATTGCTAGGTATTTCTATTTTTATATTGTCTAAGTGAAGATGCGGGTATATGCAATAGAAAGTGCTCAGGAGAGAAAGGAACCTCTAGCCCTAATATAGTTTTTATCTGGTCTTTTACATCTTCCCAAAAGGGCTTAATTATGGGGCAGGTCCACCATATATGTAAAAGAGTTCCCCTGTGCCCACATCCCCGCCAGCACTGATCCGATACAGAGGGGTAAATGCGGGCTAAGTCTGCTGGCACACGGTACCAGCGAGACATTATTTTTAAATATGTTTCCTGGGTTCGGGAGTCTACGGAGGATGAATGGGTCATATAGTAAAGATGGTTCAATTGTGTAGCTGTAAGTTCGTGTCCTAGGTCATTTACCCACCTTCGAATGTATGTAGGTTTGAGTTGGGAAGCCCCATCCCCTAAAAGTTGGTACAGTTCCGACACCATATTAGGAACTGGCTCTTCATCTGTGAAGAGACGTTCATAAGGGGTGGGTGTGGAAGGGTCTCTAATCATATAAATATGCTTCCCAAAAAAGTGGTGCAACTGTCTGTATCTCCAAAAATTGAGTTGCGGGCCTTTGCTTCCTACTGGCAAAATTTCATAGCTCATGAGCTTACCATCCTTCATGAATTTGCCGCAACTAGCATTCCCATCATCTAGCCATGGCTCAAAAAATGCCATTTGTTCACCGGGAGGGAACCATTGGAATCCACCCAGCGGTGCCAGCGGGGACATAGGGGGAGCTAATTTCAGCAGTAAATTTGTTTTGTCCCAGACCGACAACACCTGAGTCGTCAGTGGGGAGGTTGTTTCAGAAAGCCCCCTATATTCCCGCGGCAACCACGGAGCATAAGCCAGATTTCTACCGGCCAGGCACTTCTCTAAGTTGACCCAGAGTTAGGAGTCTGTGTGGAAACGCCAGTTCAGGATCCTCTGAAGGGCTGTAGCTAGATAATAGCGCTTTATATCCGCTCGCTCGCTTTGGGCGGTTTAGCAGACGCAAAGCTATCCTGGGCTTTCATGAGTTCCAAATGAAGTTTGAAAGCATATTGGCCAGTTGGTCAAAAAAGGCTCTGGGTAGGGGGATCATCGGCAGCATCTGTAGGAAAATTAGTATGCGGGGTAAAACATTCATTTTTATAATGTTCACGCGACTGAGCCACGTAAAGGCAGTCAGCGTCCACCGTGAGAGGTCGCCTCTTACCATAGACAACAATTGTGGGTAGTTAGCCATATACAAGGTGTCGAACCGATCAGTTAGCCGTATGCCTAGGTATTTTAATTGAGATGAGGTCCAAGTGAAAGGGAAGACCGCCTGAAGGTTTGTAGTCAGTTGGGAGGATAAGCAGATAGGTAGGATCTCCGATTTCGAAAGGTTGATTTTGAAATTATTTATTTATTTATTTATTTATTGCCACATCGGTGTCCTTTTTCGGGGGCATAAGTTTCAACTTTACCGTTCAATACTTTCCCGACTTATTTCTCACATCATAGTGGCTTTTATTGCTTTTTTTTTTTTTTTTTTGCAGTTATCGTTTTGATTAAATCTTCATGCTTGCAACACCGCAGCATCCCTCATCAACAGTATCGATTAGATCGTATCAAAAGCCTCCCCTATCTTAAGTTCCCTTCCCTACTCCACCACCCCCCAAACTGCCCCACCTCCTCGAACTCCTATATTTCTTTCATCCATGGACCTCCGGGATAGCTAGGTCAAAACCCCCGATGGACACCACTCCTGTTGCATCTTACCCATCTCTAACTACTATACGGGAACCACGTTCGCTAGACCTATTAATTTCCCAAAACCTCTACAGCTCTTATTGAGCTTTTACATTTTTGCCAACCCTTCCATTTTTCCTCATACTCCTCCATTTCCACTTCCTCAGTGTATCTCAGATATTCTAAGTTCTGGATTTCGTTTGTTTTGTCATACCATTCTTGTAATGTTGGGCCGCTTTTCTCCTGCCAGTGTCTTACAAGAGACTTTTTGCTGCGTTCAACGGTTGTGGTATGAGTGTTCCCAGATATGACTCTGTTGGCATTCTGAAACCGTGAAATAGGCATGCCCATGGATCGTCCGGGAACACTATTTGGGTTATCTCACCAATAATTTTCCTTCTCTCGTCCCAGAATTCCCTTATTTTTGTGCACTGCCACCAGATGTGTGCCATTGTACCCAGCTCTTTGCATCCCCTCCAGCAGAATTGTGAAGTTTCACTCTGATACTTAGAAGCTCTATCTGGGGTAATGTACCATCTTGACAAACATTTATAATTTAACTCAGACACTTTATAATTTACTGAGGTATTGTGAACTCGCTTTAATAAAATTGTAACCTCATCAATTTTGAGTTTTGAATTTAATTCTGTCTCCCATTTTTTGATATATACTGGGATGTCTGTACCCTTCAGATCCATTAATACCCTATAGATCTTTGAAATCCCCTTCTTCCCTACCTGACCGACACTGAGTTTCTCTAACGGCTGTAAGTTATCCATCGTTCTAATTGGTTGGGGGAGCATTTCAACTAGGTTTTTTAGTTGAAGGTATCGCCATTTATTGAGGGTCATAAGATCGCTTTTATTTTTTAAGTCCTGAAATGAGCAAAGTTTACCCTTTGTCGAGACATCTTTAAGCCGTGCTCCTTTTTGCAAGATCCATCTCCCACTAAATATCTCCATACCTGGTGCAAAAAATTCTGTGTCCCTCAAAGGGATCAAAGGGGAGTTATACTCCCATTTCTCCCTTTTATGCAAGTTGTCCCATAATTTTAAAGTGTGTCTAGTGATAATATGTGCCTCAGAACTAAGTTTCCTAAAATGTGGAGGTATCCAAATTACTTTACTCATATCTACTTTACTAATCGTGTTGTCCATTTTCACCCAACGCTTTTCTTTATTTCCTTTTGCCCATTCTATAATTCTTGATAAAATGATTGCTTCGTGATAACCTCTTATGTCTGGTGCACCCCAACCCCCCTTCTCTTTGTCCCTAGCTAGTGTTGCATAACTTATACGTGTTTTTTTCCCCCTCCAAATAAATTTTGTGAAAAGTGAGTGTAATTTTTTGAGATATGCTTGTGGTAATGGGATGGGGAGCATTTGCATTTTCTATAAAATCTTTGGCAAAATTGCCATCTTAATGATGTTAATTCTTCCCCCCATGACAGCTGTCCTCTTGTGATTCTATTCAACTCCCCCTTGACCTCATTAAGGAGAGGAGCAAAATTAATCTGGAACAATTCTCTAGTCCCTGTTATCTTTATCCCAAGATAGTTTATCTCCTTTTTTTCCCCACGCAAATGGGAATTCTTTGTGGACCATACGATCTTTTTTATCCATCTTATTAATTTCTAGTATTTCAGATTTGGCCGGGTTGATCTTAAAATTTGATATTTCCCCATATTCTTTCAAAGTTTTAAGCAGGTTAGGGAGAGTTATTCTAGGTCTGGTGATATAGAAAAGGATATCATCTGCGAAGGCAGCCAATTTGTGGTCTTCGTCTCCATCAAATACTCCTGTGATATCCGGGTTCTGCCTTATCCTTGTTAGCAAGGGCTCAAGCGTCAACACAAACAAAAGGGTGTGACAGTGGGCATCCTTGTCTCGTTCCGTTAGTCATTACAAACGGCTCAGACAAAGTTCTGTTGACTTTGACCCTTGCTGAAGGACAGGCATACAACGCCTTTATCCAGCGCTAAATCAATAAAAAAACCATAGAGAAATGTATAATAACAAAGGAAGCACAGGAAATGTCCAATAATAAAATGTCCAAATATGCAGAAATAAATCCACCAGGAATGTGATGATCACAGCAAACAATTGTGACTGATACTGGAACCCTTCACCATAAACCGAATGGCCTCTCACCTGGTCCCAAAGATAAATCAGGCAATCTTATAAGGTCAGCAGATAGCAAAGGTCTTTAAAACAAGGGACTCCTCCGGATGATCAGGTGGCAGGTGGATATCGTTACCATGAAATCACAAAAGGTACAGACATAGTGCTCTCCGTATGTATGCTGATATACTTTTTCACATATTAACGCCTTTATCCATCTGGTCATATTTGGCCCAAATCCTATCTCCTTCAGCATACAGAACATAAAGCCCCAGTCTACCCTGTCAAAAGCTTTCTCAGCGTCGATTGACAGGAGTAGACCTGGGGCTCCACTGTCCCTCATTTTTTGGGTTACCATAAGGGTTCTGATCCCATTATCCCGTCCCTCCCTACCCGAGGTGAATCCCACCTGATCTGGATGGACCATGTTATTCAGAATATTCTTCATTCTCCCGGCCAGAATTTTCGCAAACAATTTTGTGTCCGCATTGAGAAGCGCTATTGGTCTATAACTAGAAGAGAGTGAACTGTCCTTGCCCTCCTTCCATATGATGGTAATAATCGCTTCTAACGCTTCTTTCCCCATCTCCCACTTTACACCTATCCCATTCATGTACGAACATAATTTAGGGATTAAGAGGTCTTGGAATTTTTTATAATACAGTACGGAGAAACCATCCGGCCCAGGGCTTTTCCCCGTAGGCATCTCCCTCAATGTTTTTTTAATTTCATCTTCTGTAATGGGGCCCTCTAGTAGATTATAATTATCTTCTTCTATTCTCTTTAGTCCTAGCTCCTGCAAAAAAACTTTGGTTCTCTCCCTTTTTTTGTCTGCCTCGTTCTTTGAGATCTTATTATTTATGGAGTATAATCCCTCAGATCCGATACAGAGGGGTAAATGCGGGCTAAGTCTGCTGGCACACGGTACCAGCGAGACATTATTTTAAAATTCGTTTCCTGGGTTCGGGAGTCTACGGAGGATTAATGGGTCATATAGTAAAGATGGTTCAATTGTGCAGCTGTAAGTTCGTGTCCTAGGTCATTTTCCCACCTTCAAATGTATGTAGGTTTGAGTTGGGGAGCCCCATCCCCTAAAAGTTGGTACAGTTCCGACACCATATTAAGAACTGGCTCTTCATCTGTGAAGAGACGTTCATAAGGGGTGGGTGTGGAAGGGTCTCTAATCATATGAATATGCTTCCCAAAAAAGTGGTGCAACTGTCTGTATCTCCAAAAATTGTGTTGCGGGCATTTGCTTCCTACTGGCAAACTTTCATAACTCATGAGCTTACCATCCTTCATGCATTTGCCGCAACTAGCTTTCCCATCATCTAACCATGGCTCAAAAAATGCCATTTGTTCACCTGGAGGGAACCATTGGAATCCACCCAGCGGTGCTAGCGGGGACATAGGGGGAGCTAATTTCAGCAGTATATTTGTTTTGTCCCAGACCGACAACACCTGAGTCGTCAGTGGGGAGGTTGTTTCAGAAAGCCCCCTATATTCCCGTGGCAACCACGGAGCATAAGCCAGATTTCTACCGGCCAGGCACTTCCCTAAGTTGACCCAGAGTTTGGAGCCTGTGTGGAAACGCCAGTTCAGGATCCTCTGAAGGGCTGTAGCTCGATAATAGCGCTTTATATCCGGGATTCCTAAACCACCCGCTCGCTTTGGGCGGTTTAGCAGACGCAAAGCTATCCTGGGCTTTTGTGAGTTCCAAATGAAGTTCGAGAGCATATTGGCCAGTTGGTCAAAAAAGGCTCTGGGTAGGGGATCGGCAGCATCTGTAGGAAAAACAGTATGCGGGGGTAAAACATTCATTTTTATAATTTTCACGCGACTGAGCCACGTAAAGGCAGTCAGCGTCCACCGTGAGAGGTCACCTCTTACCATAGACAACAATTGTGGGTAGTTAGCCATATACAAGGTGTCGAACCGATCAGTTAGCCGTATGCCTAGGTATTTTAATTGAGATGAGGTCCAAGTGAAAGGGAAGGCTGCCTGAAGGTTTGTAGTCAGTTGGGAGGATAAGCAGATAGGTAGGATCTCCGATTTCGAAAGGTTGATTTTGAAATTAGATATTGACCCAAAGATCTTCAGTTCCCGCATTAGGTTAGGCAGCGAGATCAGGGGATCTGATAGGTGGAACAAAATGTCGTCGGCGTATGCCGATAGCTTGCGCTCCATATTTCCCACCCTTAATCCCTTGATGTTCTGATTAGCTCTCACAGATCGGAGAAGTGGTTCCAATACTAAAGCGAACAGTAGGGGTGAAAGAGGGCACCCCTGCCTCGTGCCGTTGCCAATGGGGAAACGAGATGAGAGTGTCCCATTTACTTTGACCTGTGCGCAAGGTGTAGAGTATAGTGCTAAATTTGATGTCAGTATTCGCGGACCTAAGCCTAATGATGTAAGTACCGCTGTCAGATATGACCAATCAACACGGTTGAAAGCTTTTTCCGCGTCCGTGGATAAGATCAAGTAAGGTTGTGGGCCTGGACGGGTGCATGCCCAATGTATAAGTTGTATTGCTCTAAGGGAGTTGTCTCTGGCCTCTCTACCGATTATAAAGCCTGTTTGGTCGGGATGTACAATGTTTGGCACAAGGTTTAAGTCTATTAGCTAAAATTTTCGCTAAGCGTTTTATGTCCAAATTGAGAAGGGAGATGGGGCGGTAGCTCTGGGGGACGGCGGGATCCTTGCCCTCCTTCGGTATCACCGTGATGTGTGCCGAAAGCGCTTCCGAAGGGATTTCTTTACCTCCTGCTATGGCATTAAAGTATTTACACATAGGTGTAGCTAGCAAGGGAAAGAAGGTCTTGTAGTATTCTTTGGTGAACCCGTCCTGGCCAGGACTTTTCCCATTGGGCAAGGACTCCACCTTTGCCCCAAGCTCCGGTACCGTAATTGGGATTTCTAAAGCTGAGGACTGGTCGTCAGTGAGTGGCGGGAGTCCGGCTGTGGACAGGTATTCCTGTATCGCATGTTGTCTAGCATCTTTCGTAATGGTAGGGGTCTCGGAATCTAAATTGTACAATTTGGCGTAATAGTCCCGAAAGCCTGAGGCGATCTTGGAGGATTGAACCACTGTCTCTCCTGAGGCCGATTGTAGTTTATGTATACATGACTGAGCCTGTCGTTTTCTAAGTGCCCGTGCTAGCATTCGTCCGCATTTGTTTCCATGCTCATAATATTTATGTGACGTATAGCGGAGCTGTTGCTTGGTTTGTCTATCTAGAAAAAACAGGAACAGCTCCCTCAGGTCAGTAAGTTTCTTTAACGCTTCAGGGTCCCCATCCGCTTTATGCTGGAGTTCCGCCTTTTGGAGGGCTGTGTGTAATCTCAAAAAGTCAGCCTGTCGTTCTTTTTTGAGTCTGGTCCCCTGAGAGATCAACTCTCCACGTGCTACGGCCCTTATGGGCCTCCCACACAACTCCCTCACTCACATTCTCTGTCGAATTCTCTCTGAAGTAGTTAGTCAGAGTGTCAGAGACACTCTTCACTACCACCTCATCATCGAGTAGATTACTGTTCATTCTCCACTTCCAGATATTGTGCCCTCCTGAGGGTAATGTAAGAGTTATATGGACTGGAGCATGGTCTGAGATGGTAATATTACCAGTAAATTCTTCTTGTAGGAATTCTAGCGTGGCGCGATCCACATAGATGTGGTCTATGCGAGTGTAAACGTCATGTACTTTGGAGTAGTAACTATAGTCACAGTCTGAGGGATGTAGTACCCACCAGCAGTCTAATAAAAGATGTGATTGAATGGTCTTACGGAAGTGCTTGAGAAATGCAAAGGAATGGGGGGATCTCTTATGGGATGTGTCTACCGAGGGGTCTGGACTCACATTGAAGTCACCTCCGAGAACCAGAAGGCCCTCCCTAAATTCTGCTAACAACGCTAAAGTAGTGTCGATGAAAGTGAGTTGGTTAGTATTAGGGGCATAAATTGTGGCAAACGTATATTTTTGTCCTGCTACGCTACCTTTTAGAAAGACATATCTGCCCTGTGGGTCTATTTTGTTGTCTAGGGGTTGGAAAGGACAGGACTTGTGTATTGCGATGGCCGTGCCTTTAGATTTTGGCGTCGGGGATGTGCTAACAAACCACTGGTTAAAGAGATGTGTGGGCAGTCTAGGAAGTGATTGTGGTGTAAAGTGGGTCTCCTGAAGGAAGACCACCTGTGTCTTTTTTTTTTTTTTGAAAAAGAACATGTTTATTGTCGACAAAAAACATCATACAAATAGAAGAAGCATGTCATGTCATCAGCAATAGTGGTTATGAGCAGTACAAATATTCTATCTTGCATTTCCATCATTGTTTACATCGGATTAAGAGGGTATTGGTGCGTACAAATTTTGGACATTATACCTTGGTTAGCCATTTACATCGTAGTGTTAATATAAAATTAGGCATTTCCCAAGAATTTCTATCTAGGGTAAAGACAGACGTATCCTCTATATTCTTGCAGGTATACCTTAGTGATTATGTAGTACAGGTATTATCGTTGGTTAGCCATGTGCTCCATATTTTATGGTACTTTTTGGGACAACCCCTATGTATGTAGAGTACCTTTTTATATGGCAGGGAAGCATTCACCTCTCTCAACCAGTCCTGGATAGAAGGAGAAGTGGTTCTCAACCAGTGTTTGGCAATTAGTTTCCTAGCACTAAAGAGTGTTTCACTGAGAAGTGTATCTAGGGGCCTGGACAAGGTGTCCGGAAATAGGCCCAGTAGGCACGGTCTTGGGTCTAGTTGTAGTGGTGAGCCCATATGGTCATGGAGGAATTTTACAATCTGCGTCCAGTATTCACTTATTACTGGGCATGACCAGATCAAGTGAAAAAAGGAGCATGGGGTGCCTAGGCATCTGGGGCAATTTAGGTTCTGGCTTGGAGAGAATTTGGCTATTCTGACAGGTGTGAGATAAGACCTATGGATAATGTAGAGTTGGGTCAGGCGTTCGGGTAGTTTAGGTGAGGTTTTCCGTACATTTTCCAATATAGTTTCCCAGTCAGTGATGTCTATTTGGCCGAGGTCTATCTCCCACTTGAACCTTGCTATGTTTACTATTCTGGACGTGGTGTCAGTACGTAATGCGGTGTATAGGTTGGATATTAGTTTTTCTGGAGAGGAGCCTGTGATGATATCCACCAGTGGGAGCGTCTGCGGGTTGGGAAAGCCGTTTGCAAATTGCGCCTGAAGCGCGTGTTTTAGTTGCAAATAGCTAAATTGCATGGTAGATGGAAGGTCAAACTCTTCACAGAGTGTTTGGAAGTGTCTGACCCCAAATATGTTGATAACCTGGAAGAGGAACACTATGCCCCTTGCAGCCCACCTGTTAGCGCCCTGCAGGGTCAGTAGTTCCCTCATGAGGGGGTTGTGCCATAAGGGTGTGTGTGAATGGAAAAAATCGATGTTGGACATTTTGACCGCTTTTCCCCAGACATAACAATGCTGGTGTAGCAACGGGTGCCGCACCTTATTTGTTCGTCTCCTGCTCTCGTTTCTAAATAGAACTTGTAGTGGGGAGTGCATATCATCATTCGGTCTTTCGCATACCAAAGTTTGATATCTGAGTTCGTCGGTCTTGTGAATATGATAGAAATGAGAGAGCTGTGCAGCTATATAGTAGGTGTGTAGGTCTGGTATGGCCGCTCCGCCTGACGAGGTTGGATTTTTAAGCGTGTTCCAAGCAAGTTTGTGCCTATTGGACCCCCAAACGAAAGTGTTGATGATTTGATCCATCTTTTTGAAGATTTCTAGTGGGATTAGCACTGGGGAGTTCCAAAATATATACAAGAGTTTTGGCAGGAGTATCATTTTAAATAAATTGATTCTCCCCATTACTCCCAAAGGGAGCCTGGCCCAGGATTGAGTGCGAGATTTTAGGAGGGGAAAGAGTGGTTCGATGTTGTTTGCTATGAATTCATTGAGATCTCTTGTAATAGTCACGCCCAGATATTTAATTGAGGCCACTCTTTGTAGTGGCAGGGAGGCCGCATGATGAGGGGGGGTGAGTGGTCAAGGGGGAGAATCTGTGATTTGGACCAATTCATAGTCAGCCCCGAATGCTCTCCGAACGCCCCGATAATATCGAGGACTTTTCGGAGTGAAGGGCCAGTGTCCTCTAGATATAGGAGCATATCGTCGGCGTATAAACTCAGTTTTTCTGTTAGGGGTCCTTTGGTCAGTCCTCGTACGTTTGGGCTTAGTCTGAGTGAAATGGCCAGGGGTTCCACAGCCAGGGCGTAGAGTAGCGGGGACAGCGGGCATCCCTGTCTGGTTCCACGTCCGAGGGGGAAAGGGTCGGATGTGTGCCCATTAACTACCACTCTAGCCAAGGGGGAGTAGTATAATATTTTAACCCATTTGATAAACTTGGGCCCAAATCCGAACCCCTTGAGGCATTCCCACAGGTACCCCCACCGAATCAAAAGCTTTTGCGGCGTCTAACGCCACCACCGCCCTGTCTCCTACATTCTCATGATCAGCTTGAATGTTCATGTATAAGCGTCGTAAGTTCATGGCTGTGTTCATGCCGGGCATGAACCCCGTTTGATCCGAATTTATTAAGGAGAGGATGTTTTGGTTAAGACGCATAGACAAGATTTTAGCTAGGATTTTAATATCTGCTTGGAGGAGCGAAATTGGGCGGTAGGATTCTGGGTGGTGGGGGTCCTTGCCTGGTTTGGGAATCACAATGATCACTGCTTGGCGAAGGGATTCAGGTAGGGTCTCGGTTTCGAATATATGGTTAAACAGTAGCAATAGCTCGGGGACAAGGATTTCCGAGTAGGCTGCATAGAAGTCGAGTGGCAGGCCATCGCCCCCAGGGGCTTTCGCTGGTGCCAGGGATGCTATGGCAAGTGCTATCTCATCCAGGTTGAGGGGGGCTTCTAGCTCAGTGACCTGAGACTCCGTCAGTTGGGGAAAGGGGATGTCTTTGAGAAAGGCCTGGGTCTCTTGTGTAGTGACTTGGGCTTTCGAGGAGTATAGATCCGTGAAATATGTTTGAAAGGCTTTTGCCACTGATGGAGGGTCTGAGTATGTGACAGAGTCTGGCCCATGGAGTGTAACCACCACTGGTGGACTCATGTCCTGACGCGCGAGGTATGCTAATAATTTGCCCGCTCGTTCACCTTGTTCAAAAATCCGTTGCTTCACAAAGAAAAGTTTTTGTTTAGCTTTTTCAAAGTGTAGCTGGTCTACAAGGCGGGTTTGGAGCTTGAGTGCCGATGCCCTTTCCTGTGAGGGATCTTTTTGTAACTCCCCAGTGATCAGGTCCAGTCTAGCAGAGGCCTGGCACAAAATAGCTTTGGAGGAGGCTTTGGCTCTATTTATTCGGGAAGACAATATAGTGCGAACGTGGAGTTTAAATGCTTCCCATACCATACCCACAGGGGCTGTGTTCCTGTTAGTGTCAAAGTAATATTTCCATTCACTGTGAATATCCTCTTGGTCCTTTAGTGTAGCTAGCCAGAAGGGGTGTAGGCGCCAAGTACGGGGGCCACTGTTTGGGGCCAGTTTTAACGTGGCCCAGCATGGGGCGTGGTCTGACAGGGATCTAGTGTGGTATCCTGAGTCAGTCAGTAGGGGAATTAGGGTGTCTGATATTAGGATAAGATCGATCCGGAACATAGTAGAGTGTGTCGCCGAGAAACAAGAGTATATCGTGGTATTGGGATATTTGTATCTCCAAGTGTCAGTTAGTGAGAATTCCGTTAGTGTGCGCCCAAATCTAGTGGTGTCCGGGGGGTGGGGATTTGAGTGTGTTTGTAGTCTGTCTATGCGAGGGTTGAGTACCATATTGAAGTCCCCTAACCAGATGCTTTGGATGTTGGGGTGCAGTGTCATATATAATAATCCCTCTGTGATTAAGGTGGAGCTGTATGGGGGGGGGAATATAAAATGCCATTATTAAGTACTGTACTCCATTAAGTGTACAGTGTAAGAATATATACCTGCCTTGTGGGTCTGTACAAACCGAAATTATTGCAAATGGGGTGGTTTTGGCTATAAGAATTGAAATTCCCCGGGAGTGCGGAGTGTGGGTGGAATGGAAAGCCCAGCCAATCCAGGGGCGCTTCAACGCTCGTTGAAGTTGTCCTGTGGCATGTGTTTCTGCAAGGACTATAATGTCTGCTCTATAAGATTTAAGTATATTGAATATCGCCGTGCGCTTGATTTTGTCTCGGAGCCCCCGGACGTTCCAGGAGAGAAATTTTACATTAGCCATAGTACCATATTGGCAAATATTGGAGGGGTGGACGTGAAATATTATGGGGGCGTGCACCCCAGCACACTCCGCACTTTGGTAGACATCCCACCGACCCCCTCATTGCAGGGGAATGACTGTGCATTAACATTCTGAGACATGAAATAGCATTAAACATGTTTCTTAACTTAACATTGCCCTTTAACCCCCTCCCAACCCTCAGCCTCCCGAACTTGGCTGGGGTATATATCCCAAAACTAGTGCATTGACACAAAATTGAGCGCATGTAGCTATCAGGGATCAAAAATAGAAAAAGAAAAGGGTATTGCACTTTTGAACGTACCCCCACCAGCAGGAGCCTATTTGGCAACGCCGGTGGCAGTATAACCAGCAACCTTTGGGTGCGAACAGATTCTGGATAGAAATCCAGCAATGGAGAACGTGTAACCTTTGCGGCCCACTACCGTGGGTGTGTCACATTAACCTGAGCCTATGCTCCGCTGCGGCATCAGGGCTTAGGGTATTGTCACCAATAAGGAAAAGCAAAAGAAATAAGAAAAAACAAAAGGGAAAAGGGGGAAAAAAATGAGGATATGTGTCCAGGGTTATGGAGTGGTCTTGAAGTACCCCCAGTGGCTGGGTGTGATGATTCAGCGGTGGGAGGAGCCGGTCAGTTCCATGTTCCAGATTGTGTGTTGTCACCAACTGCAGCATGTCCACTGTGGGAGCTGTCTATTGAGGTTAGTTTAACAGTTCTGAAGTAGGGCTAGTGGACGTTCTGAATGTTAGAACGACATAGTGGCGGAAGTCTCGTCAGAACTATTTTGGGGCCAGGGAATCGGGTAGCGTGTAGTTGTTGGGCATGAGTCATTGTGGGACTATAGTGTTCCTGATCATCAATAGAAGAAGGCACTTACTTCAGGGTTAGGGCGATAGTGCTGTTATGCTGGGCGATTTCTTGCAGCATCTTGGTGATCTATCCAGTCCGAGGCCAAAGCAGGATCCTCAAAGAAGTGCACTCGGTCTTCTCCAACCACGCGGAGACGAGCTGGGAACAGCATTGCATATTTAATGTGTGGCACACGTAGACGGCGTTTGACCTCCGTGAAGCGTGCACGCTGCCTCTTCACCTCAGCAGAGAAATCCGGGAATGCTGATATGAATCCAGATTGAAAGGGAATGTTACCCTTGAGCCTAGCCATTCGCAGTACAGCGTCGCGATCTTTAAAGTTCAGTAATTTTGCAATAAAGGTGCGGGGTGGTGCTCCTTCAGGTGGGGCGGCGTGCCGGCATGCGATGGGCGCGCTCCACCACAAAAGTAGTAGAGAAGGTATCTCTGCCATATGCGTTTATCAGGATTTTCTCCAGGAAGGTGGCAGGGTCTGTACCCTCCGCGCCCTCAGGCAGGCCGATAAAACGCAGGTTGGACCTGCGAGACCGGTTCTCAAGGTCGTCATGTTTCTGTGCTAGTTGTTGTATCTGTCTCTGCAGATCTTCATGAGAGTGCTGCAAGGGGTGTAAGATGTCCTCCGCCCGCCCTATCCTGGTCTCAGCTTCAGTGACCCTCTCCCTTAATTTAGTCATGTCGTGTCTAATAAGGGATATGTCCACCTTAACTTCCTCAATTTTAGACGTTAGGGTAGTCTGGCATAGTGATATAGCTTCCAGTACCTTAGCCGTTCCGTCTGCTGTGGAATCTGAGGGGGGTGCCGCGTGTGTTGCTGGCGCGGCGCCATCTTGCTCCTCTGTGTCCCGCTCCGTCCTTCGGTATCTGTCTAGGGAAGAGGAGCCAGCGTTGTTTCTCTTTGGAGGGGACATGATCCGGAATGTCTGCGCCGCCGATACAGAGGGTTTTGGATGGGTTTCAGGCCGGTTTTTAGGTGCAGGATGAGGGTAGAAGGATCGCCACGAGCGGAGCTCCGGTCACACACGTCCTCTCACATTGCTGTCCAGGCCACGCCCCGCCCGTTTGAGTTCTCTCCATAGTTTACTTAGCTTATGTGGAGAGCAGAGTCCCCTAACATTATAGAAGCTTACCTGTATAGTAGCCATGAGACGGAAGGAGGGGTGGCAGGACAGTGCACCAGTCAGCTAAACGTGGTTTAGTCGGAGAGCAAAATTATCGTAGTAGGGTAAGGGAAAAATAAGCTCAGCTCGCCATCATCTATGAGAAAAAGTCTGTAATGTAGCCTTCAAATGATGTTCTTCTTATCGCTGGAGATATTGCCACTAGTCCCTAGTGAAGTCATGTCCAGTTGAGGTATCAGACTGATGCCTTCTGCGATCCCGTCTGCGGCTCTTACGTCTGGCGGATTGCCATGGCTGTAGTGTTGGTAGCTTGGCTGTAGGGAACTCTATCGAGCTCCTCCAGTCTGGGAAATCCACTGGGTCTAGATCCAGAGAGGACAGAAAGTTCGGTAGGTCATCTTTGGTACGGAGAGTCACGGTTCTATCCTCTTTGGTGACTTGGAGAAAGAAAAAGCCTCAATCTGATGGCTTTGTGTAGTACATTTATCCTGCAGCATGGTAATGACTGGGCGTGTTTCCTCAAACCTCTGCTCCAGGGATTCCACTCTGCCCCCTAAGTGAGTCGTGTCAGCTTTAAGTTGTGCTATGTCTTCTTTAAGGGCCTTCTCTACCCTGTCAGCAAAGCGTTCCAGGTCTGCTTTAGTGGGTAAGGACCAAATATGGCGTCTGATGTCAGGCCCATCCAGGGGGTCAGGAGCTTCCAATTCGCCATCTGGTGAGGAGGGGGCTTCTGGGGAGGTCGGGGGGATCGATTCACTTACCGATCCAGGGGACGGTATAGGCGAGCCTGCCGTCCGATTTCCGCGTGGAGCGGTATTTTGAGAGGCTTTGTAGATTTTTGAGGCCTTCGTTGCCGGCGCCATCTTTGGAGCCTCGCGGCTTCTCCCGCTGGGTCCGGAGAGGAACGAATCAAGCTGTTCCTGTCGCGTGCGGTCGTTCCGCAATGGCTGTGAGGATGCCCGGTTCCTCTGCGACATCTATAGCGGCGGATGGGGTAAGATTGCTCTCCCGTAGCGGTGATGAGGTGCGGCGGTGAGACGGAGCGAGAGGAAGCACGTCTTCACCCTTCCATGGCCAGGATACGCCCCTGGCTCCCAGTGTTTTAAATCCCCCCATCTCGTCTGAGAATAGATTATTTTATTTTTTGGGTGAATTTTACGCTTGTGGACGATGTATTCCCTGTAGGCACTCCAAAGTGAATATTAAAAAACGTAAAAAGATTTTAGCATCAGCAACAATTAAAGAATGTAATATTCAACAGTTGATTGCAACATTATAGGATTGGTCTATATGTTAGAGTATGAAAGTGGGTTACAATATATAGGAAGAACCTCGAGACCTTTACATGTTCGGTTTGCTGAACATATTAATATTAAAAAAGGCTTGAAAACCTACAATGTGTCCTGACATTTTAAACAGTTCCACCAACAAAACCCTAAGGGTCTTAAATTTTGGGGGATTGAAAGGGTAACCAAACACTGGAGGGGGGGGGGGGATTTTATTTGTCAGCTGAGTCGTAGGGAATCTTACTGGATATATGAGACCTATGTATTAACCCCAGGGGGATTATACGTTGATTTTGATTAATTGTTTTATTACAGATCAGTGATTTGATTTATAATTGATGCCCGTGGATAACGTCATGTTTATCAATAGATTTTATTATGGGATTTCCAATTGTGAGATTTTATGATATTGTCCGAAAATAAGTTTTTATATTTTTTAATTTTTTTTTTTTAAACATTCAAAGTTTATTAAGTTTCAACAGCAGTATAGAAATGTATACATACTCACAATGAAGGTGTACCTTACAATCAAATATATAAGGTCTATTGCATATGATATAGAGTGGTATTATAACGTTTTAAAACCTTTGTATTAGAGGTCAGTAAAAAGCATCATACATAAGTTTCCTGACAATCTGACATCTGTTATTGGTTCATTATCTTGGTATGTTTTAAGTGAAATCGTTGACTATATTTACATTGAGAACCTATACAGGCACAGTTAATTTTTATTCAAAATCATTCTATACCAATATGTTTTTGTTTGCAAAGATAAAGAAAAAGAATATAAAGTGGTGAAAAGAGAATAGATTAGGGTTGGGTTAGGAGGGGGTATCTGATACGGGTTGTATGGTGTTTTAGCGAGAGCATACAATTCCCGAAGTATTCAAGTGTTTTGTGTCCAGAAATAAGTCAAGGATGTGCTCAACATCCTCTTAAATCTTTATATGCATCAGAGTAGCGAAATTCAAACCAGGGCGTCCAAGTTTTGTGAAACCTGTCCACCCCGTCTGAGGTCTGTGCCAAGGTATCTTCCATTTCACAAATTTCTGAGACTTTCGCTAGCCACTGCGAGATGGTGGGGGCCCGTGTGGTTCTCCAGAGGGTAGGTATCAGCGTTTTAGCCGCATTTAGCAGGTGTTTGGTTAGCGAGTGCTTGTATCTCTTTAATGGGAATGAGGTGATGTGGAGAAGACAGCAGGCCGCATCCAACACGATCATTTTTTAATTTTTATATCAGAATATTGGGTATAATGTATGGCCACATACTGGATTATTTGGCTATTGTTTTTAAAAAATGTAATTTTTGCGTATGCTTTTCATCTAGGGGGGTGTTATTTGAAGTGCCTGCTGGGCTACATCCTTCTGTTAGCTTTGAAACAGCTCAAGGGGACACTTCCGGGATTCCATCCATGGAAATAGTTTTCCCCGCCTTGCGCTGTGCTACGTGATGCGGCGCTTTGTCATGTGATGTGGCGTTCGGTAACCATGGTGATCGTCTCCACATTATTTAAAACGGGTTCCCAAGTCACTTCCGTATCCGCTGACGAAGTCCCGCTCACTAGGACGTAAAGCGGACGGACGGAAGTCTCGTGATGTCACCCGCGGCTATCGCAGACTCTGTTATACAGACATGATGTTTTACCAGCCACTTGGTCGAAGTGCCATATTTGTACGTTTTATTCTCTTTTATTACCATTAAATACTGTATACCTGCGGAGAGCACTATGTATTGTCTTATATTTGCATGATCCATGCGGCTTTGGAGCGGAAAGTGTTTGTTTACTTTCGTATTTTGAACCGACCAAAGAGGGGAAGTTCCAGGATTGGCCTGCTGCATTTTTGATTTATTATCATATACCCGAGTGGGAAAGTGTATCATACCCTCTATAATTAAAGGGTCCACTTTGTGAGGTGAGCTGCCATTTCTATCATTGGTGGAGGTTCCGTTTTCCCACGAAGTCACCTGCATGTTTTGTCTGTGTATCTCATCACTGAAGACGCCACAGATTGTGTTGTTTGTTGATTTATGGACTTACTTTTTTTAGCGCTGCACTGTCTTTTTATATTTTTGCTTCAGGGATTTGAATTTGTGACCCTTGGTGTCTAGCAGCTTTCATAGAAAAGGGTTACTTTATATTGCGCTGATTTGTTTTCTTTTTATTTCTGTCCCTGATAACAGCAGGTGAATTACAAAGACAAAGGCCCAGTTTGAGCCCTGGTTCACACTGACAGCGAGAGGAATCGTGCGAGTTCAGTTGAACTCACACAATTTTATTCCCGCATGTCAGTCCCGACTGCGGGGGTAATTTCAGAGACATATGTGCAGGTTTCTGCACAGATGCAAATGGAAATCGCACCCCGAAGTAGCCAAAAGTAGTACAGAACCTACTTTTGGAAATTGCAGCGCCGCACCGATAAGGACCTAGTTGGGCGTTTGTCCAATATGCACAATATCATTCCTTCTCCCCCACAAATCACAGCAAATAACCTGGCATTCTAAGGCAAAATGACCCCCCCCCCCTACTGCAATACACACCCACCAGTATCTTTCAATCTGGCTCTTCATGTATGTCTAAAGTGATTGCACCTGATAAGCAGGAAGACATAGTACTATTTGCAACTGTATTAGCCCTTGGCTATGTGCATCAAATCTCCAAATACAGGCCAAAGATCGAAGTCCATTTGCATGCACATGTACCTGTGCAGTGTAAACCCTACAATTTTAAATGTCCAAGTCCCTGGGCATGGTTAGTGTTAACAAACATTAACATTAGTCCCTGGCTGCAATGAGCTTCCAATCTAAAGTCCAAAACTAACTTTCCTACATTAGAGACTATTTCGACGGGAGACAAATAGAATGCCAGCATGTCTTTGGATTGTGGCGAGAAACCCACACAGGGCGAACATATAAACTTCAACACAAGCATTAGCATGTTGGGGAATTGAACCAGCTAGCCACTCACACATGTAGTCTGCATCTCTGTGGTGTGAACCAGTCCATAGCCATGCTCAATGTCACAAGCAATATACAATATATTGGCCAAAGTATTGGGATGCCTGCCTTTATATGCACATGAACTGTAATGGCATCCCAGTCTTAGTAGGGTTCAATATTGAGTTGGCCCACCCTTTGCAGCTATAACAGCTTCAACTCTTCTGGAAAGGCTGTCCACAAGGTTTAGGAGCGTGTCTATGGGAATGTTTGACCATTCTTCCAGAAGTGCATTTGTAAGATCAGGCACTGATGTTGAACGAGAAGGCCTGGCTCGCAGTCTCCGCTTTAATTCATCCCCAAGGTTTTCTGTTGTGTTGAGGTCAGGACTCTGTGCAGGCCAGTCAAGTTCCTCCACCCCAAACTCACTGATCCATGTCTTTATGGACCTTGCTTTGTGCACTGGTCCAAATCGTGTGGTGGTTGTTTTTCAGGAGTTGGGCTTGGCCTCTTAGTTCCAGTGAAGGGAACTCTTAAGGAGTCAGCATACAAAGACGTTTTGGACAATTTCATGCTCACAACTTTGTGGGAAAAGTTTGGGGGTGGGGCCCCTTCCTGTTCCAACATGACTGCACACCAGTGCACAAAGCAAGGTCCATTAAGACATGGATGAGGGCGTTTGAGGTGGAGGAACTTGACTGACCTGCACAGAGTCCTGACCTCAACCTGATGGAACACCTTTTGGCTGAATTAGAGCAGAGACTGCGAGCCAGGGCTTCCCAACCAACATCAGTGCCTGGCCTCACAAATGCACTTCTGGAAGAATGGTCAAACATTCCCATAAACACACTAAACCTTGTGGACAGCCTTCCCAGAAGCTGTTATTGTTGCAAAGGGTGGGCAAAATCAAATTTCTTTATCGTACATCACGGGACACAGAGCCACAGTAATTACTGTATGGGTTATATGGCACCTTCAGGTGATGAACACTGGCACACCCTAGACAGGAAGTTCAATTTCCCATATAACCCTCCCCTTACCGGGAGTACCTCAGTTTTTTCGCCAGTGACTTGGGTGTTGGTCAAGAGTAAAGGTGTGCTGTGCTAAACTCTGCTGGAAAAATCATTTGCTGGGGCAAGCCGTGCAACCGGATCCATTCAAGGTGTCTTTTCAGGTCGAATCGAATGGTACCCGAGCCTCGTGGCAGAGGAAACGAGGTCTTGCCGGTAACGCTTCTCTTTTTAGAGAGCTGGACCCCGGGATCCAGTGCTTGGTTTTTTCAGCCATATTTCCTGGCGGGGTGCTTTACAGATCCAGGGGTGTGGATCCCCCCCATAAAAAGGGGCCCCGGTCCCTGAAGGTTTTTTTAAACTGAGCCCACCGTGAGTGGTGAAGATTGGGTCTGTCTGGTTTTACCACAGAACCCTGCAGCTGAATAAGGTAAGGGAGATTCCTAAGGAATTTTTCTAGTTCTTGTGGGTTTTCTCCTTTAAATGTTGCCATGCCTAAAGTCGTCACCTGGGGGGCTGTCAAGAGCACGTACCTGTTTCCATTGTCAGTCTCGCTCTGTGTCCATACAAGCTGAACGCTTTCTCCAGCCCAAGCCCAGGTAGGATGTAGGAAGGGGTTTTTTTTCTTTCAAATGTCCCCCACCTGGACAGAGGTACCTCTTTTCTCCAGGAGGCAGAGGGAGCATGGGCCAGTTGGCGGTATGCCGCAAAGCTCCCTCTGCCGCTGCCATCACGGTGGCTCTCCGTCCTTCTGCTCTCCTCCTCTCCTCCACCCCAGCCCCCCACTCCACATGCGATCCGGTCGGATTGGAGCCCGCTCGCGCGGGAAAACAATCTTTTTTGAAAAAAGGTGGGGGGGACGTGGTGGGAAGTCAGACGAAGGGGGGCGGGGCTTAGTGCGGCTTGACGTACCTCAGACGTTCACAAACGCAGGGCTGTGCCTGCTTTAAAGTGTACCTTTTTTCGGATGCATTCAGCTGACGGAGGGACTCAGAGCAGACGGGTCATGTGAGTGCTGGTTACACAGGGCACATTCCAAGGGCACATTTATTTATTTTGCATCAGCCTGAGCATTAATAGCAGCGGCAGTTGCTGGACTATTGGCTCAGCAGCGGGTGCATTTTTTTCGGTAGTACCTCTGCATTTGTGCTTGGCACTATGACCAGAAGAGGTAAAAACACCTCAAAAGACAAGAGCACAAAGGGGTCGCCCTGAGGCTCTAAGGACCCTCCCTCTGCAACACCACCACCCCTGAAATGCCCTCTTCAGAGGGCTCAAGTGGGGAAGGACCCTCTTCAGCTTCACAAGCTGAGAAATTGCTGGTGCAATCTCTTACTGAAATGGTCCGCTCCTTATTTAAGCTACCCTTAACTGAGTCAGTTGAAAGGCCCACTTCTTGTTTGGGTTCAATTAAATCTCCTCGGGCTTTGCGTGCCTTTCCTGTCCATTCATTGCTGGAAAAGCTTATGTATTCTGAGTGGGATCACCCAGATAAGCATTTTTCCCCCCTAAAAAGTTTTCAACACTTTATCCTATGGAGGAAAAATTTACTAAGATGTGGAGTATACCAGCAATTGACACTGCTATATCCTCTGTGAATAAAAGTTTGACTTGTCCGGTTGACAATGCACAAATGCTTAGGGATCCAACTGATAAAAAATTGGAATTCCTGTTAAACATTTTCTCCTTGGCAGGTTCAGCGGCTCAACCTGCAGTGGCGGCAATTGGGGCATGTCAATCCTTGAGAGACCATTGGAAACAGGTGCTCAAGGTTTTCCCTGAACAGCAGGCCCAGGATTTAGCAGAGCTACCAGCAGCTTTGTGTTTTCCAACTGAAGCAATCAGAGATTCTATTCTTCAAACCTCTCGCCTTACGCTTGCGTTGCTACATATGCGTAGAATCCTATGGTTGAAACGTTGGTCAGCCGAAGTGCCATGCAAAAAGCTCCTGACTGGTTTTCCTTTCTGTGGTGAAAAGCTGTTTGGGGATGATTTGGACAAATATATCCAAAAGATATCAAGTGGGAAAAGTACCCTTATGCCAGTTAAGAAAAAGAGTAAACGTCCCTCATTTAAACGGGCTCTTTCTCCAGTGCCAGGGGCATCAGCCTTCAGGCAGTGGGGACGGCCTCCACCGTCAGGTTTAAGAGGTAAAACCCAGGGCCAAAAAGTCCTGGGAGAGGAAACCTGCAAGACAGAATGCTAAAGCCTCTTTATGAAGGGACGCCTCCACTCGTTTGAGTGGGGGGAAGACTTCTGCAGTTCTCAGGGGTCTGGCAGGAATAATTTCAGGACAGATGGGTGGTCTCCACAATAGCTCAAGGTTACAAACTAGAGTTCCAAGAATTCCCGTCTCCTCGTTTCCTCAGGTCAAATGTTCCCAAAGATCCAGAGAGAAAGAAGTCTCTCTTTCAAGCGTTAGACTGACTTTTGTCGCAAAAAGTGATCATGGTGGTCCCCATTTAAGAGCAGGGGTTGGGGTTTCATTCAAACCTTTTCACGGTTCCAAAACCAAATGGAGATGTCAGACCCATTCTAGATCTCAAAGATCTAAATCGGTTCCTGAAAATTTGCTCTTTTCGTATGGAATCAATTCGATCAGTAGTCTCCATCCTACAAGGAGGAGAACTTCTGGCATCAATCGACCTCAAGGATGCATACCTGCATGTACCTATCTTCCTCGCTCATCAGAAATATCTGCATTTCAAAGTGGAAAACCTTAATTTTCAGTTTGTAGCTTTGCGTTTCGGTCTAGCTACTGCACCTTGGGTGTTTACAAAGGTCCTGGCCCCTCCTCTGGTCAGATTAAGGCCCAAGGTATAACATTTATAGCTTACCTAGACGACCTGCTCTTGATAGATCGGTAGGTAGCCCACTTAGACCAAAGCCTGGTCGCCACAGTCAACTATCTGGAATTCTTAGGTTGGGTCCTCAACCTAGAGAAATCTTCTTTAAAGCCAGTAAGAAGATTAGAGAACTTGGGTCTGGTTATAGATACAGCCCAGAAGAGGGCGTTTTTGGCCCAGGCAAAGATCAGCGCTATAAAGAAGCTGGTTCAGGTGGCCATAGCGAAGAAGGGTCCTTCTATTCGCCTTTTTATGAGGTTGTTGGGGAAGATGGTGGCTTCATTCCTTATGCTCAGTTTCATTCGAGACTGCTGCAAAACACTATCCTGTCTGCCTGGAACAATAAGGCCCAAGCACTAGATTTTCAGATGCGTTTGTCACCAAAAGTGCGCCAGAGCCTCAGTTGGTGCAGGATATCCGAGAATCTGCAGAAGGGGAAATTCTTCTTACCAGTTACCTGGAAGGTGGTAACAACAGATGCCAGCCTTTCGGGTTGGGGAGCAGTCCTGGAAGAAGCGTCTGTCCAAGGGAAATGGTCAAGAACCGAGAGGACCTTGCCCATCAACATTCTAGAGATTCGGGCAGCGCACCTAGCCCTAAAGGCCTGGACATTCAGGTTGCAGAATTTTCCTGTCAGGATTCAATCCAACAATGCCACAGCAGTGTCTTATATCAATCACCAAGGGGGCACCAGAAGTCAGGCAGCCAGTTTCAGGTTTTCATATAAACCAGGATATTGTTCTACCTTCATTTTTTCCAGAACCCTGTTCTACGGAAGAAAAGTCGCTGCATTCTCTGGATATAGTAAGAGCAGTCAAATTCTATTTGAAGGCGACTGCTCAGATTTGGAAAACACATGTCCTGGAAAAGGACAGGCAGTGTCGAAATCTACTATTGCTAAATGGATTCGGCAAGTAATTATTCAAGCTTATGGTTTGAAGAGGAAAGTTCCACCTTTTCAAATCAAAGCGCACTCCACTAGTGCTGTTGGTGCTTCATGGGCAGTGCATCACCAAGCCTCCATGGCTCAAATCTGCAAGGCTGCAACTTGGTCTTCAGTCTATACATTCACCAGATTCTATCAGGTGGATGTAAGAAGGCATGAGGATATCGCCTTTGGGCGCAGTGTGCTGCAGGCAGCAGTATAAGTCCTCAGGTCTGATTGCACCCTACTTTTGTTTGTATCTCCCTCCCCTCAGATAGCTCTGGGACATCCCATACAGTAATTACTGTGGCTCTGTGTCCTGTGATGTACGATAAAGAAAATAGGATTTTTATAACAGCTTACCTGTAAAATTCTTTTCTTGGAGTACATCACAGGACACAGATGCCCCCCCCCCCCTTTTCTGGTTACACGTGTATTGCTTTGCTACAAAACTGAGATACTCCCGGTAAGGGGAGGGGTTATATGGGTAATTGAACTTCCTGTCTAGGGTGTGCCAGTATAAATTTACAAGTTATGCGCTGCGCTTGGGTGACCCCAAAAACAAAATTAATAATAACCAACTCTGTGCTTACTAGTGCGATAATATTAAATACAAATAATATGAATGTTGAATAAATAAACAAGGTGTGAAAAAACAAGTGCTTGTTACACCATAAATTAGTGCTTATTAGTGCTTGTTACACCATACATAGTGTCTTAATCAACATAAAAAGTGCTTAGTGCTCAATATACAGTAACCTGCTTTTCTTAAATGAAAAAATTAATAAATAATAAATAATGAAAAAAAAAAAAGTTCTCATTGGCACTCTAAATAGTGCGTGCAAATAATGTCCAGCAGTGATAATAAAACAATGCGTGCAGGTGGTGTTCAGCTGTGACAGCAATCCAACATCATGCCGAAGATATCCTGAGTGCTGCAAAACATGCTCCGGTGCTCCTTCGTGACCCCCTTAAGCTAATGTGCTCACCTCAGAGCGTGTGACTCAGCTTATACCCTGAGTCCAAATATGCTTTGGAGCCACCCCTGGGCTCAGTCTCAGTGTCTGCTGCACTCCTCCAGCTGGAAACAATGTGGCTCCATACATAGAATGAAAAGAAAACTATATAGTGTAATATAGTCAAAATACTTTTATTAAAGAAAACGCTCCCCACACCGGGGTACTCACATGGCACTGGTGTGTCAGTGAACCATACTATAACGGCTTTCTATGCAAAATCAGTGGAAGTTTGGTGCGGTATGCTGTGCTGAGACAGCGCTGGTGTAAAGTTCGTGTCAGTCTCTCCGTCCTGGCCCCTCCCCCACGTGTCTTCGACACAGGGATCACATGTCATCATCAGGGGGATATCTTAGGCTAATGCACGAGATGTAAATCACCTGTCACTCACAGCAAGGGGGAGTATTTGACAAAGTTTTTCTCAGTTTGTCAAGAATTGTCTCACTGAACAATAAGGGATTGCTCAGAGATGGATTAACTCTGTGTGGCAAGACTGGGCTCAAATGATACTAAATCTTATACTCTACAGTATGATAAAAAAAAAAAAAAAAAAAAAAAAATTCGGGTTTACATCCACTTTAAAGATATTTCAGTGTAGAAATCATTTTTTCACACAGTTCAAAAGCAGATTATCATTAAACAATATACTGCATATTTCAGTACCATTTAGGCAATTATATCATGCTCTAAACATTATTTCCATGTGCACTACTCCAGGTTTTAGCAGAGTAAGGGTTTGACCGCTATTTGTTTTCAGGGAACTATAGTATTTTTGATATTGGGAGTATTTTTATTACCAGCGCTATAGTGAATACCATTTTAGTGCTAATTAGTGCGAATCGCGCTAATTATTGTTAATTTGCCGTAATAAGCGCCGCGGCGCTATAGTAAATGACCCCCAGTGTGAGGATTGATAGACTTCACATTAGGTTGTACCTGTGTATTAAGTGTGTTTGCATGGGGACTTTTACATTGCAGATGATGAACACTGCGGGATAGTTCGTATTACTTGAACAGATTGTCAAGTTGTTCTATTGAAAAGTCTTCATTGCTAAAGCTGGCCGGGTGCTGATGGAATTTTTTTTCCATTCTGGCTAAAGTTAACTGCAAATAAAGTCTTTACCAAAATGCTGTAGTTAAAGGCCAATTTATATGGTACTAAATGCTCACCAGCTGTATTGGCATAAATATACTATGCACAGATTTGCCCTATGTAATGAAATGTACCCTTTTCTTCATTACACTTTATAAATATGTTAAGAGCAATGTCTCTTAAGCATTTCACTGTTACCATAGCAACTGTGATTTTATTTAAAAAGCACTGGCTTCATTCGATTTTTGGGCAGATTTCAAAATGCTTGTGCTGCATTGAAAGGTACCATCTGTTGTACTAGAATGTGCCGTAAAACACTTGCCAGTGTATAGTCATTTAGAAACTTTGTTTGTTCTTGGATTGGACCAAGGTTTAGCCCTTGCTTTACTCAGATGAACTGAACTTGTGTCGTCATGTAGGTCAACACTTTGGGCGTTGTAATTTTCACTCCTGAATGCTTTACAACCGACCAGTTCAAAATATTTAATTCTTTGACTAGTGAGTGTGGCACACCGTGCTACTTTTAAAGAGAATTGGTCACCAATGGGCATTAGTAGTAGTCTAAATCTCTATTCATGAACTATTTTAACAGTTCTTTTCAGCTTTACCTCTGAGATGACTTTTTTTCAAGTTGGGCCCTTTGCAAGACAGTGTCACTTTGCCCTGCATGGGCAAGGTGACAGGTCATCTTTAAAGTATAAGAAAAAAGACTAATAGACCTTTTTAAAGCTTGTATTTTAATAACTTAGTGTATCTACAATAAAAAAATTAAAAAAAAGCATAGATTACCTTTCTTGCTATGCTTCATGCTACACCAATACTTAGGGTGTAACATGAAACAGTCACATTCAAAGGCCCCTCCACCCCATCCTGCAACACCCCCCTTACCTCCTGACTCACAGGGTTGTTTTCCCTGCACACATCTGGTTCATCTTGAATTTAGCGTTATTGTGTGGCCATCCACCTACCTCAAACTGTGAATGGAAAGCCTACAAGTTCCATCTGCCACAGCAGCAGAGGGTCTTACAGATCACAAGCATGGTGACTTCACTGCATTTGTAGTTCACGGTTTACATTCTCCAGCCCCATAATTGATTGTCTGTACCTCTGTACAGACCTGTGGCTGAGGGAACAGTCTACAGAAGTCTGTGCATTGCACCCGTGATGCACTTCATGGTTACAATGCTTTGCAGTGTCCAGTAAAAAAAAAGTAGTTTCTTATGCTGCATTTACACTACAGCGCCTAGGTGTGAATGATAAAACGCGGAACTCACATTTGAGATGGCTTTCATTTGAATGGAACCTCAAATCACGGTGCGGGTCTGCTGCGCGATAAAATGAGCTGCAATCGCTCGTTCAGGAGCTACTTTGGGGCGACATGCGTCCCGCGGTGCGGCAAACCTGCACCGCTATTTGAGGTGTCATTCAAATGAATGGCATCTCAAATGCAAATACTGCATTTTGTCATTCACACTTTGGCGCTGTCAAATCGTGATTCAAAATGCTGTAGTGTGAATGCAGCCTTGGTCATAGAAGTCACAGGATCCTTAGTCTTTACCATAAGTTATATGTACAGTTCATCTTAAAAAAAATGTGAATATCATCATAAAGTTAATTTATTTCAGTAATTCAATTAAAAAAAACGCATAAATTATATAGATTCATTACACACGGTAATATATTTCAAGCATTTCTTTCTTTTTAATTTGGAATTTATGGGTTTACAGCTAGTGAAAACACAAAATTCTGTATCTCAGAAAATTAAAATATTGTGAAAAAGTTCAATATCGTAGACTCACTCACTCACTCTAGCTGTCACACTCTAATCAGCTAATTAAATCAAAACACCTGTAAATATTTCCCGAGCCTTTAAATGATCTCTCAATCTGGTTCAGTAGGTTACATAATCATAGGGAAGATTGCTGCACTTTCGTTTATACCACATACTTATTTTACTCACTATTTCAAAGTAGCGCAAGAGCTCCTTAAAACTATTCAAGACTGCTGACTTGACAGTAAGGATGGGCTCAGGCGTGTTCGCAACTCCATGTGCCTGCGCCTGCCAGGAAGCGGACACTGCGCAGAGCTAATCACAGGCAGTGAGACATTTCCCGATCCGCAGCTGCACAGATCGGGAAATATCTCACTACTTGTGATTAGCTCTGCGCAGTGTCCACTTCCTGGCAGACGCAGGCACGTGAAGTTGCAAACATGCCTGAGCCCATCCTTACTTGACAGTTGTCCAGAAGACAGTCTTTGACACCGTTCACAAGGAGGGTAAGTCACAAAAGGTCATTGCTAAAGAAGCTGACTGTTCACAGAATGCTGTATCCAAGCATATTAATGGAAAGTTGAGTGGAAGGAAAAAGTGTGGTAGAAAAAGCTGCACAAGCAAGCAACAGGGACAACCGTAGCCTTGAGAGGATTGTGAAGCAAAGCCCATTCAAGAATTTGGGGGAGATCCACAAGGAGTGGACTACGGCTGGTGTCAGTGATTCAAGAGCCAACACACACACAGACGTATCCAGTACAACTGTTGCATTCCTTGTGTCGAGCCACTCCTTAACCAGAAATAACGTGAAAAGAGTCTTACCTGGGCTAAGGAGAAAAAGGACTGGACTGTTGCTCAGTGATCCAAAGTCCTCTTTTCAGATAAAAGTACAATTTTGTGGAATGCCTCACTTTAGGTAGTTGAGAAAGTAGGGGCGGGTACCATCATCCTTAAAGTTAGGATAGTGGAAAGGTATGTTTCAGGGGCTACTCCAAAAATATTGCCCCACGACAACAAAGTGTTGTGGACTATCTTGGCACTCAGGGATTTGGACAAGGTAGATACAAAAATAAAGAAAAGACATCAATAAACCAGTAAGTACAACAGTACATAGAATGATTATTGCATACAGTTACAAGTGGTTCAGGTAAACCCCACTGGTAAATGGGGAGTAAAGATGTAGGTCCAGGCGTAATCCTCTACATGTTTCGCAACACAAGTTGCTTCTTCTGGAGGAATCGACCATAAACATCTATAGAAAAATGCAGTCTCATAGTTACATAATCACAAATATTGAAAACAATAAAAAAAAGCAAAAATACAGTAAATAAAATAATTTTGGAGTGTTAGTGTCAGGCATAGCTTACCAGTGGAAGCCCAGGTTGGGCACCAGATGGCACAATTAGTCACCCTATATGGGTAATCCCCCCCGCGGCGAACGCGGGAGGCACTAGAAGGTACAATAACTGAAATCAAAGCATATAGAAGATATTCTAATGTGGGTCTATATAGTCTATGGAACGGGAACAAACACAAGACCAGTGGGAAAGGGGGAAAAATATGTGGGGGGAAGGGGGGAAAAGAGAGGAGAGGGTAAAAAAAGGGGGCTTGGGGGAAAAAAAGAGGAGGAAAAAAAGGGGAGGGAAGGAAGGGGGAGGAAAGAAAGTGGGGAAAAAAACAGGAAAAACATTAATCCAATCAAAAAACGAACCCACCCAATAGATAGCATGTAAGTAGTGTAACACCAGGGGGTCAAGGCAGGACTCAATCCACAGCCATATTCCAAAGGCACAGGCAGGTAGACTTGTATCGACATTTCAAGGGGGTCCAGGTCCCTCCGGACCCCCTCCTCGTGGCTATAGATGTCGAGGCTCTTTACTTGAGTATTCCCCACAGGCAGGGCACCCAGATCGCTGGTACCTTCTTGATAGAGCAAGATCGCAACACATGGCCCCTCTATCAGTTTATCCTGAAACTACTGGAGTTTATCCTGACTAAAACTATTTCACTTACATGGATCAGATCTACTTACAAACACAGGGAGTGGCCATGGACAGCTCCTGTGCACCCTCCTATGCCAACCTTTATTTGGGGGGATAGGACAGATCAATTTTCGGGGATGCGTCCCTGCAATAGTTTTTGAACCATGTGCTATGTTGGTACTGGTTCATTGACAACCTATTTGTCATCTGGACGGGCACAGTATCATCACTAATCGAGTTTATCAAGTGTTTAAATACCAATCAGTTTAACTTGCGCTTTACATTTACTTATGAATACAATCCTATCTCCTTTCTCGATTTAAAGATCATTAAAAATCCCACTGGTCAAATAGCAGTGGACTTATATTGGAAACCTACGGTGGGCAATACACTGCTCCATGCTTCCAGCTCTCATCCCTGCCCCCTAATACGCAACATCCGGTATGCTCAGTATCTTAGACTGCGCGTAACTGCACAGAGGATGGGGATTTATACATCCAAGCGGCTGCTCTACATGAGCGCCTTCTAACACGGGGCTATACCCGCACCAATCTTAGAAAGGCCTACAATAGGGCCTTTGCACGGACTAGATCATCATTACTTTATGCCCCCGTATAGAACCATCCCAAACAGTCAAAATAGTCACTAAATTCTCATCATAACATAACTACAGACATTACTGTCAGAACATTGGCATCTCTTAACAGACCACCATATTCTGGGCAAATATGTAAGGCCTAACTCAGAATTCGTGTTTTGTAGAGCCCACCACACTGAGGGATAAATTTACTAGTAGCCACTATCAGGTGAGTCCCCGGGTGATGAGGGGGTCCCGGGGTGCCTTCCGTTTTGGCCATTGCCGACGCTGCCCATAGATTCAGGAATGTACTACCTTTATTCTTTCTAATAGAGAAATGTTCTCCCCCCTCAACATGCCAACTGTGGCACGAGAGGAGTTGTTCAGCTACTGGTCTGTGCATGCAAAGCATTCTATGTAGGCAAGACCATTAGAGAACTAAGGCAGAGAATGGGAGACCAATTATACTAGTCGTCCAATGGCAAGCTCACTACGGTAGGCGCCATGTAGGCTTACTTCATAGATTTTAACCTGAAGTTGTTAAATTCTTGGTGCTGGAAGTCATTCCAGAAGACCCCCGAGGGGGGGGGGGGGGCGATTGGGATCATGCAATCCTTAGACGTGAAACCATCTGGATCGAGCAACTCAATGCCCTCATACCACCGGGCCTCTATGAAGCCCATTCATACAAATCCTTCCTGTGAATGGCTTATTTCCTGCCCTTGTTTTTGTTCTTGTTCCTTGGCTTTGTTCATTGTGTTTTAGGTTTCTGCCTGTCGCTTCTTGCTCTTTAACCACTTCAATACCAGGCACTTATGCACCTTCCCGCCCAGACCAATTTTCAGCTTTCAGCGCTCTCACACTTTGAATGACAATTACTCAGTCATGCTACACTGTATCCAAACAAAATGTTTATCATTTTCTTCTCACAAATAGAGCTTTCTTTTGGTGGTATTTAATCACCACTGGGTTTTTCATTTTTTGCGATATAAGCAAAAAAAACTGCGAAAATTTTGAAAAAAACGTACTTTTTTTTAGTTTCTTTTGTAAAATTTTGCAAACAAGTCATTTTTCTTCATAAATTTGTGCCAAAATGTATACTGCTACATATCTTTGGTAAAAATAACCCAAATTAATGTATATTATTTGGTCTTTGTGAAAGTTATAGAGTCTACAAACTATGGTGCCAATCACTGAAAATTGATCACAACTGATGTACTATCTCACCTGAAGGCCTATCTCATTTCTTGAGACACTAACAAGCCAGGAAAGTACAAATACCCCCCAAATGACCCCTTTTTGGAAAGTAGACAGTCCAATGTATTTACTAAGAGGCATGGTGAGTTTTTTGAAGCTGTAATTTTTTCCCACAATTCTTGGGAAAATTAAGATTTTTTTTTTTTTTTTTTTTTTACACAAACTGGTCATATTAACAGGTTATTTCTCTCACACAGCATATGCATAATTGCAACTACACCCCAAAATACATTCTGCTACTCCTCCTGAGTATAGCGATACCACATGTGTGAGACTTTTACACAGCCTGGCCACATACAAAGGACCAACACTGAAGTAGCACTTTCATGCGTTTTACAAGCATAAATTGCATATATCCTTTCTCAACCACCTATTACACTTTTGAAGGTCCTGGAGCACCAGGACAATTGAATTGTCCACAAAATGACCCCATTTTGGAAAGCACACACCCCAACGTATAATCTATGAGGCATAATGAGTCTTTTGAACGGTTCATTTTTTTCCAGAAGTTTTTGGAAAATGTGGAAAAAAAATGAAAATGCATTTTTTTACACAAAGTTGTCCATTTATAAGATATTTCTAACACATAGCATGTACATAGCAAAAATGACACCCCAAAATGCATTCCTCTACTCCTCCTGAGTATGGCGATACCACATGTGTGAGGCTTTTACACAGCCTGGCCACATACAAAGGCCCAACATTGAAGTAGCACTTTCATGCGTTTTACAAGCATAAATTGCACATATCCTTTCTCAACCACCTATTACAGTTTTGAAGGCCCTGGAGCACCAGAACAATGGAATTATCCACAAAATGACCCCATTTTGGAAAGCACACACCCCAACGTATAATCTGTGAGGCATAATGAGTCTTTTGAAGGGTTCATTTTTTTCCAGAAGGTTTTGAAAAAAGTGAAAAAAAAATGAAAATGCATTTTTTTTACACAAAGTTGTCCATTTATAAGGTATTTCTAACACATAGCATGTACATAGCAAAAATGACACCCCAAAATGCATTCCTCTACTCCTCCTGAGTATAGCGATACCACATGTGTGAGACTTTTACACAGCCTGGCCACATACAAAGGGCCAACACTGAAGTAGCACTTTCAGGCGTTCTACAAGCATAAATTGCACATATCCTTTCTCAACCACCTATTACACTTTTGAAGGCACTGGAGCACCAGGACAATTGAATTGTCCACAAAATGACCCCATTTGGGAAAGCACACACCCCAAAGTATAATCTATGAGGCATAATGAGTCTTTTGAACGGTTCATTTTTTTCCAGAAGTTTTTGGAAAATGTGGAAAAAAATGAAAATGCATTTTTTTTACACAAAGTTGTCCATTTATAAGATATTTATAACGCATAGCATGTACATAGCAAAAATGACACCCCAAAATACATTCTGCTACTCCTGAGTATGGCGATACCACATGTTTGAGACTTTTACACAGCCTGGCCACATACAGAGGCCCAAAATCCAAGTAGCACCTCCAGGCATTCTAGGAGCATTAATTACACATATCATTTTCTGACTACCGATCACATTTTTGCAGGCCCTTCATATTTCTAGCACATAGCAGGTACATACCAAATAACAAAAGATTACCTGTGGTTTTAGAAGTGCAGTGGTCCACAGAGGAGAGCATCGGTCCAGGCAGCAGGCAGGAATGAGGTCAGCGACAGCAAAAGCAATCATCCAGGCAGCAGGCAGGAATACTGTCCATAGTTCATACAGGCAGAGATACTGTCAGCACAGCCAGAGCACAGCCAGAGCACAGCCAGAGCACAGGTCCAGGTAGCAGGCAGAGGTGTCCCAGCAGAAATACTGTCCAAAGTCAGTAGAGGCAGCAGGCAGATATATGGTCAACACAGCCAAAGTATTGGTCCAAACAGCAGGAAGAAACATGGTCCATAATGTCATGGGTCTTTACAGGCAGCAATATGGTCAGCACAGCCAAAGTATTGGTCCAGGCAGCAGAAAGGACCATCAAGCTTAGGGCCAGGGGGACAGGGGTAGAGGCTTCTCCCACCCAAATCGCTTTGAAGCCTCCGGGCAACCAGACCCTGTTCTGGGAGCACAGAAAACGAAAAACTGTTTTTCTCTACTCAGAACGCTATTCTGAAGCCCCTCACATATGTGAGACCCCTGTGTACTAAAGTAGATGGCCAAAAGATCAGTCCAAGTGGCAGGCAAAAACATGGTCGATTAACAGGCCAAGGTCGGTACACGTGGAAGTCAGAAACGTGGTTTAAATCGGCAGGCAGAGGCATCGTCGGTAAACAGGCTGAGGTTGGTACACGTGCAAGTCAGAAACGTGGTTTAAATCGGCAGGCAGAGGCATCGTCGGTAAACAGGCTGAGGTTGGTACACATGCAAGTCAGAAACGTGCAGAAACGGCAAGCAAAGACATCGTCGGTAAACAGGCCAGGGTCAGTTAATTAACATGGTAGCAGGCAAATGGGGAAATGGCAGTCTGGTAATAATACAAGGAACTAATATTGGATTAATGCATGATATTTTCTGAAGCAATCTCCGATGCACAGGCCAGGTTGGGAGGGACATTGGGGACAATAATAGCTAGAATCTCTTCTTACTCCTCCTCTGCTGCATACACTGCATTTTTTTTGGCGTCTTCTTCCAGATTCTGTGGGGGGAATGCTATAGGGAAGGTGTTGCTCGTGAAGTCTACTCACAGCATCCGAGCGAATGCTTCCTGGGGCGGGACCTTGTGGGTAAATGAGGGCAGTGACGATCGATTCAAAATACTTGAGGTAGGTGACTTGGTTTTGAGTTGCTTTTTGGTAGCAGACAAACGAATTAAAAAGGGCCATGTGAAAAAGGTGAAAGGCAACGTTCTTGTACCAGTAACGGGACTTTCTGTTTGATAAGTAGGGCTGTAGCATCTGATCGTTTAAATCCACCCCCCCCATATACATATTGTAGTCGTGGACACATTCGGGCTTTACAATGGGGCCACGTCTTCTTTGGATCTCCACCACGGTGTCATTGTGGATGGTAGAGAGCATGTGGACATCTTTCTTGTCCCTCCACTTCATGGCCAACACCTCCTCGTTCCTCATGAATGCCGATTCTCCCTTTCTTAATTTTTTTGCTAGCAGATTTTTTGGGAATCCCTTACGGTTTTTTTTTTTGAAGGTACCACAGGCCGGGGTTTTTTTATTATAAAGGTGACGAAAAAGGGGCAGGCTGGTATAGTAGTTGTCGACATATAAATGGTATCCTTTGTCGAATAGGGGGTATGCCAGCTCCCAGACAATTTTTCCACTGGTTCCAATATATGTGGGGCAATCATGGGGCTGGAGCTGGGAATCTTTGCCTTCGTAGATCCGGAATGTGAAGACATATCCAGTGGCTCGATCGCATAATTTATTTAACTTCACCCCATACCTGGATCTCTTGCTTGGTATATACTGCTTGAAGTGCAGTCGGCCAGTGATATGTATGAGGGACTCGTCCACACAAATTTTTTGGTCTGGGATGAAAACTTCTCTGAATCGCTGGGAAAAGGAATTGATTAGGGGGCGTATCTTGAACAATTTGTCATGGTTGGGATGATCTCGGGGAGGGCACTGGGAATTGTCACCGAAGTGGAGAAAACGCATAATCATGTCGTATCTTGTCCTGGACATGACAGCGGAATATATGGGCATGTGTTGGATGGGGTGGGTGGACCAATATGCATGGGCTTCATTCTTTTTTGTAAGCCCCATATTGAATGTTAGGCCCAAAAACATTTTAAATTCATCCAGTGTGACACATCGCCACTGGAACATGCGGGCGTAGGAAGAATTGGGTTGGCAGCAATAAATTGGGATGCATATAAATTAGTTTGATCCACCATATCCTGTAGAAAATCTTGGGGGAAAAATAAAGAAAAATAATCGAATTCAGAAAAATTCGTAGTGTCGGGCTGCACACCTGGCTGTGCGGTGAAAGGGGGGATGATAGCAGGTCTTGAGTTGGCAGGCAACCATAAGGGGTTTGCCAGGGCATCGGGAAGGTAGGACTGGGGCGGGGTTCTTCGGGTTGGGCGGGTAATTCCAGTGCTTGTACTGGGCTCCTCTTCCTCTTCCTGGGGTCTGGCGCTGCTGGTGGTAATTCCAGTGCTTGTACTGGGCTCCTCTTCCTCTTCCTGGGGTCTGGCGCTGCTGGTGGTGGGCAGATCTCCTGATCTTGGTCCTGATCTCAATCTTTTGGGAGGGACGGTTTCCTCAGGCGGACTCGGACTCTGATCCACTATCCTCCACTGGCTCGTATTCCGAACCAGATGATGTGAGCTCCCCGCTGCTCCCATCATCCGACATGGCAAGAATCTCATATGCCTCCTCAGGTGTGTAAACCCTTTGTGACATTATGGCAATTCTTATGGGCGGGCCTGTGTGGTGGTACAGATGGCGGTATGGGTGGTGGTACCGATGGAGGTACGGGTGGTGGTGGCGGTACCGGTGGCGGTACGGGTGGTGGTGGTACCGATGGCGGTACAGGTGGTGGTGGTACAGGTGGTGATTGTGGTACCGGTGGTGGTGGCAGTACCGGTGGCGGTACGGGTGGTGGTGGTACCGATGGTGGTACAGGTGGTGGTGGCGGTACAGGTGGTGGTGGTACCAATGGCGGTACGGGTGGTGGTGGCAGTACAGGTGGTGATGGCGGTACAGGTGGCGGTATGGGTGGTGGTGGCACCGATGGCGGTACTGACGGTGGTACGGGTGGTGGTGGTACCGATGGCGGCACTAGTGGCGATACTGGTAGCGGCCTGTGTGGCAGTATAGATGGTGGGCCTGATGGAGGTACTAGTGGCGTTACTGGTGGTGGTACCGATGGCGGTACTGGTAGCCTGTGTGGCGGTACCGATGGCGGTACTGGTAGCCTGTGTGGCGGTACCGATGGCGGTACTGGTAGCCTGTGTGGCGGTACCGATGGCGGTGGGCCTGTGACAGATGGGCTGGTTGACAGATGGGCTGAATGACAAATGGGCTGAATGACAAATGGGCTGAATGACAGATGGGCTGAATGACAGATGGGCTGAATGACAGATGGGCTGATTGACAGATGGGCTGATTGACAGATGGGCTGATTGGCTGGGCTGTGTGACAGGTCCTCTTTATTGGGGGGGGGCCGTGTTGTGTACAGTAATAACAGTAATGTCAGACAGACACTGATTCACTCACTGATCTCTGCTCTCTCCTCTCACGATCGGTGTGTGAGGAGAGAGCAGGGATCAGATAGTAACAGCAACTTTTTTGTTTACATTTGTGACAGGCTGTGATTGGACACAGCCGGTCACCTGGTAAACAGCCAATTTCATTGGCTGTTTACTGATCGGGGAAGCGCTGTGTCCAAAGGACACTCGCCTTCCTCGATCACTACACTGGATGCTTTCGGCGGCGCGCAGGGAGCGCGCCGCCGAGTTTATTGTGACAGGTGATCGGCTGTGACTTTGACACAGCCGATCACGGGGTAAACAGCCAATAGAATTGTCTGTTTACCTAGATCGGGGAAGCGCTGTGTCCGAGGGACACGCGCCGCCGATCGCCGCGCTCCCGCGGGCACGCGCCGGCATGTTATCCTGCTGGACGTCATATGACGCCCAGTCAGGATAACGCAACCACTTCCTGGACGTCAATATGCTATTGACCGGGCGGGAAGTGGTTAACCACTTGCCGACCGCCTAACGCAGATATACTGCGGCAGAATGGCATGGGCAGGCAAAATCACGTACCTGGTACGTGATTGCCTTCCCGCGGGCGGGGGGTCCGATCGGACCCCCCCTGGTGCCCGAGGCGGTCGGCTTTGGTCTGGCAGCGATCAGAGATGAGGGGGAGGCCATCCATTCGTGGCCCCCCCCTCGCGATCGCTCCCAGCCAATGAGAATCGTCCCCTGCCTCTGTGTAGTACACAGAGGCAGGGGATGTGATGTCATCTCTCCTCGGCTTGGCAGTTTCCGTTCCGGCGCCGAGGAGAGAAGACATCTGAGTGAGTTGCATAACACTACACCTCACAGTAGAACATGCCAGGCATACTTTACACCCCCGATCACCCCCCAATCCCCCCCCCCCCCCCCCCCCGTCACACTGACACCAAGCAGTTTTTTTTTACTGATTACTGCATGGTGTCAGTTTGTGACAGTGTGTTAGGGCAGTGAGTGTTAGCCCCCTTTAGGTCTAGGGTACCCCCCTAACCCCCCCTAATAAAGTTTTAACCCCTTGATCACCCCCCGTCACCAGTGTTGCTAAGCGATCATTTTTCTGATCGCTGTATTAGTGTCACTGGTGACGCTAGTTAGGGAGGTAAATATTTAGGTTCGCCGTCAGCGTTTTATAGCGTCAGGGACCCCCATATACTACCTAATAAATGTTTTAACCTTGATTGCCCCCTAGTTAACCCTTTCACCACTGATCACCGTATAACCGTTACGGGTGACGCTGGTTAGTTCGTTTATTTTTTATAGTCTCAGTGCACCCGCCGTTTATTACTGAATAAAGGTTTAGCCCCCTGATTGCCCGCCGGTGATATGCGTCCCCCCAGGCAGCGTCAGATTATCGCCAGTACCGCTAACACCCACGCACGCAGCATAAGCCTCTCTTAGTGGTATAGTATCTGAACGGATCAATATCTGATCCGATCAGATCTATACTAGCGTCCGCAGCAGTTTAGGGTTCCCAAAAACGCAGTGTTAGCGGGATCAGCCCAGATACCTGCTAGCACCTGCGTTTTGCCCCTCTGCCCGGCCCAGCCCAGCCCACCCAAGTGCAGTATCGATCGATCACTGTCACTTACAAAACACTAAACGCATAACTGCAGCGTTTGCAGAGTCAGGCCTGATCCCTGCGATCGCTAACAGTTTTTTTTTGGTAGCGTTTTGGTGAACTGGCAAGCACCAGCCCCAAGCAGCATCAGGTTAGCGCCAGTACCGCTAACACCCACGCACGCAGCATACGCCTCCCTTAGTGGTATTGTATCTGAACGGATCAATATCTGATCCGATCAGATCTATACTAGCGTCCCCAGCAGTTTAGGGTTCACAAAAACGCAGTGTTAGCGGGATCATCCCAGATACCTGCTAGCACCTGCGTTTTGCCCCTCCGCCCAGCCCAGCCCACCCAAGTGAAGTATCGATTGATCACTGTCACTTACAAAACACTAAACGCATAACTGCAGCGTTTGCAGAGTCAGGCCTGATCCCCGCGATCGCTAACAGTTTTTTTGGTAGCGTTTTGGTGAACTGGCAAGCGCCAGCGGCCTAGTACACCCCGGTCGTAGTCAAACCAGCACTGCAGTAACACTTGGTGACGTGGCGAGTCCCATAAGTGCAGTTCAAGCTGGTGAGGTGGCAAGCACAAGTAGTGTCCCGCTGCCACCAAAAAGACAAACACAGGCCCGTCGTGCCCATAATGCCCTTCCTGCTGCATTCGCCAATCCTAATTGGGAACCCACCGCTTCTGCAGCGCCCGTACTTCCCCCATTCACATCCCCAACCAAATGCAGTCGGCTGCATGAGAGGCATTTTCTTTATATCCTCCCGAGTACTCCTACCCAACAAACCCCCCCCAAAAAAGATGTGTCTGCAGCAAGCGCTGATATAGGCGTGACACGCACTATTATTGTCCCTCCTGTCCTGACAATCCTGGTCTTTGCATTGGTGAATGTTTTGAATGCTACCATACACTAGTTGAGTATTAGCGTAGGGTACAGCATTGCACAGACTAGGCACACTTTCACAGGGTCTCCCAAGATGCCATCGCATTTTGAGAGACCCGAACCTGGAACCGGTTACAGTTATAAAAGTTACAGTTACAAAAAAAAGTAAAGAAAAAAAAACAAAAATATAAAATAAAAAAAAATAGTTGTCGTTTTATTGTCCTCTCTCTCTCTCTATTCTCTCTCTATTGTTCTGCTCTTTTTTACTGTATTCTATTCTGCAATGTTTTATTGTTATTATGTTTTATGATGTTTGCTTTTCAGGTATGCAATTTTTTTATACTTTACCATTTACTGTGCTTTATTGTTAACCATTTTTTTGTCTTCAGGTACGCCATTCACGACTTTGAGTGGTTATACCAGAATGATGCCTGCAGGTTTAGGTATCATCTTGGTATCATTCTTTTCAGCCAGCGGTCGGCTTTCATGTAAAAGCAATCCTAGCGGCTAATTAGCCTCTAGACTGCTTTTACAAGCAGTGGGAGGGAATCCCCCCCCACCGTCTTCCGTGTTTTTCTCTGGCTCTCCTGTCTCAACAGGGAACCTGAGAATGCAGCCGGTGATTCAGCCAGCTGACCATAGAGCTGATCAGAGACCAGAGTGGCTCCAAACATCTCTATGGCCTAAGAAACCGGAAGCTACGAGCATTTTTTGACTTAGATTTCGCCGGATGTAAACAGCGCCATTGGGAAATTGGGGAAGCATTTTATCACACTGATCTTGGTGTGGTCAGATGCTTTGAGGGCAGAGGAGAAATCTAGGGTCTAATAGACCCCAATTTTTTCAAAAAAGAGTACCTGTCACTACCTATTGCTATCATAGGGGATATTTACATTCCTTGAGATAACAATAAAAATGATTTAAAAAATAAATAAAGGAACAGTTTAAAAATAAGATAAAAAAGCAAAAAAATAATAAAGAAAAAAAAAAAAAGCACCCCTGTCCCCCCTGCTCTCGCGCTAAGGCGAACGCAAGCGTCGGTCTGGCGTCAAATGTTAACAGCAATTGCATCATGCATGTGAGGTATCACCGCGAAGGTCAGATCGAGGGCAGTAATTTTAGCAGTAGACCTCCTCTGTAAATCTAAAGTGGTAACCTGTAAAGGCTTTTAAAGGCTTTTAAAAATGTATTAATTTTGTTGCCACTGCACGTTTGTGAGCAATTTTAAAGCATGTCATGTTTGGTATCCATGTACTCGGCCTAAGATCATCTTTTTTATTTCATCAAACATTTGGGCAATATAGTGTGTTTTAGTGCATTAAAATGTAAAGTGTTTTTTTCCCCAAAAAATGCGTTTGAAAAATCGCTGCGCAAATACTGTGTGAAAAAAAAAAAAATGAAACACCCACCATTTTAATCTGTATGGTATTTGATTTAAAAAATATATATAATGTTTGGGGGTTCAAAGTAATTTTCTTGCAAAAAACAATTAATTTTTTCATGTAATCAAAAAGTGTCACAAAGGGCTTTGTCTTCAAGTGGTTAGAAGAGTGGGTGATGTGTGACATAAGCTTCTAAATGTCGTGCATAAAATGCCAGGACACTTCAAAACCCCCCCCAAATGACCCAATTTTGGAAAGTAGACACCCCAAGCTATTTGCTGAGAGGCATGTCAAGTCCATGGAATATTTTATATTGTGACACAAGTTGCGGGAATGAGACACATTTTTTTTTTTTTTGCACAAAGTTGTCACTAAATGATATATTGCTCAAACATGCCATGAGAATATGTGAAATTACACCCCAAAATACATTCTGTTGCTTCTCCTGAGTATGGGAATACCACATGTGTGGGACTTTTTGGGAGCCTAGCCACGCACGGGACCCCGAAAACCAAGCACCGCCTTCAGGCTTTCTAAGGGCGTAAATTTTTGATTTCACTCTTCACTGCCTATCACAGTTTCGGAGGCCATGGAATGCCCAGGTGGCAAAACCCCCCCAAATGACCCCATTTTGGAAAGTAGACACCCCAAGCTATTTGCTGAGAAGTATAGTGAGTATTTTGCAGACCTCACTTTTTGTCACAAATTTTTGAAAATTGAAAAAAGAAAAAAAAAAATTTTTTTCTTGTCTTTCTTCATTTTCAAAAACAAATGAGAGCTGCAAAATACTCTCCATGCCTCTCAGCAAATAGCTTGGGGTGTCTACTTTCCAAAATGGGGTCATTGGGGGGGGGGGGGGGGTTGTGCCACCTGGGCATTCCATGGCCTCCGAAACTGTGATAGGCAGTGAAGAGTAAAATCAAAAATTTACACTCTTAGAAATCCTGAAGGCGGTGATTGGTTTTCGGGGCCCCGTACGCGGCTAGGCTCCTAAAAAGTCCCACACATGTGGTATCCCCATCCTCAGGAGAAGCAGCTAAATGTATTTTGGGGTGCAATTCCACATATGCTCATGGCCTGTGTGAGCAATATATCATTTAGTGACAACTTTGTGCAAAAAAAAAAAAAAAAAATTGTCACTTTCCCGCAACTTGTGTCAAAATATAAAATATTCCATGAACTCAACATGCCTCAAAGCAAATAGCTTGGGGTGTCTACTTTCCAAAATGGGGTAATTTGGGGGGTTTTATGCCATCTTGGCATTTTATGGCCTTCAAAACTGTGATAGGTAGTGAGGAGTAAAATCAAAAATTTACGCCCTTAGAAATCCTGAAGGCAGTGATTGGTTTTCGGGGCCCCGTACGCGGCTAGGCTCCCAAAAAGTCCCACACGTGTGGTATCCCCGTACTCAGGAGAAGCAGCTGAATATATTTTGGGGTGCAATTCCACATATGCCCATGGCCTGTGTGAGCAATATATCATTTAGTGACAACTTTTTGTAATTTTTTTTTTTTTTTTGTCATTTTTCAATCACTTGGGACAAAAAAATGAATATTCAATGGGCTCAACATGCCTCTCAGCAATTTCCTTGGGGTGTCTACTTTCCAAAATGGGGTCATTTGTGGGGGTTTTGTACTGCCCTGCCATTTTAGCACCTCAAGAAATGACATAGGCAGTCATAAATTAAAGGCTGTGTAAATTCCAGAAAATGTACTCTAGTTTGTAGGCGCTATAACTTTTGCGCAAACCAATAAATATACACTTATTGACATTTTTTTTTACCAAAGACATGTGGCCGAATACATTTTGGCCTAAATGTATGACTAAAATTGAGTTTTATGGATTTTTTTATAACAAAAAGTAGAAAATATCATTTTTTTTTCAAAATTTTCGGTCTTTTTCCGTGTATAGCTCAAAAAAAATAACAACGGACGCAAATTTCGTTTGGATACAGCATTTATAAATAGCAGTTAAAGCGACGCAGTGCCAAATTGTAAAAAGTGCTCTGGTCAGGAAGGGGGTAAATCCTTCCGGGGCTGAAGTGGTTAACTTGTACTTTTTTTTCACCATTCCCCCCCCCCCCCCCCTTTATCCTGCCCAAATTGTTTACCACTTATCTGTGCCATTGACAATTATGATGAGCTTTGATTGTGTTTGGGTTTAACGACATATTCCATAAATACTTTTCATTCAATTTTGGGATCCATATGAAATCATTTGTGATCCTTTGTGGTGAGATTATGACTGGAGACTAATCGGTTGCATTATCAATAATTTATGTTTAACTGTTGTCATATGTGTGGGCCATGTCCTCGACTGGGATGTAATCAAAACTGCGGTCGCTGTACTGACACACACACATTGCCTCAATATTTGTCTGTTTAAATTGTTTCCGCTTGTTGCATATCATATTGTCAGGCATGACTTGCCATGGGATTAACAGCGGCCTGAGGTGTTACACTCCCCCCAGCAGCGAACATGTGCCTCTCCATTAGGAGGAGGGCCCCAATCTGTGGTTGCACTTCCCTTCTTCCCTTGATGACGGCCTTTGGCGGTTCTGCATGTGAGGGTCACACCTGTACGTGCAGTGGGCGAGACGGACCTGGTGACGTCAGACGCCGGTGTCAGTTAGTGAGTCTTGGCGTGGGCTGGGTTGGAGGGTCTAAAGGGGTGCTTTGGGCAGCCCTCATTCAGACGGCTGCCACCTGGGGATAGACTATTTCACAGGCATCTAAAGGTAAGATGGATTTGTTCAGCTTTGTCATCCCAATGCACGATCGCTCCGGCTGCCGCTTAGATCAGCCAGTGGCACCTGTGTTTTTAAGACAGGAAGCCTCTGGCTTCGGCACCTGCTGATATTTTATGTGGCCTATGGCCTATGACCAACGGTCCATATCTTCATATGTACCTACCACACTTGTTTCTTTAGCCTAACGGCTACAGGGGACCTATTGCTGGCTACGCCAGATCACTGAACATCGCTTCTTACATACAAGTCTACCGGCGTGTGCCTTTGGAATATGGCTGTGGTTTGAGTTCTGCCTTGACCCCCGGGTGTTACACTACGTACATGCTATCTATTGGGTGGGTTAGTTGTTTGAATCAATGTTTTTCCTGTTTTTTTCCACTTTCTTTCTTCCCCCCTTCCTTCCCTTTCCTCCCCTCCCTCCCTATCCTTTTCCCTCTTCCTTTCCCCCGTCCCCCCTCCACCCTTCCCTTTCCCCCCCTCTTTTTCCCCCATCCCCCTTTTTTTTACTCCCCCCCCCCCCCCCACACACACACACACACACACATCTTTTTCCCCCTTCCCCACTGGTCTTGTGTTTGTTCCTGTTCCATAGACTATATAGACCTACATTAGAATATCTTCTATATTCTTTGATTTCAGTTATTGCACCTTCTAGTGCACCCTGTGTTCGCCGCGGGGGGATTGCCCGTATAGGGTGACTAATTGTGCCGTCTGGTGCCCAACCTGGGCTTCCACTGGTAAGCTATGCCTGACACTAACACTAAAATTATTTTATTTACTGTATTCTTGCTTTTTTTATTTTCAATATTTGTGATTATGTAACTATGAGACTGTATTTTTCTATAGATGTTCATGGTCGATTCCTCCTGAAGAAGCGGCTTATGTCGCAAAACATGTAGAGGATTACGTCTGGACTTGCAGCTTTTCTCCCCATTTATCAGTGGGGTTTACCTGTTCTTTTTTGAACTACCTGTAACTGTATGCAATAATCATTCTATGAATTGGGTGAAATGTGCAGCGCTTATGTGATCATATAAACCATAAATAATATGAGTACAAAAAACGTGAATAATAAATGATGTGCTCAAAAATACTCCAAGCAGTCCTCTATTATGACGTGATGTCTATAAATAGAGGAACTTGGACGTGTGATGTCCAAAAAAAGTCAGTGACAAACTTCAATCATGCGTGATGATAATCCTTAACCACATGTGGATATGATATAGTGACAGTCTTTAACTTCAATTATGTATGATGTAATAACAGTTTTTTTTAAAGGTACATTTTTATTTGGTTTTTTGGTACATAACAAACAAACAAACATAAATACATATACTCTGAGCGAACGTCGCTCAATCCAGTACAGAGTGCAAGACACTGGTATACATTTGGCACACATGTTATCACATTGTACAGTTGTATATTTCTGTTCAGTTTCTATTAAACTTTGTAGCATTAACTGGAATTTCTTTATAAGCTTTATATGGCAGGTGTAATCGTATTTTCAGAACTAGTCCACAAACCGCATATTTTGTGAAATTTTTTTGGGCATCCTCTGGCTTCATATGTTAGTTTGTACAACGGTATAGCCTGATTAACAATGTTCAGCCAGAATGCGATCGTAGGTAGGGATTGTGATTTCCAATGAATAGTGATCGATTTTTTGGCGTAAAACAGTACGATTCTCAAAAATGTTTGCTTATTTTTAGATATACTCTCATCGTCCACATATCCTAGTAAACATCTCAGGGGGTTACAGATATTAGGCAATTGAGTCAAGGAACTGATAAAAGCAGTGACCCCTGACCAGAACCGCCTGATCTCAGTGCACTCCCACATCAGATGGAAAAAGGTAGCATCCGCAATGCTGCATCTGGAGCACATTGCCGATGGTAGTTTGCTGAGTTTGAATAATAAGGATGGCGTAAAATATGCTCTATATAATAGCTTGGTTTGTATGACCCTATCCCTGGAAGAGATGACAGAGGGGACCTGGAGGGGAAGTATGTCCTGCCAGATGTCCTCCGTCAGCTCGGGGATATCCGCTTTCCACTTATTAAGCGTGTTACTGAGTCTGAGCGTTGTGGTGTGTAATAGAGTTTTATAGTATGTGGAAACCAGTTTGTTATGAGAAGGATCTATTAGTAAGTTCTCTAGCGGAGATAGTTAAACAGTTATATTGCGCAATCCAAACTGCGTGGTTGCCGTGTGGCATATTTGCAAGTAAAGAAAGTAGGCTGTGCGTGGCAGCTGATAGTCCTGGCGAAATTCCTCAAATGACCGAAACGCATTGTTTGAGAACAAATGCATTATGGTTTTTACCCCTTTTTTCAACCAGAATTCCCCATCTGTCCTACGGGCGAATTCCGGTAGATTTGGGTTCCCCCATAATGGAGTATTCAGCGAGTATGTACGATGCTCTGTAGCTGGCAGCATTTTAGTTAGTTTAAAAATTTGTAGAGTCATTTCAAGGATTTTAGTGCTTTCCCTCCCTCTAAGAGATAGACGGTGGACCAGATACTGCAGGGATTCGTAAGAGGTGAGTATGGCCGCTTCCAGGGCCGTAGCCGCATTGTTGGCTTCAGGGAAAAACCACCAATGCGCATGAGCCAGTTGTGCGGCAATGTAATATGTCTGAAGGCATGGTAATGCCAGCCCCCCTCCAACACCGGCAGTTGAAGAGTATTTTTGGCAATTCTCACTGCTCCCCCCTTCCAGATGAAGGTGATAAGGATTGAATCAATCTCTTTAAATTTGATTTTTGTGACGTATACTGGTGAGTTGCACAGGAGATACAGGAAACGTGGGAGGAATATCATTTTAAAAATGTTTATCCTACCTAATATCGTTAAGGGGGGGTTGGCCCATGTCTTTAATGTGGTCTTCATTCTGTTAATAAGTGAGTCTAGATTATATTTGATATAGGAGGAAAGAGGATGTTGGATCATGACCCCCAAGTATCTAAAAGAGTCAACTATCTGTAGCGGGCAAGAGGGAGGGAGTGTAAACACCGCCTCCTGATCTATCTTAAACAAAAGGGATTTATCCCAATTAACTTGAAACCCTGAGAAGAGGCCAAACTGTCGGATAATTTCCACCAGGGTTGGGAGAGACTGGGGGTCCGCCAAGTATATTAACATGTCATCAGCGTATAAAGACACTTTCTCCTCTAGGCCCCCAATCGTCAGTCCCTTTATTTCCCCGCTGGATCTTATCAGTGCCGCCAGAGGTTCTATCGCAATTGCAAATAGAAACGGCGATAGGGGGCAGCCCTGCCTGGTACCCCTTTTGATCAGGAATGGATCAGTTACTGATGTATTTATCCTCAGCCTAGCGGTAGGTTTTGAATATAACAATTGAACCCACTTGATGAAGGTATTTCCAAACCCAAATTTCGCCAGGACTTTCAGCAAATAAGGCCACTCTACCGAGTCAAATGCCTTGTGCGCATCTAAGGCCAGCACCGCTCTGGTCCCCACAACATCATGGGTAGCTTGCAAATTTGTGAACAGTCTACGTAAATTTATGGACGTTGATCATCCTGGAATGAATCCAGTCTGATCCGCCCCAATAATGGTGGTAATGACTGAGTTCAATCTCCGGGCAAGCACCTTGGCTAAAATCTTGACGTCTGAGTTAATCAATGATATTGGTCTATATGACTCACAAAGTAGATGGTCTTTATGAGGTTTGGGGATGAGGACAATCAGTGCCTCTGACATAGAGGGCGGCAACTGCCCTGTTTTTATAGCAAAAGTGTAAACTTTTAGTAAATGAGGTATTAAAAGTTCCTTAAATTGCATATACCATTCTATGGGGAAGCCATCCAGTCCCGGTGTTTTATTTCTGGCAAAGGACTGCATGGCTTCCCCAATCTCCTCCTCTGTCAGAGGATCATCAAGGAGTGAGGCCTGCTCTTCTTGAAGCCTTGGTAGCGAAATGTCAGCCAAGTAATCATCTAGTTCTACAATAGTATAATGGGCTTTGGTAGTATATAACGAAAAGTAGAATTTCACAAAAGCATCTACTATCTCCCCACTCTGTTCCACCACTTTACCTACTATATTCCTAATTCTTGGAATACTGCACGGTTGATAATCAGGCCTAGACAAATAAGCTAGTAAACGGCTATTTTTGTCTCCAAACTCGAAGATTCGCTGGTTTTGATACAGCAATTTCTTCTGAGTGCGCTCTAAAAGGACTAGGTCCAGGTCTCTGGATCTATGTTTCCAGGTATTATGTGTCACTGGGGTAGGGGCTGTGGAATAAGCGGCCTCCGCTGCCCTGAGATCCTTCTCCGCGTCCTTTAATTTGGGCTGGGATGCCTTGCGGGCCTGCCCAATCGCCGTCGCAAAGATGCCACGCGTAGTGGCCTTAAAGGCATCCCAGGTCAATGGGACAGAGACATTCTGACGGTTACTCAACCAATATGCTTTCATTTCCGCTGTGCTTTGACCTAGGAAGATATTTGGCTTCAACCACCCTATTCAACAACTCAGATGAAACCAGGCACAAATCAATCCGGTACAGAGTACTGCGCGTTTCAGACTGACACGAGTACTCCCTCCCGTCCGCATGCTTCCACCTCCAGGTCTCCACTAGATCAAATTGGGTTAAAAAAGAGCATAGGGTAGTGGGGGGCAATGTGGAACACTTGAATCTGTCTATAGAATTATCGAGTACTGTGTTAAAGTCCCCTGCTATCAGCAGAGGGCCTTCTGCTATTGCCAAGAGGGAACTCATTACCCGTTCGAAAAACAATTTAGTGAAGGGTGGTGGGACATATAGACTTGTAACCGTATAGGGCTTACCCCATAATTCAAGTACCACAATAACAAAACACCCGTTAGGATCTGTTTTATAATGTTTTATGGTGACAGGTGCTGATTTTGCTATAAGGATAGACGTGCCTCTGGCATACGTGGAGTAAGTAGAATGTATAGCATAGGCAATTTTTGCTCTCTTTAGAGCCATTACCCTTGATCCCTGAAGGTGGGTTTCCTGGAGGAGGATCACATGTGGACTGTGTTTCGCCAAATATTCAAATATCAATGACCTTTTGACATTGGTGTTAAGCCCCCTAACATTCCATGAAATTACACGGAGTTTAGACATGCGTATAAACAATTTATGACTGTTTGAGCCCATTTCTCATTGCTCGCCAGAGCCCTGCCCCGGACGGGGTCCAGCGAGCCCTGAGAAATACACCAAAATATAAACATCTCTGATATTTTAACCTTCAATCTATGAATCTCGGTTTTGGATTGTAAAAACTGTAGGACCAAAAAAGCATTATTAAAGTGTACATACACAATTGAACACCAGTGTCGTTTGTAGATAACCATGGCGTTAAAACAAACCCCCCCCCAAAAGATTCCCCAACAGATTTTCCCTCCCTAACCCTCCCGGCTCCCATCCCCCAACATATGAGAGCTTTATTCCCGTAACCAAACCTATTTAGCAGGAGGGCCATGGCTCTGACCCCTTACCAACTAGTCTCAGGAGACGTGTAAAGGTCCACAACTCTGGGTCTCCATCCGCATTTGTCCGCACAAATTAAAAAATGTGTGGTATCTCTTGGTCTGAAAAATCATAGTAACAAAAAATAACAATGAAAGAAAAAGGGGAGAAACCGAGAGGATGACATGCTACTGATTGGCATCCAAGGATAGCACGGGAGGTATCTTTTGTTTCAGAGAGATTCAGGATGCAAAGTCCCATATCGGCTGTATGTAGATGAGGGTGTATCTTCTACTTCAGGGGATGCAGGATACAAAGTCCCATATCAGCTGCGTATAGGTGGGGATAGATGAAGTAGAGGGGGCAAAATAAGCAAAACAAAAAAACAAGGCCCCTCCAGGTCTCCTCATTTCCATGCTTCTCCCATCCACTGGCAATGGGGTATAGTGAAGGTAGCTTGGTGGGCTTCATGCAGGGTGAGGCACTACCGGGGAGGAGATCTCCTATCCTGGTTTCTGCGATTCGGATGTCCTAAGGTGTCCACCCATTGTGATGCCTCCCTGGGATCCGTAAAAAAGTAGGCCTTGCCCTGGTAAATGATTCGCAAACGTGCAGGATATAACATGCCATATGGAAGGTGAAGCTCCCGTAACCTGCGTTTAATTGCCAGGAAAGTGGCTCTCTGCTTCTGCGTAGCTATGGAGAAATCTGGGAAAATGGTGATGCCATTGCCATTAAAGGAAACTTTACCCCTCTCTCTAGCCACTCTAAGAATAGCTTCTCTGTCTCGGAAGTGGAGCAGCTTTATAATCATGGCATGTGGTGGGGACCCAGGTGGTAGAGGGCGCATGGGGATTCTGTGTGCCCTTTCTATGGCGAACATTGGTGAAAAGGTGTTGGCCCCAAACTCAGTCAACAGCCATCTTTCCATGAATGTTTCTGGTGTTTTGCCCTCAGCACCCTCTGGGAACCCCAAAAAGCGCAGGTTGTTTCTCCTTAAGCGGTCTTCCATATCAGTGATTTTATCTGCAGTGTACTCATGAGCCTGCCGCAATTCCCTCATAGAGCTCTGCAAGGGACGTGTCTCATCCTCCATGTCACTAATACGTTGTTCAGCATTAGTCACTCTATGGCGGATTGTGTGGACATCTTGTTTCAAAAAGGATAATTCTGTCTTGATAGTGTCCATTTGTGAGGTGAGAGATGCATGGCTGTGCTGGATGGCTGCCATAATCTGGGCTAGGGATGGTTTTGCAGGGCCTGCATCATCCCTGTCTGTTCTGGGGGATTGAGGATCATGTCCCTCCGCAGGGGAGAACAGGAGAGGGTCTTCTGGGCTTAAGGTAGGGGGGGATCTCTGTAACTCACCCTTCCCCTTGAGCTGCTTCCAAGGTGTGGATGTGGAGGCTGCTTGTCGCTGTGTGTTCCCCTCATGCTGATCGGCGCCATTTTGCTGCGGCCTGCATGGCGGTAACGGCGGCTCGAATCCCGGGGCCTCCTCCATCGGTGGTTCGTATTTGACCATCCCCCGATGGTCACAATGCTCCCTGGATGCTTTGGGGGTAGATGGGACCCTCGGATGCCGGCCTGGATAGCAGGATCTAGTCAGGATGTGTGCGGTGCGGACGGAGCTCAGGCTGAGCATGTCCTCACATCCCAGGTGCTGGCCACGCCCCTCGATGTAATAACAGTTGATAGTAGATCCACCACCAAAGACACCAGAAGCTGCTTACCAGAGGGATTGAACTCAAAAAGGGGGAAACCTAGTGAGTCAATCAAGCTTTGTGGTATAATATACCAAGGGGATCAGATGCTCTATCCAGATATGACCTCCAGATGGACCTCCGAACAGGTGTAAGGTATGGATGGACTCCGATATAGGCAGTTAGCCCCACCATTAAAAGAAAGAGGAAGGCATATAGCGTAACTTTGTATGGAAATTTTAATACATGAAAAGTAAAGGAAATGCACTCACGTGTTTTAGCAGTAAAATCAAGCGCTTATATAAAAGAAGACAGTGGTCTCAGCATATCCTCCCGACGTGTTTCGACTTAGAAGTCATCATCTGGGGTCATCTTGTGTGTTTATAATTTACAATACAATAATCATTCTATGTACTGTTGTACTTAATGGTTTTTATTGATGTCTTTTCTTTAATAAATTTTATATTTTTGTATCTACCTTGTCCAAATCCCTGGATACCGGGATAGTTCACAACACTTTGTTGTCGTGGGGCAATATTTTTTCCACAAAAATAAATTTTGCATTTCATTTGGAAATCACGATCCCAGAGTCTGGAGGGAGAGTGGAGAGGCACAGAATCCAAGTTGCATGAACTCCAGCCTGACGTTTCCACAGTCAGTCTAGGTTCACACCTATGCAGCTGCATTTGATGCATTTTTCAGGCACAATTTTCAGTGCACTTTGTGTTTTTAAACCAGCGTTTTTATGTGTTTTTGCAGTTTACATGCATTTTACGTTTTTTTTTCTCTTTAAACACACTGTAAAACACACTGTATAAAGCTGGTTGCTAAGGAGGGGGCCGGGAAGCTGGCCGCCGTGTCCTTAGCAACCAATGAGTCATCTACTGTCAGTGGGGTTCCCCGCTAAAAGCTGAATATGAAAAAAAAAATTGCCAGCAAAAAAATAGTGTGGGGTTCCCCCTCCTAGGTCCATACCAGGTCCCTTGAGTCTTGTATGGATTCGAAGGGGACCCCCCACGCTGAAATTAAAGAAAAACGGCGTGGCCCCCCAAAATCTATCCCAGACCCTTATCCGAGCATGCTGCCTGGCAGGTCAGGAAAGGGAGGGGACGAGTGAGCGCCCCCTACCTCCTGAACCATACCAGACCGCATGCCCTCAACATGGGGGATGGGTGTTTTGGGGCAGGGGGGCTCTGCGCCCCCCACCCCAAAGCACCTTTGCCCCTATGTTGATGAGGACAAGGGCCTCTTCCTGACAACCCTATCCGGTGGTTGTCAGGGTCTGTGGGGGGGGGCTTATCGGAATCTGGAAGCCCCCTTTAACAAGGGAATCCCCAGTTGTTGTCTCTCCCAGTGCCCTCGTCATCTTCCGCCACAGTTTTCTCCCCGAGCTGTCATCTCCCGGTGTCGTCATCGCCTTCTTCCTCCTCCTCCTCGCCGCCTTCTTCTTCTTCTTCCTACTCACGTCACCATCTTCTTCCTCGCTGCTGCCAGTTACCTGCCAAAAAACAAAAAAGCTGGTCTTGCCGCGAGCTGTCTTCCTCCGTTATGTACCCCGCTGTCCAGTACCTCTTATATAGGCATGTGATGTCACAAGAGGCGTGCTCTCTGAGCAACGTGATTGGATGGCCACGCCCCATGCCTATATAAGAGGCATCAGACAGCAGGGAACATAGCGCAGGAAGACCGCTTTGTGGCAAGACCAGCTTTTTTTTTTTTTTTAGTTAAAAATAGGGTAGAGGTCAGCTCCAAATAAAGCCAACAAACTATGGTACCAAAATCCCTAAAAGTGATAAAGCAAAAGGATTGAGGGAATGGGACTTTAAAGGTACATCGTATAGGAAACGACACAAATTTTAATATAAAAATATACAAATCATTTATTTAGAAAAACAGAATAAAAGTAAGGAGCACAATTACAGTCACAGTCATAGGTATACACACATTTCCTGTTCCTGACAAATGAGAGTACTGTAGTCACATACAAGGTATTGTTTTTTGTGTGTGAATGCGCTGCTCCCATCTACACACCCTTTACAATATTCATATGCCCTACCTATTATTAGTGGAACTTATCTTAAATACAACATGTACATGTAAAATTCACCACATTAGACCAAAATCATATATAAACCATATAAAAAACATATAAAAAAATCCGATGACATATATCACATATGTAACAGAGTCCCCAAATATATGCTTGCAAATCTTCTATCAATTGCCGTGATTGGCGTGCTCCTGTGTTCCTTCAATATACATAAAGTGACTGTGTGCTCCACCACCACCTGTGAGATTGGCCACTCACCAGATATTTCTTTAATATTACACCTTTGGTTCATTCGTGGGATAACCACTCCACTTAGGGAAACCTCTTCAACGGCTATAATTGGACCTTAGTGTTCCTCATATAAAATATGGATAAAACGATCATCGCACAATAACGTTTTAAAACTTTTTATTGTGTAAAACAAAGAAAGACTGTTCACTCACATTTACAAGTGCCCTCGAGCCGGCACAGAGCTTTTCCAGCAGTTAGGGACGGGTAGGAACTGTAGCCTGGTTCGCCTATGTGTGCTGTGCGACCTCCGTGTTCCGCTTGTGTTCCACCCCTCGTATCCGTTCGCGTCCTCACCAGCCACGGCCGTTCCCGATCACGTGGGTACTAAAAACTCCCAGCAGCCTCTACGCGTTTCGCATCATAGTATGCGTCATCAGGTATTCCTACGTCCAAAAATTTCAACATGTTTCGCAGAGACGGCTTCATCAGGAAAAGGGGACGAGGGTATTTAATTAGTATAAAAAAGCATGATATGCTCAACCTTAAGTGTGTGAAAAAGAAAAACAGAAATTAATATATCACACTTCAAGAAATTAAGGCCCCTTTCACACTTATACGACTTGTCCCACGATTTTGTACTGCAAAATCGTATGACAAGTCATTCTCCATGATTTTCAATGACTACCATTCATATTGGCACGACTTTAAGTCGTGCCGACTTGAAAGTAGTCCCTGCACTACTTTGGTCCAACTTCTATGCGAGTTGTACTCCATAGACCTCAATGTTAAACCCTGAAGTAGCATGCAAGTCGTGCCTGAATAATATAGACACGACTTCAGTACGACTTTGTAGGCACAAGCCTGGCTCGCTGATCGGGAAAGGAAAACTTTTTTTTCCTTTCCCGATGAGCGACCGGCAGTGCTGACAGCTGTCTGGTATGAATCCGGAGGGGGAACTCCACGCCAAGTTTTAAATGAAAAAACCGGCGTGGGTTCCCCCCCAGGGGCATACCAGGCCCTTAGGTCTGGTATGGATCTAAGGGGAAACCCCTACACCGAAAAATCGGCGTGGGGTCCCCCCCAAAATCCATACCAGACCCTTATCCGAGCACGCAGCCCGGCCGGTCAGGAATGGGGGTGGGGACGAGCGAGCGCCCCCCCACCCCTTGACCGTACCAGGCCGCATGCCCTCAACATGGGGGGGTGGGTGCTTTAGGGCATAGGGGGCACCCTGCCGGGCCCCACCACCACAAAACACCTTGTCCCCATGTTGATGAGGACAAGGGCCTCTTCCCGACAACCCTGGCCGTTGGTTGTCGGGGTCTGCGGGCGGGGGGCTTATCGGAATCCGGGAGCCCCCTTTAATAAGGGAGCCCCCAGATCCCGGCCCCCCACCCTATGTGAATGAGTATGGGGTACATGGTACCCCTACCCATTCACCTAGGGAAAAAAGCGTCAATAAAAACACAGTACACAGGTATTTAAAATAAATTATTAGGCAGCTCCGGGATCTTCTTCCGACTTCGGGGGTCTCTCCGGCGTCTCCTCCCGGTGTCCTGATCTTCTGCCGGCTCCTCCGCTTTCTTCTGCAGCTCAATTGCTAGCGGTGGTCCGGACTTCTGCCTTCTGCCTTCTTCTTTTCTTCCAGAGATGTTGACACGACGCTCTCTCCAGCTGAAATGGTCTCTGAACGCTCCGCAACGGACTTATATAGGCGGTGACCCCGCCCCCTTATGAGGTCACTGTCCCGGGGCATGCTGGGACTGTGCCGTCATAAGGGGGCGTGGTCATCACCCGCTGTTGGTCCACTGTGTTTTATCAAGTCCAAAGTCAGCGCATCCCTCTACCAGGAAATTCTAGAGCACTTCATGCTTTATGGAGATGCTGATTTCATTTTCCAGCAGGACTTGGCACCTACCCACACTGTCAAAAGTACTAATACCTGGTTTAATGATCATGGAATTGCTGTGCTTGATTGGCCAGCAAACGCGCCTGACCTAAACCCTATAGAGGATCGAATCTGTGGGGTATTGTCAAGAGGAAGATGAGACACCAGACTCAACGATGCAGACGAGCTAAAAGGTTGCTATCGAAGTAACCAGAGCTTCCATAACACCTCAGCGGTGCCGCAGGCTGTTCGCCTCCATGCCACGCCGCATTGATGCAGTAATTTATGCAAAAGAAGCCCCAACCAAGTATTGACTTTTCAGTATTTTCTTTTTTTATCTTTTTTTTATTATTGGACTTATATAATAATAAAATTTTCTGAAATACAGAATTTTGGGTTTCCACTAGCTGTAAGCCATAATCCTCAAAATTAAAAGAAAGAAATATCTTGAATCTATAGAATATACAAGTTTCACTGTATAGCCCCTCCCACTCCCAGCTAGCCTCAGTTTTTCTGCTAAAGTCCTTAGGTGATGGGGCAGCTTCTCTCTGAGAGAAACTTTTCTTCTGCCAAGATTCCTGGCTGTACCATAGGCACTGTGGTTCCTTTCTGCATCTTCTAGATTGGTTGACACCTTGGGGGTCCTAACCCAGACCTTGCTTGTAGATGATGCAAGGCCAGCCAGAGATGTATCTTTGGGCATTATATTCTGCTTGGGTTCTCACCTTGGCCTGTAGGGCATTTGCTATTCAAGTCCAGGGCTGTAGTTTGCAGCGGCAGAGGCTGTTTCTCAAGACTCTTTTGGGGTATGTACATCGCTAAGTGAAAAGAAAAGATGAGGTTTGGTGTCCAACATCCTGGCGCGAGTGTTGCAGCCATGAGGCGGGAACGGCAGTCATTTAAATTTTTTTAGCACCACCTATGGTCAGGAATCAGAAGATCTGTGTCTGTCAGTGAACTCTGAGAAAGGGATTTTATGCTGAGTAACAAAAAAAAAAATCCCTTTCTCTCATGGTGTGAACAAAGGTAATTCTATCCCAGGAAATACTCGGGATGAATCCCAACTTTTCTTCAGTTTTGGCCCCGAGTACAATCAAGAGTCAGACATCGACTCTAGCAATCTTTTTCAATGTCGCTTGCCTGATAGGGGTGCGCATTTTCACTGGCCTCACGATTCGATTCGATTACGATTATCCTGTCCAAGATTCGATTCCACGATGCATCACGATTACTGCACACTGTTTTCATCCAAAAAATTCAAGCAGTCAGAAGAACTCCGTTTTTTTATATTATCTGTTCTTAAAAAAAAAAAAAATAACTCTGCATGTAGCAAAGTGTAAACACAGCAGACAACTTAAAGAGGAGCTCCAGACTGACCCCAAAATACTACGAGAGGGTCAGAGACTGCAGACATGATACTAGAGAGGATCAGAAACTGCGGACATGATACAAGAGAGGATAAGAGACTGCGGACATGTTACTAGAGAGGATCAGAGACTGCGGACATACTAGAGAGGATCTGAGACTGCGGACATGATACTAGAGAGGATCTGAGACTGCAGACATGATACAAGAGATGGGCAGAGACTGCGGGCAATGTCCCCATAACGTCCCCCCAAACGACAATGTATGCCATTTCATAAATTATGGTTTATATTGACTTAGTGATTGATACCTTTTTTTGTTGTATGATTTATGGTTTTGCTCATTACTGCCCCACACATGCATTGCATGGCTGCATGTGTGGGGCAGGATGAGCAAAAACAAAAATCATACAAAAAAAAAGGGTATCAATTTCAAATTAATGAAGCTGTGATGTGAATCAATCACTAAGACAATAATGGGGCGTACACACAGTCGGACTTTTCAGCTACAAATGTCCGACAGCCTGTCCGACAGACTTTCGACAGACTTTCGACAGACTTTCGACAGACTTTCGACAGACTTTCGACGGACTTTCGACGGACTTTTGGCGGACTTTTGGCGGACTTTCGACGGACTTTTGGCGGACTTTCGACGGACTTGCGGCGGACTTTCTAACGAACAGACTTGCCTACACACGATCACACAAAAGTCCATTGAATTCTTACGTGATGACGTACACCGGACTAAAATAAGGAAGTTCATAGCCAGTAGCCAATAGCTGCCCTAGCGTGGGTTTTTGTCCGTCGGACTAGCATACAGACGAGCGGATTTTTCGACCGGACTCGAGTCCGTCGGAAAGATTTGAAGAATGTTTCAAATCTAAAGTCCGTCGGATTTGAGGCTGAAAAAGTCAGTTGAAAGTCCGGAGAAGCCCACACACGATCGGATTACCAGCCAGCTTTAGTCCGTCAGCGTCCGTTGGACTTTTGTAGCTGAAAAGTCCGACCGTGTGTACGCCCCATAAGACATACATAAACCATAATTAATGTTGAAATGGTATGGTCATGCTCATTGGTCACTTTAATGTTTTCATAATTTGGCAAATTTGCAGTCCACATAATGGTGCATCAGATATATGATATATAATATGTTATATTATTACTAGTAGTCAGTGGCGGCTGGTGCTCAAAATTTTTAGGGGGGGGCACAAACAAACTGAAAAAAACCCCATCAAACGCAGCCACTGTGCCCATCAAGCGCAGCCACTGTGCCCATCAAGCGCAGCCACTGTGCCCATCAAGCGCAGCCACTGTGCCCATTAAGCGCAGCCACTGTGCCCATCAAGCGCAGCCACTGTGCCCATCAAGCGCAGCCACTGTGCCCATCAAGCGCAGCCACTGTGCCCATCAAGCGCAGCCTCTGTGCCCATCAAACGCAAACCACTGTGCCATCAATATCCGCCACAGTGCCCATCAATCGCCGCCACTGTGCCCATCAAACGCAGCCACTATGCCATGCCATCAATTGCCGCCACTGTGCCCATCAAACGCAGCCACTATGCCATGCCATCAATTGCCGCCACTGTGCCCATCAAATGCAGCCACTACACCCATAAATTGCCACCACTGTGCCATCAAACGCAGCTACTGTACCCATCAATTGCTGCCAGTGTGCCCATCAATTGCCAGTGTGCTCATTAATTGCCGCTAATGTGCCCATCAATTGCTGACACTGTGCCCATCAATTGCTGACACTGTGCCCACCAATTGCCGCTACTGTGCCCATCTAGTGCTGGCAGTGTGCCATCAATTGCCGCTACTGTGCCCCATCAAATGCTGCCAGTGTGCATCCCCCAAAAAAGTACATGATGATGATGATGATGATGACGACTCTCGAGCAGCCTGTGAGGAGGACTGAAGGACAACCGCGGCCGTCTGGCGTCTCGGGTCTCCCACAGCAGCCTGTTGTAAGGAGGATGGAGGCAGCCTGTGTGTGCACACTGCACACAGTGTGAGGTGAGTCAAGGAGGAAGGCTCTGGGGAGTCAGGACCGGATCATGACTTGTCGGGAGTTGGGGGACACTCGCTCCACGTCTCGCGCACTGATGCCGGGCGGCTGGGGATGCCCTCAGCGGGGGCGGGAAAAGAGGCGCGGCTAAGGCCCATGACTGCTTTCAGTTCATCGGCAGTGCATATAGCGGCACGTGACGTGATCATATAATCAATTTATGCAAGTCGTAGCATCGATGCCACATCAAGGGTGGTCGAATCGCGATGCATCAATGCTACGATTAATTTCAACACCCCTATTGCCTGGTATTCTTTAGTAAAAGCCTTTGTGCAGGGAATTGTTCACCACATCCACCTGTGACACTGTTGGACCTCAACCTGGTTCTGTCAACTCATCAGAAACCACCCTTTGAACCTATCAGAACTATCCTTCTGCTTGTTCTCACTTTCTTTTCCTATCATCCCTTTTGAGACAAGTTTCCAAGTTGGCAGTTTTGTGCTGCAAGAAAACACTTAATTTTTGCTTTACCGGAAAATAGGTGTCTTGAGGCCTTTCTTATAAGGTGGTGGCACAGTACATTGTACTTCTATCACCCTGTCCTGCTGTAGTAATTCGCAATGAATTCCATTCATTGTGTAGAAGTGGTGCAGGATGCTTTTTTTCCACCTTAACCAATACATTGTACTTCTATCTATCTGTCCTTCTCCAGTACATCTCAATGATCTTTCCCCCATTGTTTCAATGTGGTACAGGCTGTTCAAATTTCCCTGTCAGCTCTTAGTTAGTACAGGTACTTATACAGTTGTGCTCATAAGTTTACAAACCCTGGCAGAATTTATGATTTCTTGGCCATTTTTCAGAAAATATGATTGATAACACAAAAACGTTTCTTTCACTCATGGGTTAGTGTTTGGCTGAAGCCATTTAACCCCTTCCTGCCAAGTGTACGCAGATGTGCAGCCTCGGTTTTCGAGGGTTATACTGGGATGATGCCTACAGCTGCAGGCATCATCCTGGTACTGTTCTTTAGAGCGGGCGATCGGCTTTCCAGGAATAACAACCGATGCGGCTAAAAGCTGCTCAATTGTTATCCCGGAGGAGCAGGAGGGGACGTCTCCCCCTCCCGTCTTTTAGACCCCCAATCCCTCCATAAAGAGTACCTGTCACCGCCTATTACTGTCACAAGGGATCGTGACAGTAAAAAAATGTTTTAAAGCGACCCCGTCCCTGCGAGGTCGCGTGCAAAGAAAACGCATACAGAAGTCGCGCCTGCATATGTAAACGGTGTTCAAATCACACGTGAGGTATCTCCTCGATCGTCAGATCGAGAGCAATAATTCTAGCACTAGACCTCCTCTGTAACTCTAAACTGGTAACCGTAAAAAAAAATTTAAAGCGTCGCCTATGGAGATTTTTAGGTACCGTAGTTTGTCGCCATTCCATGAGTGCGTGCAATTTATAAAGCGTGACATGTTTGGTATCTATTTACTCAGCGTAACATCATCTTTCACATTATATAAAAAAATTGGGGTTACTTTACTGTTTCGTTTCTTTTTTAATTCATGAAAGTGTCCCTTTTTCCAAAAAGTTGCGTTTAAAACACCGCTGCACAAATACCGTATGATATAAAATATTGCAACAATCGCCATTTTATTCTATAGATTTTCTGCTAAAAAAATATATATAATGTTTGGGGGCTCTAAGTAATTTTCTAGCAAAAAATACGGATTTTAACTTGTAAACACCAAATGTCAAAAATAGGCTTAGTCATGAAAGGTATCAATCAACTGTGTTTACTCTTTTTAGATCCTAATGGCAACAGAAACTACCCAAATGACCCTGATCAAAACTTCACATGCCCCAGATCCTAATACCGTGTATTGCCCCCTTTAATATCAGTGACAGCTTAAAATTGTTTGTGGTATTTGTGGATGAGGCTTTTTATCTTCTCAGATGGTAAAGCTGCCCATTCCTCTTGGCAAAAAGCCTCCAGTTCCTGTAAATTCTTGGGCTGTCTTGCATGAACTGCACGTTTGGGATCTCCCCAGAGTGGCTCAATGATATTGTGGTCAGGAGACTGAGAGCGCCACAGCAGAACCTTCACTTTATTCTGCTGTAGCCAATGACAGGTCTTGATGACTTGGCCTTGTGTTTTGGATCATTGTCATGTTGGAATGTCCAAGTACGTCCCATGCGCAGCTTCCTGGCTGATGAATGCAAATGTTCCTCCGGTATTTTTTGATAACATACTACATTCATCTTGCCAATAATTTTGACCAAATTTCCTGTGCCTTTGTATCTCACACATCCCCAAAACATCAGCGATCCACCTCCGTGTTTCACAGTAGGAATGGTGTACCTTTCATCATAGGCCTTGTTAACTCCTCTCAAAATGTAGTGTTTATGGTTGTGGCCAAAAAGCTAAATTTTGGTCTCTTCATTCCAAATGACTTTGTGCCAGAAGGTTTGAGGCTTGTCTTTGTGCTGTTTGGCGTATTGTAAGCGGCATACTTTGTGGCATTTGCGTAGTAATGGCTTTCTTCTGGCCACTCGATCAGCAGCATATCTTTCTTCAAGTGCCTCCTTATTGTGCATCTTGAAACTGCCACACCACGTTTTCAGAGAGTCCTGTATTTCACCTGAAGTTATTTGTGGGTTATTCTTTGCATCCCGAACAATTTTCTTGGCAGTTGTGGCTGAAATTTTAGTTGGTCTACGTGACTGTGGTTTGGTTTCAACAGAACCCCTCATTTTCCACTTCTTGATCAGAGTTGAACACTGCTGATTGGCATTCTCAATTCCTTGGATATCTTTTTATATCCCTTTCCTGTTTTATACAGTTCAACTACCTTTTCCCACAGATCCTTTTGACAATTACTTTGCTTTCCCCATGACTCAGAATCCAAAATGTCAGTGCAGCACTGGATGAAAGAGGCAAGGGTCTGTCAGGAGTCCAGAAACTCATTGACCTTTTATACACACACACTAATTACAAGCAAACAGATCACAGATGAGGATGGTTACCTTTAACCACTTGACGACCGCTCACTGTATATGTACGTCATTTTTTTGAAGATGGATATCTCGGTAACGGCAGCAGCTGCTGCCACAACCGAGGTATCCATCTTTACAGCGAGCGGTTCTGTACACGATAATGGTGGTCTCTGCGGCGGGTTCCCCGCGAGATCACCGTTATCGGCGGCGGGAGAGGTGCCACCCCCCCTCCCGCCGCTCTCCCGCGCCCTCCGCCGCTTACCGGAGCAGTCGGTAGTGGCGGAGGAGATCGGGACCTGTCACTGCTGAGGTACTGAGACGAGTGAGGCCAAGATGGCCCCCACCCGTCTCTATACCATGTGACGGCCCGGAACGACGTCATTATGACGGCTCCGCCCACTTCTCTTAAAGGCACAATTTTTTGTGTCATTTTTTTAAACAACTTTTTTTTATTTTTTATTTTTTTTTTTTTTGCATTTTAGTGTAAATATGAGATCTGAGGACTTTTTGACCCCAGATCTCATATTTAAGAGGACCTGTCATGTTTTTTTCTATTACAAGGGATGTTTACATTCCTTGTAATAGGACTAAAAAGTGATCCAATTTTTTTTTTTTTAAACAGTGAAAAAATAAATAAAATAAAGTAAAATAAATAATAAAAAAAAAAAAAAATAAAAAAAATTTTTTAAAGCGCCCTATCCCGATGAGCTCGCACGCAGAAGCGAACGCATACGTGAGTAGCGCCCGCATATGAAAACGGTGGTCAAACCACACATGTGAGGTATCGCCGCGACCGGTAGAGCGAGAGCAATAATTCTAGCCCTAGACCTCCTCTGTAACGCAAAACATGCAACCTGTAGAATTTTTTAAACGTCGCCTATGGAGATTTTTAAGGGTAAAAGTTTGACGCTATTCCACGAGCGGACGCAATTTTGAAGCGTGACATGTTGGGTATCAATTTACTTGGCGTAACATTTATATTTCACAATATAAAAAAAAATTGGGCTAACTTTACTGTTGTCTTATTTTTTTATTCAAAAAAGTGAATTTTTTCAAAAAAAAGTGCGCTTATAAGACCGCTGCGCAAATACCGTGCAAAAAAAAGTATTTCAATGACCGCCATTTTATTCTCTAGGGTGTTAGAAAAAAAAACATATATAATGTTTGGGGGTTCTAAGTAATTTTCTAGCAAAAAAAACTGTTTTAAACATGTAAACACCTAAAATCCAAAACGAGGCTGGTCCTTAAGTGGTTAGTCATTCAAACCACTTTGTGTCAACTTGTGTGCATGTTATCAGGCCAAAATCACCAGGGTATGGAAACTTTTGTTCAGGGTCATTTAGGTAGTTTATGTTGTGAATATGATTTAAAAAGAGTAAACACAGTTGACTGATAATAATTGGCTTCAACCAAACACTAACCATGAGTGAAAGAAATCTTTTTGTGTTATTTATATTCTCTGAAAAATGGCCAAGAAATCATTAATTCTGCCAGGGTATATAAACTTATGAGCACAACTGTATAGTGCTATCGATTTACGCAGCACTTTACATATATATTCTACATTCACATCAGTCCCTGCCCTCAAGGAGCTTACAATCTAAGGTCCAGAGCTCACATTCATACATATGCATACTAGATTTTGCTCTTCTATTAGAATGACTGATTTCCCAATTTGTCATTCCTGAGGGTCTCCGTAAGGGCAAGCCTACCTCTCTCAAACTTTTTCTGTCAAGACTCACTCTACTAAATCAATTAGTGCCTCTTAGGCCTTTCAGAATCACACATTTGTTTACTAGATTTGCAAGGCTGCCACCATCTTTTGTTTACATTGTCTCTAAACTTTACCAGGTGGATGCTCAGGCCTCAGTTGATGCCAATCTTTGGTCATAAGGTCCTTCAGGCAGCTTTTTGGGCTGGAAGCAGCCACAGTCTGCTAGGTTGCTTGTGCGTATGTAAGGATTTGGTTTGCTGTGTTTTCAGTCTCTTAGTTGGATTGCCTTTGGACATCCCAAAGTTTTTGGATTTCCTTCTGAACCTAAGTCCCTTAATGAATGATAAAGAAAACGGGATTGTTGGCTTTTCTAGGATTTAATTAGGGAGTTCAGTTCCCACCCCTCTGTCTTACGATCACATTGTTTTTTTACAAAACTGAAGCATACTGGGAGTGGGAGGGGTTATACTGGCTAACCATTTTTGTTGCCAGGGTCAGTGGCAGTATAACCTGTACGTTTCAGAATTCCTTCTGACCATGTGTCCCTTAACCTCCCTGGCAGTATGATTATGTCAGATTTTTGCGTCTCAAAGCAGTACATTGTTTTGCATAGTAATTAGGGGTTTTATATTGTAGGCCTGTAATTCTTAGGAATAACTCACTTAAATCTGTCCGAACAAGAGTCTAGTAGACATCCTGGGTATAATAAAGTTTGAAACACGAAATCATGAATTATAATATAAAAAATAACTATCAATAATTATCAATTATAATAATAATAAAATGTATTCAATAATGTAATAAAATCAAAAACACTGAAATTTGCTCAGTTGCAGAATTGTCGCTTTCGTTAACTTTCAGTGTTTGATGACGAATTTCCCCACGAATCACTATCGCTCAATTCTGCAAGTAATTCTTATTTACTATCGCTGTTTTCTAGCTGGTCAAAAAACGCTTTTGACGTAAAGCTTGGAATCTAGGAGCCAGCTAAAAAAGTTAGGAGCCAGGTTTTTTTTTTTTTTTTTTTTTAAACGACCGACAAAGCTTTATTTTCAATATAAAAATTAACCAATCTTAAATTTACACAGAGACGACTAGAACGAATGTGACTGCTTTTATTTCCTGCCATGCAGGGACACAAGACCACCATATTCCCGCTAAGGATCCAATCAGGTCCGCCTGAAAAACTGACAGGCGAACCTGATCAGACAGCCTTTGTGAAAGGGGCCAAGCAGGGAGATGACAAATAATAAATTCATTTTAATTAACCACTTCCTTCCCGCAGGACGACTATATACGTCCTGTCTTTGAAGAGAAATACCGTTGTTATGGTAGCAGCTAGCTACCATAACCCCGGTATCTTCTTCAAGAGCCGGCGGTTCTCTTTCAGATAAAAGTGGTCTCTGCAGCAGATTCGCAGCGAGATCACTTTTATCGGCGGCAGGAGAGGGCCCCCCTACCGCCGCGCTCCGGTGCCCTTCACCGCTTACCGTGGCCGTCGGTAACAGCGGAGGCGATCCGGATCTGTCCCTGCCCTGACATGGAGACGAGTGAGAGGAAGATGGGCCCCCCGCCCATCTCCAAGTCATTGCAGAGCGGAAGCGACGTCAAATCGTCACTTCCACCCATAGCTCTTAAAGGGACATTTTATTTTATTTTTTTCAAATGACAATTTTTAAAAAAAATGTTTTAATGCATTTTAGTGTAAATATGAGATCTGAGGTCTTTTTGACCCCAGATCTCATATTTAAGAGGTCCTGTCATGCTTTTTTTCTGTTACAAGGGATTTTTACATTCCTTGTAATAGGAATAAAAGTGACTTTTTTTTTTTTTTTTAAAAAGAACAGTGAAAAAATAAAAGTTAAAATAAATAATTTTTTTTTTTAAATGTGCCCCATCCCTTGTAATAGAAAAAAAAGTGACACATTTTTTTTATTTTTTTTAAAAACAGTGTAAAAATAAAAAATAAAAAGTAAAATATATAAGAAAAAAAATAATTTTTTTAAACGCGCCCCGTCCCGCCGAGCTCGCTTGCAGAAGCGAACGCATATGTGAGTAGCGCCCACATATGAAAGCGGTGTTCAAACCACACGTGAGGTATCGCCACGATCGTTAGAGCGAGAGCAATAATTCTAGTCCTAGACCTCCTCTGTAACTCAAAACATGCAACCTGTAGAATTTTTTAAACGTCGCCTATGGAGATTTTAAAGTTTGTCGCCATTCCACGAGCGGACGAAATTTTGAAGCGTGACATGTTGGGAATCAATTTACTCGGCGTAACATTATCTTTCACAATATAAAAAAAAATTGGGCTAACTTTACTGTTTTCTTATTTTTTAATTTAAAAAAGTATTTTTTCCCAAAAAAGTGTGCTTGTAAGTCCGCTGCGCAAATACGGTGTGACAGAAAGTATTGCAATGACCGCCATTTTATTCTCTAGGGTGTTAGAATAAAAAATATATATAATGTTTGGGGGTTCTAAGTAAAGGGAAGGAGATGAGCGGGCAGTGAAAATGGGTAGGGGAAGCCCCATTAGCATTGGTGGATGTCTTGTCATACCAACGGCCACCACCAGAGGGCACCCGATTGCAGAAGGAACAATAGGACTGCAGTAGGCCTCAAAGCCGCGGCCTCAATTACCGGCGCGGCCCAACGTGATCGCGCCGGGAGGGGGGGTGTCGAACGGACACAGGATACCCCAGCTGTGCCGCCCCAGGCGCCAGGTCGCTAATTCTAGTCGCAAATGCGACCTGGCGCCCGGGGTTTGTCGAACCCTGACGTAAAGGGATGCTTTTTGGATGCCCTGATACACTGCTGATGTGAGGTGAACACCTGAGACTGGTGCAGGAGAGAACAAGCACTGTGGATTTTTGCACTGTTGATATATTGATTTTTTTTTTTTTAAATTCACTTCAATCAGTCACAGATTTAATATATGAACTTTATATATGAACTTTCAGCATTATATGTTTGATTACCTTTTTTTTGTTACACTTGTTTATTAATTGTTTTTGATTTATAGCGCAGCACTGTTTATGGATTTGCACCTTTTAAGTGAAGTGAGAACACTTGTTAGTGATAGCAGCTATTATTATTACATTTTTTTACACTACTTTATTTCACGAGATTGCGCAGATTGATATTCACTTTATGTACTGTACTTGACCATGCTTGATTGTATAATACTCCTCACAAAAGGCATAACCATGACACAACAGTGTTTACTGTGAAAATTAAAACGGAAGGAGATAAAGAGAAAAAGCCACAACTTGGTTGTAACACTTTCTACATTTTCATTGCACTATACCAGGGGTATGCAATTAGCGGACCTCCAGCTGTTGCAGAACTACAACTCCCATGAGGCATAGCAAGACTCTGACGGCCACAAACATGACACCCAGAGGCAGAGGCATGATGGGACTTGTAGTTTTGCAACAGCTGGAGGTCCGCTAATTGCATATCCCTGCACTAGACCCTTTCATCCTGCAACTAGAATACCATGCTTCAAATATAGTTTTCTCTTTCATTTATTAAAAGGCACAGCTAAGATTTTTTTTATCTCTGACCACTGGGTTTATAGCGCTACCTTCAGGAGTGAGACACTAGGTAAAAAACAAAACAAAAGCACAGCCTAGGGTTTGGCCCCCAACTGTAGCCAAATCTTCTATTTGCAGCTCAGTTTTTCACCTAGTGTCTTAGTAAGGACCCTTGGTAAGTCTGGGTAAGCTCCCTGCTGGGAATCTTTGTTCCTTTTTTGTTTTTGCAGGGATTTCTTAATTTTATTTTTCCTTCAGGCTGGGTTCACACTGCTGCGGTGGCAGACATCGTATGTGATTCGCAGCGCACTGCTGTTCACATCACATGCGATGTCTGTGCGATATCAGCTATACAGATAGTATGGCTGATATCGCACCGCATTCGGTCCAAACTCGCACAGGACCCTTTTTTTTGTTCGGACCAGAATCGGATCGCATGGGTGTTCACACCTATGCGATCCGATACATGTCTGAATTGTCAGTTCACAGTGCGATATGCGAGCTGAACTGGGGGTGTCGTTAACATTGTATGACACTCCCCAGCAGTTCGCATATGGCAGTGTGAACTGCCGTGGGAGTTGGTGCGATGCGGGAACCCGCAGTAAATTCGCTGCGTTCCCGCACCGCAGCAGTGTGAACCTAGCCTCAGTCTGCATGATCCTAAATCAACGGCTGAGCTGAGTGACAAGCAGGATGATAGTGTACCCCAACTCAGCCACCGAGTGCATGTAGAGACTTGGCTACATACATAGTTTGGCTGAAACAGGCCAATCCTGGACATAAAGGCAGCCTGTGATTGTTTCACATGGTGGGGTACATATGACCTAGTGATCTCCTTGTTTTGTGTTCCTGCCGGCTGACAGCACACTCTTTCTGATTGAGAGTAGTTGTGTCAGGGGAGGATACCCTTATTCCTCTGAGGTGGTAAGTAGCTCCACACCAGAACCCCATAAGCAAGCACGCCCTCCTTTCCTTAGCTGGAGTGGTCTATGGGTACCCTTATTTTCACCCTCTCCTAGGTGTATGTTGATGTGGTGCTTAGTACTTAGGCATTGCTTCAGGGGGAGATATATAAATACTGGGCTGTCCCAAACACACCTCTAGCTGTTTTTGTCTATGTCCTATTGTTCTCTATATACTGCTTTGTGAATACCTGAGCTCTCCCTAGCAAATAGTGGTTTTGGCCTTGGTCAGGGGCCACCCCTGGGCTGTGCTTTTGTTTTGTTGCCTAAAGTCCTACTCCTGAAGGCGGGAATCTAAACCCAATCGTCAGAGATCAAGATCTCAACTGTGCTCTTTATGAACACAAAGAATGATTTTATGGTGAGTACAGAAAAAAAAATCAAATATATGTGTAAACCTACACAGTATATAGGTAAATAGAAAACACCGCGCTAACCAGTGGAATAAATAAAAGCTGCTGCATACAGTTTGACAAAAACAACAAAATAGGCATATGGAAAAATGCAGCGCATGTACAAATGAACATAAATCTTTAAAATGGTGAAACAGTAAAGAAATCACTAATTGACCACAGGTGTCTTGAAACACAAACGTCCATAGATGGATGTGAATGTCCAACCGCACAGGAGGTGTAAGTACTCCAAGGGGTGGTGATGGTCTGATGGTTGTCAGAAAACACCTGGCATCATACAGCGACTTCCCAACCGAGAAACTGGGTCCCAATGGGTCATTCAGAGAAAGTGCAAAAAATCCTCTTACCAGATCCTGTGGATTCCCATGTCAGCGACAGGGAATCGCATGCGCGGCCGGCAACCGGATGGGTCCTCACAACGAACCGTCCTCACACCGAACCGTCCCAGCGTGCATCAGAAGTTTCACAAACGGTCCCCCGAAAAGGAGCAGTTGGAGGGACTGGATCTCATGCGGTAAATGTGGAAACAAAGAATGTGCCTCCACATGGTGCAGATAAAAAAGGGTGTTTTTATTGACAAAAACGACCATACACAAATAAAAGCGTGATCACGGTGGATAAAAACAAATGGGCAACAAAGAGAGTGGTGTATGTACCCGACGCGTTTCGACCCCTGATGCACGCTGGGACGGTTCGGTGTGAGGACGGTTCGTTGTGAGGACCCATCCGGTTGCCGGCCGAGATCCATACAGACCACAATCCAAGGGATTGGCGATTCCTGAGCTCCCATTCCACGTCATTTGTGACAAACTGCGCATGCGATTCCCTGTCGCTGACATGGGAATCCACAGGATCTGGTAAGAGGCTTTTTTGCACTTTCTCTGAATGACCCATTGGGACCCAGTTTCTCGGTTGGGAAGTCGCTGTATGATGCCAGGTGTTTTCTGACAACCATCAGACCATCACCACCCCTTAGAGTACTTACACCTCCTGTGCGGTTGGACATTCACATCCATCTATGGACGTTTGTGTTTCAAGGCACCTGTGGTCAATTAGTGATTTCTTTACTGTTTCACCATTTTAAAGATTTATGTTCATTTGTACATGCGCTGCATTTTTCCATATGCCTACACAGTATATAGCCACAATAAGGAAGTTCGGAACATATATGTAATATTGTAGTAATGATATTTATTGCGATCAAAGAAATGTGGAATGATTCCCTATAGCAGCCAGAATTGTGCTGTTCGTTTTGCAAGTAAGATAATGACTCAGTAATTACCCTTTACTGGGCAAAATAAAGTACAGTTGTGCTCATAAGTTTACATACCCTGGCAGACTTTATGAGTTCTTGGCCATTTTTCAGAGAATATGAATGATAAAACAGAACATTTTTTTCACTCATGGTTAGTGTTTGTCTGAAGCCATTTATTATCAATCAACTGTGTTTAAAACAGGGATATAAAAATATATCCAAGGAATTGAGAATACCAATCAGCAGTGTTCAAACGCTAATCAGGAAGTGGAAAATTAGGGGATCTGTTGAAACCAAACCACGGTCACGTAGACCAACTAAAATTTCAGCCACAACTGCCAGGAAAATTGTTCGGGTTGCAAAGAATAACCCAGAAATAACTTCAGGTGAAATACAGGACTCTCTGAAAACATGTGGTGTGGCTGTTTCAAGATGCACAATAAGTTGAAGAACTTGAAGAAAGATGGGCTGCTGGTCGAGTCGCCAGAAGAAAGCCATAACTACGCAAATGCCGCAAAGTATGCCGCTTACAATACGCCAAACTAAAATTTCAGCTACAGCTGCCAGAAAATTGTTCGGGATGCAAAAAAAAAACCAAAACAAAACCCCAAATAACTTCAGGTGAAATACAGGACTCTCTGAAAACATGTGGTGTGGCTGTTTCAAGGTGCTCAATAAGGAGGTACTTGAAGAAAGATGGGCTGCATGGTCGAGTCGCCAGAAGAAAGCCATTACTATGCAAATGCCATGAAGTATCCCGCTTACAACATGCCAAACAGCACAAGACAAGACAAGCCTCAAACCTTCTGGCACAAAGTCATTTGGAGTGATGAGACCAAAATCAAGCTTTTTGGCCACAACCATAAATGCTACATTTAGAAGAGGAGTCAACAAGGCCTATGATGAAAGGTACAGAGTTGGATCATTGATGTTTTGGGGAAGTGTGAGCTACAAAGGCACAGGAAATTTGGTCAAAATTGTTGGCAAGATGAATGCAGTATGTTATCAAAAAATACTGGAGGAACATTTGCATTCATCAGCCAGGAAGCTGCGCATGGGACGTATTTGGATATTCCAACATGACAATGATCCAAAACACAAGGCCAAGTCGACCTGTCATTGGCTACAGGTTTTGGAGTGGCGATCTCAGTCCCCTGACCACAATATCATTGAGCCACTCTGGGGAGATCTCAAACGTGCAGTTCATGCAAGACAGCCCAAGAATTTACAGGAACTGGAGGCTTTTTGCCAAGAGGAATGGGCAGCTTTACCATCTAAGAAGATAAAGAGCCTCATCCACAAATACCACAAAAGACTTCAAGCTGTCATTGATGTTAAAGGGGGCAATACACGGTATTAAGATCTGGGGTATGTGAACTTTTGATTAGGGTCATTTGGGTTGTTTCTGTTATGATTTAAAAAGAGTAAACACAGTTGATTGATAATAAATGGCTTCAGTCAAACACTAACCATGAGTGAAAGAAATGTTTTTGTGTTATCATTCATATTCTCTGAAAAATAGCTAAGAAATCATAAATTCTGCCAGGGTATGTAAACTTATGAGCACAACTGTACATCTAAAACCTAACAATTAACTTATTTGCTTCTTTTGGGTCTGAAAGTGTTTTATCTGGTTTGATTTAGAGAATTGCACTTGTGTGCTTTTTTGCAGTGCTCCACTGTTATCAGCTATAGTAGTTCCCAAATCTCTCCATGGACCACAGAACACCCCCCATGTTAGAGGGGTGAGTAGAAGAGGTGTTTTTGTAGTCCTGACTTGGTTACAGTAATATAGTGATACAGTGAAAACTCTGCTCCTCCATAAATAATGTACATTGCGTGAGCATTTTAACTCTAGGACAGGAAGTACATTATTGGCGAGATCAGCTCTAGAAAGGACTCCTGTAGGGTTTTAACTGCTATTTGGGGCTCCACTTGAGAGATTTTACCAAACTTTCTGTCCTCACATCAGTGGTTTTACCAGGCAAGAAGTGAAGGGATGTTTTGGTGGTGCGTTTATGCAGAACTTCACTGCATCTGAGCACCACAAACACAAAAACCCTATTTCATTTCTAATATTTAAAGTATCCATCCATGTCTCTGCTTTATTTTCCTGAGAAATCACTTTAATAAACGCCCCCTAGCATTTCTGACCGTGGCCATCTTGAGTAAGAGCAGATGATTAATGTAGCATTTGCTTCCTGGAATCCATCTGCCCTTAGGTTGGCAAGAAGGAGGGTATGCTTTGCTGAATATAAACCTCTGTCCCTCCTGAAAACTCCTGGGATGTATGGCATCATTTGCCTAGGCCTGGAAACCAGGAAGTACCTGAAGAAATGGTGTAAAAAAAAAAAAAAAAAATGGATAGTAAAAGGTCAGTCCTTTTGAAATCAGATATAATGTAACTCTACTCATAGCTAAAATCCCCCCCACCCCCACAAACAGCTAGGGGTAAACAGCAATTGGCTTAAAAAAAAGAACATTTGAAAAAGAATTAAATGTGTATTTACTATATATGCTTTGAAGCTGTATTAAACTCCAATTTTAAAAAATGCAGACAGGTAGGGGTTTTATGACAGAAGAGACCCTAATGATCTCTTCTGTCATAAATGTATCCCTCCACCTTTCAGCACTAATGGACACAGAGGTGCACATGTGCAGCTCAGATTACAGTTAAGGCACCCACTTTGTGTCATGATGAAGTGACTCCAATGCTGATGTACAGGAGTGACCACATCTAGGCCGGCAATTTAAGCAGCAGAGAACAGAGTGAACCGGAAGGAAGACCAGGAGAAGATGGATGCGCTCAAGCACAAACAGTGCAGCGCTGGAGGGCATCCTTTGACAGGTAAGTCTGTCATAATGTTCTAGTATGCGGTGCATACTAGCATATTATGGCATAAATCTGCAGGGGGCCCATTTACAATTTTTTTTTCATGACATTTAATTCTGCTTTAATGTATGCATATTTAGAAAACTGCTGTAACTTTTTTTTTTATTTGCAGTGGATTAAATCTCACACTTTTTTAGATGTCTTTTGCATCTTACTTTCACATCTGGGCACCTAATTTCCCAGTTTTGCCTACTTATTACTACCATTACAGATAACTTCCACTCTGTCAGTAGGATTTTATATTTAATTTGCAGGATGAATAAGCATCTAGACTGGTGATACATTTAGAAAAATCAAACCATGATCACAAATGGTCACTGGAGTCCCTAAGAAATATGTCAGTAGGTGGTTCAGCCAATCCCAGCATCTACCCATACCTATTTGAAAAAGCAGGCCCTTTTGTTATACATTTTTGCATTTAATTTGCCTGTGCTCTGCAATTTGGGAAATCTCTGCATTTTTAAAATTGGCTACATTATTCAAAATATGTCATGTGTCGTGTTGCATTACAAATCCATATTTATACACCTTTAATTTTAGGTTGCTAGACAAGGACAGGAGAAGGCGACTGTATTAGAAGTGTTTGAAGTTGGGCATCAAAGTTTTGAATGGTTTCCATTGCCTACTGCTATTTCTTCTATTGTTTCAAAAGAGTCCTGCACAACTGATCTTAGTCATGAGTCCAGCCAGAGTAATGAACAGTTAGCAGAACCTATGTTATCTAAATCCAGAACTCCAAGCCCCCAGTCTCTTAATGCTGTTAACAATTTGGAACCCAGCTTTATGGTACCAGGTTCTAAAAAGAATGAGCGAGTCTGTAATAAAAATTCAACCGAGGATCATGAAGAATTGCAAAGTGGAGCCACAAAGAACATCAAAGAACTAATGGCTTTTCAGAGGAGTTCCACAGAGGGTGTTAAAGCACCACTTGCCTCACAGAAAAGTTTCATAAAGAGCATCAAAGTACCTCAAAATTTACAAAAAGGCTTAGTGGATAATATAAAAGAACCAAAGACCTCTCAAAAAAGATCTAAAAAAGCCATCCAAGGACCTCATGTGTCACAAAAGAGTTCTGAAAAGAATGCGAGAGAACCTCAGACATTACCAAAACAGAATGTTTACTTGTGGCCTACTGTAACATTGGCAAAAAATAGCAAAGGTAAAGAGGAACCCAAATGGGCTCAAAAAGCGTCAGAGTTTATTGATGTGATGGACATTGAAGAACCCGTTTCAGCAAGTGAGGGCAAATTGCAAGTGATGCAAGAATGTGCAGACAAAACAACAGAAGCAGCAGGATCGCTGGATAACTGTCCAATTTGTCTGATGCAGTTTCCCAAACAGTAAGTACATTGCCTAACCTGGCTTAACTGAACTAGGGACTGAAAAGTTGAAAAACTTGCTAACTTGACAAGTGGTGGGAGTAGAGTGATTTATGGGTGTCCTGCCATAATTCTATACAAATGCATATAACAGGGGTTTATTTGTCTGTCTTACAGTTCATAATAAGTCAAAGCCAAGCAGATATCTCATTGAGAATGACAGGCAGGCAGTCACCTGCTGCTCATAGTGATTCACAGGAGCACTGTGACTTGTGATGTGGACAGTAATGCATGCACAAAAGGAAGTGAGGAATGAAATCTCCCTTTAGGAGACAAAATATAAAAAGACACAGGTTCTAACCTTTTGCCTTGAAGTTGGGCTTTAAAGAGACTGTTACTTGCTTGACATGCACCCTTGATGGCTTAAATGGATTGTAAAGGTACATAAATAAGTAAATAACAAACATGTCTATACTTACCTACTCTGTGCAATGGAATTGCACAGAGTGGCCCGGAACCTGCTCTTTTTGGGTCCCCTGCTGGGGCTCCTGGCCCTTCCTCTCTGGCCAGTGCCCCCATGGGAAGCGGCTTCCCATGGGGGCACTCATGCGTTCTTGCACCGGAGTCTCTCTGCTGTGTCCATTGACTCGGCCCTGGCCCCCACTCCCTCGTCACTGCCTTTGATTGACAGCACTGAGAGCCAGTAAGACCTGGAAGTGAGGGGAGGGAAGACCTGCAGATGTACACGGCGCTGGATCGAATGAGGTCTTAGGTAAGTTAACCGCTTCCCGACCGCCTCACGCGGATATACTGCGGGAGAAGGGCACGTACAGGCAGAATCACGTACCTGTACGTTGCCCTTTAAGAGGCGGCTTGCGCGTGTGCCCGCCGGGATCAATAAACGCTTATTACGATTTTTTTTTTACCAAAAATATGTAGAAGAATACGTACCGGTCTAAACTGAGGAAAAAAATGTTTTTTTATATATTTTGTGGGGATATTTATTATAGCAAAAAGTAAAAAGTAATGCGTTTTTTTTTAAATTGTCGCTATTTTTTTTGTTTATAGCGCAAAAAATAAAAACCGTAGAGGTGATCAAATACCATAAAAAGAAAGCTCTATTTGTGGGGAAAAAAGGACGCCAATTTTGTTTGGGACCAAAGTGCTCTGATCTTTGGCCAGCCAAATGGACCGGGGCTTAAGTGGTTTAAGGGTGAGGGGGGTTGCTGACACCTAAACATCTTTTACTGCAAGGAATGCATTAAGGTAAAAAATGTTTAGACTTTACAACCACTTTAAGCTGCATATTACTTTGTTTACATGTTGAATAAAGTGTAGAAAGATAAGCTGGTATGTCCTGGTTCATTAATGCCCACCTGACCAGAATATCTACAGTACAAGCAATTTTTTTTGATCAATTATCCACTAAAGAGTTGTAATTTTGTATAGCCAATCATGTGATTTACCCCGATCTGCAATAATACACATCTAGGCAAGTAAAACCCTTTTATTTCCCAGGTTAGCAATAGGCTTTATAAGTCACCTGTATGCCGCCTCCTGCTTTGGTCATTGGACAGTTCAGCAGCATCATTACTACTGTCCGCTTGGCAGGTGAGCTATACTGTGACCTTTCTAGTTCCGTGAAAGTAGAACTTTTTTATAGGTAAACATATTTATTTCAACTGTTTGGCATACTCCAAAAAGAGCCACAGTGTTAGTACTGATTGTCTCACAAGGCTGCTCATGGAACATGGTAGAGCATTCCTTATTTAAAAGCAAAGTATGGCCAAACCCTTTTTGGCCCTACTTCTCCTCTGGGTTACAGGAGTGCACTTATTTCTGCAGTCCTGTGACCCAGATTCAGCTGACAGCAGCTGACATCACAGGGCCAGTCCAGGTTCTGGAAGGATCTCGACTTGAAGGTCGGGATGAGATGCCTGACTGGCAACTGGCTCAACATGCCACCAAGAGCCTGAGCCAGCCACTCCTCCTCCACAGCCCAGTACTCCGGTGAGTGCTGGAGGGGAAGAGCAGATAGCGGTGATTGACACCACTCTGTGCTCAATAAAGACCAACAACTAACTGATCAGCGGTCATGTGATGCTGCAGCCATATAGACTAGTATCTAGGTTTTGTTTTTTTTTATATCCCAGAGTACTCCTATTAAGATAACTCCAGTGTAAAAGGAAGCATTTGTGTGCTGGCATGGCAAAAACACAGCATACAGTAGATATAAAAAGTCTACACACCTGTTAAAATATCAGGTTTCTGTTATGTAAAAAATGAGACAAAGATAAATCATTTCAGCGCTTTTTCTACCTTTTTAATGTGACCTATAAACTGTACAACTCAGTTGAACAAACTGAAATCTTTGGTGGAGGGAAGTAAAAATAAAAAAATAAAATAATACGGTTGCATAAGTGTGCACACCCTTAAACTAATACTTTGTTGAAGCACCTTTTGATTTTATTACAGCACTCAGTCTTTTTGGGTATGAGTCTATCAGCATGACACATCTTGACTTGGCAATATTTTGCCCACTCTTTGCAAAAACACTCCAAATCTGTCAGATTGTAAGGGCATCTCCTGTGCACAGCTCTCTTCAGATCACCCCACAGATTTTCAATCGGATTCAGGTCTGGGCTCTGGCTGGGCCATTCCTAAACCTTAATCCTCTTCTGGTAAAGCTATTCCTTTGTTGATTTGGGTCGTTGTCATGCTGAAAGATGAAGTTCCTCTTCATGTTCAGCTTTCTAGTAGAAGCCTGAAGGTCTTGTGCCAATATTGACTGGTATTTGGAACTGTTCATAATTCCCTCTACCCTGACTAAGGCCCCTGTTCCAGCTGAAGAAAAACAGCCCCAAAGCATGATGCTGCCACCACCATGCTTCACTGTGGGTATGATGTTCTCTTGCTGATGTGCAGTGTTGTTTTTGCGCCAAACATATTTTAATGGAATTATGGCCCAAAAGTTCAACCTTGGCTTTATCAGACCATAACACATTTTCCCACATGCTTTTGGGACACCTCAGATGTGTTTTTGCAAAATTTAGCCAGGCTTGGATACTTTTCTTTGTCAGAAAAGGCTTCCGTCTTGCCACTCTACAATAGCCCAGACATATGAAGAATACGGGAGATTGTTGTCACACGTGTACCACACAGCCAGTACTTGCCAGATAATCCTGCAGCTCCGTTAACTACTTCTGGACCGCCACACGCAGATATACGTTGGCTGTTTGAACAGGGATATCTTTGTTATGGCAGCAGCTAGCTGCTATAAGCCCGGTATCCTCTTCTTCAGCGGGCAGTTCTGTTTCCGATAATAGTTGTCTCTGTGGCAGATTAGCCACGAGATCACTTTTATCTGTGGTAGGAGAGGGGCCCTCCCTCCTGCTGGTCTCCGGTGCCCTCCACCGCTTACTGGAGCCGTCGGCCCCTACCCGTCTCCATACCATTAAAGGGTGGAAGCGACGTCAAAATGTCACTTCCACCCATAGCTCTTAAAGGGCCTTTTTTTTTTTTTTTTTTAATTGTATTTTAGTGTAAATATGAGATCTGAGGTCTTTTTGATCTCATATTTAAGAGGTCCCGTCATGCTTTTTTCTATTACAAGGGATGTTTACATTCCTTGTAATAGGAATAAAAGTAAAACATTTTTTTTTAAAAGAACAGTGTAAAAATTAAAAATATAAAGTAAAATAAATGAGAAAATTTTTTAAACGGTGTTCAAGCCACACACGAGAGGTATTATTATTATTTAAGGTACTTGTATAGCGACATCAATTTACGCAGCGCTTTACATATACTTTGTACATTCACATCAGTCCCTACCCTCAAGGAGCTTACAATCAAAGGTCCCTAACTCACATCGCCACAATCGAGAGCGAGAGCAATAATTCTAGCCCTAGACCTCCTCTGTAACTCAAAACATGCAACCTGTAGAATTTTTTAAACCTAGCCTATGGAGATTGTTAAGGGTAAAAGTTTGTCACTATTTTGAAGCGTGACATGTTGGGTATAAATTTACTTGGCGTAACATTATCATTCACAATATAAGAAAAAAAATTGGGCTAACTTTACTGTTGTCTTATTTTTTAATTTAAAAAAGTGATTTTTTTCCAAAAAAGTGCGCTTGTAAGACCGCTGCGCAAATACGGTGTGACAGAAAGTATTGCAATGGCTGCCATTTTATTCTCTAGGGTGTTAGAAAAAAATGTATAATGTTTGGGGGTTCCAAGTCATTTTCTAATGACTAAGAAAATGTCAGGAAAGACCTACTGGAACAGCTGAACTTTATGTGGAGTTAATCAGAGGCACTTTTATATAATGGCGGTGTGTACTGACTCCTATTTAACCGCTTGCCGCCTGTAGATTTATGTCGACACAATGGCACGGACAGGCAAATGGGCGTACAGGTACGTCCCTTTAAATTTGGCTCTGTGCCATCGCGTGCGCTCCGCGAGCTCCGTGAGTGTGATCGCGGGTTCCGTGGACTCGATATCCGCGGGGATACCTGCGATCGTCTCACGGAGTGGAAGAACGGGGAAATGTAAACAAGCATTTCCCCGTTCTGCCTAGTGACACTGTCACTGATCACAGCTGCATTTTTAATCGCACTTATCGCTGTATAAATGTGAGTGGTTCCAAAATAGCACCAAAAGTATCCGATGTGTCCGCCATAATGTCGCAGTCATGATAAAAATCGCTGATCACCGCCATTACTTAATGTAAAAAAAAAAAATATTAATAAAAATGCCATAAAACTATCCCCTATTTTGTAGACGCTGTAACTTTTGTGCAAACCAATTTTTTTTACCAAAAATATGTAGAAGAATACGTATCAGCCTAAACTGAGGGGGAAAAAATTTTTTTTTTTTTATATATTTTTTTTGGGGGATATTATAGCAAAAAGTAAAAAATAATGTGTTTTTTCAAAATTGTCGCTTTTATTGTTTATAGCGCAAAAAATAAAAACCGCAGAGGTGATCAAATACCACCAAAAGAAAGCTCCATTTGTGGGGAAAAAAGGACATCAATTTTGTTTGGGAGCCACGTCGCATGACCGCACAATTGTCAGTTAACCACTTCACCCCCGGAAGAATTTACCCCCTTCCTGACCAGAGCACTTTTTGCGATTCGGCACATCGTCGCTTTAACGGACAATTGCGCGGTCGTGCGACGTGGCTCCCAAACAAAATTAACGTCCTTTTTTTCCCACAAATAGAGCTTTCTTTTGGTGGTATTTGATCACCCCTGCGGTTTTTATTTTTTGCGCCGCTAACAAAAAAAAAAGAGCGACAATTTTGAAAAAAAACGCATTATTTTTTACTTTTTGCTATAATAAATATCCCCCCAAAAATATATGAAAAAACTATTTTTTTCCTCAGTTTAGGCCAATACGTATTCTTCTACATATTTTTGGTAAAAAAAAATCGCAATAAGCGATTATTGATCGGTTTGCGCAAAAGTTATAGCATTTACAAGATAGGGGATAGTTTTATGTCATTTTTATTAATAATTTTTTTTTTTTTAAATGGCGGCGATCATCGTTTTTTATCGTGACTGCGACATTATGGTGGACACATCGGACATTTTTGACACATTTTTGGGACCATTGTCATTTATACAGCAATCAGCGCTATACAAATGCACTGATTCCTGCTGGCCGCCTCCTAAAGGGGAACGTACAGGTATGTGATTCTGCCTGTACGAGCCCTTCTGCCACAGTATATCTGCGTGAGGCGGTCGGCAAGCGGTTAAAGCGATGCAGTGCCGAATTGCAAAAAGTGCTCTGGTCTTTGGCCAGCCAAATGGTCCGGGGCTGAAGTGGTTAATATGAGTTTGAATGTGATTGCTTAATTCTGAAAATGGGTGTGTGGACTTTTTATATCCACTGTGTGTGTTTATAATTTTCTAAAAAAAAATGAGCCAAATGAATGTAAAGTAGTATATATTAAAGAGAGAATTTTGGATATGTAGAACTAAAACATGTTTTTCTCCTTTAACAGGTTTGCACAACTTGATATGGACAGCCATTTGGCTCAGTGCTTGTCAGAGACAACAGTTGATGTTGTGTGGTAATGTAATCACTTGTATAAAGATGAAAAAAGAAAAATAAATGCCTTGGGACACTTTATGCTTTAGTAACTTAAAAAGACTGGTTGTTTATTGGTAGGCAAACAGCCAAACCAAAATATTCCAAAGTGCAATGTACCAAAAGAAAGAAAAAACAAAAATGAAATGGTAACCCTCTATTAAAAATACACAGTAATGTTTTTTATGCCACATACCATGCTACAAACTCCTAAGGATAGGTTCACATCCATCTCACTGCAAGAAAAGGCAAATTGCCCGGTCTCCAGTGTGGCCTGTTCACACCACTGCGTTGCAGGGGTGTGTGGGCGGTGCGCACTGAAAAAATGACTGCGTACAGTACAGTAAAACCTTGGTTTGAGAGTAACTTGGTTTGAGAGAGTTTTGCAAGACAGGCAAAATGTTTAAAATTATTTTGACTTGATATACAAGTAGCGTCATGTCACAACTGAGTACAAAAGAGAATAGAGGTACCTCTAAGTGTAGCAATACAGTTACATTTAGGACCCTTTCACACTGGGGCGGTGGGGGCGTCGGTGGCAAAGCGGCGCTATATTTAGCGCCTCTTTACCGTCGTTTTAGCGGAGCTATTCGGCTGCTAGCGGGGCTCGGGGCTTTGACATTGGAGAGACTGCAGTGGCTGTTTCGGGGCGCTTTGCAGGCGCTTTTTTTAGCGCTGTAGCGCCTGCAAAGCGCCCCAGTGTGAAAGGGGTCTTAATGAAGATATAACATTTAGGAACTTACATGGTTGATGATTAAAACAGGCACATCTAAGTATGCAGGAATCCTGGGTAAAGCTGTCCACATAGATCATCCTCCTCACCGCCATTGACTTCATCCCTTCCACTCTGCGCTCCACGAGCGGTTCAAGCCTCGCTTTCAGATCACTCTACTGCAGGGTAGTCTTCCCGGTCACGATTGCAGACTGATAGCGGTGAGAGCCGGTGGTGGGAAGATGATCTATGTGGATATTGCTATAATCTTTTTATATGGACTATAAACTGAATGACTTATGAATAAATGCTTGTGGAACAAATCATTTGAGTTTACATTATTTCTTATGGGGAAATTCTCTTTGATATACAAGTGCTTTGGATTACAAGCATGCTTCCGGAAAGAATTATGCTCACAATCCAAGGTTTTACTGTACTTTATTTCCAGTGCAGCGCACTCACTGCACACCAGCTGATAGGCAAGTAGACCATCCAAGGTATTTAGTAAGAGACATTGTGAGTTTTTTGAAGTTGTAATTTTTTGTCACTATTTTTTTAGGTTTTTTTTCACAACGTTGCCATATTAAGTTATTTCTTACATGCAGCATACTTACTTACACCCCAAAACACATTCTGTTATGCCTCCCGAGTCTGGGGATACCACATGTGTGAGACTTTTTCACAGCCTATATGCATAGATGGGCCCAAATCCAAGGAGCACCTTTGAGCATTTACGCACGCATACGCAATTACACATCTAATTTCTTGATTAGCAAACACATTTTTGGAGGCCCTGGAGCACCAGGACAGTGAAAACACCCACAAAATGACCCCATTTTGGAAAGTGAACACTCCTTTGCGGAAAGAAAATGAAAATGAATTTTTTTACACAGTGTTGGCAATTTAACCACTTAAAGACTAGCCTTGTTTTGACATTTTGGTGTTTACAAGTTTAAAACAGTTTTTTTTTGCTAGAAAATTACTTGGAACCCCCAAACATTATATATTGTTTTTTTTTTCTAACACCCTAGAGAATAAAATGGCGGTCATTGCAATACTTTTTTTTACACTGTATTTGCGCAGCGGTCTTACAAGCGCACTTTTTTTGAAAAAAAAAAATCACTTTTTTGTATAAAAAAAATAAGACAACAGTAAAGTTAGCCCAATATTTTTATATTGTGAAAGATAATGTTATGCCAAGTAAATTGATACCCAACATGTCACAGTTCAAAATTGCGCCCGCTCGTGGAATGGCGTCAAACTTTTACCCTTAAAAATCTCCATAGGCGACGTTTAAAAAAATCTACAGGTTGCATGTTTTGAGTTACAGAGGCGGTCTAGGGCTAGAATTATTGCTCTCGCTCTCCATCGTGGCGATGTGAGCTAGGGACCTTCAATTGTAAGCTCCTTGAGGGTAGGGATTGATGTGAATGTACAAAGTATATGTAAAGCGCTGCGTAAATTTATTTTAAAGGGACGTACCTGTACGCCCATTTGCCTGTGTCGACGTAAATCTACATACGGCCGTCGGCAAGCGGTTAAATAGGAGTCAGTACACACCGCCATCATATAAAGTGCCTCTGATTAACTCCAAATAAAGTTCAGCTGTTCCAGTAGGTCTTTCCTGACATTTTCTTAGATGCATACCACAGCAAAAGGCATGGTGCGCAGAGAGCTTCCAAATCATCAGAGGGATCTCATTGTTAAAAAGTATCAGTCGGGAGAAGGGTACAAAAGAATTTCCAAGGCATTAGATATACCATGGAACACACTGAAGACAGTCTTTAAGTGGAGAAAATATGGCAACACAGTGACATTACCAAGAACTGGACGTCCCTCCAAAATTGATGAAAAGACGAGAAGACAGGTCAGGGAGGATGCCAAGAGGCCTAAAGCAACGTTAACCACTTAAGGACCGAGCCTCTTTCTAAGATTTGTTGTTTACAAGTTAAAAACTTTTTTTTTTTTTGCTAGAAAATTACTTGGAACCCCCAAACATTATACATTTTTTTTCCTAACACCCTAGAGAATAAAATGGCGGCCCTTGTAATACTTTCTGTCGCACCGTATTTGCGCAGCGGTCTTACAAGTGCACTTTTTTTGGAAAAAATTCACTTTTTTGAATTAAAAAACAAGACAGTAAAGTTAGCCCAATTTTTTTTTTATATTGTGAAAGATAATGTTGCGCCGAGTAAATTGATACCCAACATGTCACGCTTCAAAATAGCGCGGCTTGTGGAATGGCGACAAACTTTTACCCTTAAAAATCTCCATAGGCGACATTTAAAAAATTCTACAGGTTGCATGTTTTGAGTTACAGAGGAGGTCTAGGGCTAGAATTATTGCTCTCGCGCTAACAATCACGGCGATCAATTTCATATGCGGGTGTTACTCACGTATGCGTTCGCTTCTGCGCGCGAGCTCGTCGTGACAGGGCGCTTTAAAAAAAAAATTTTTCTTATTTATTTTACTTGATTTTATTTATTTTTTCACTTTAAAAAAATAAAATAAAAATTGCATTACTTTTATTCCTATTACAAGGAATGTAAACATCCCTTGTAATAGAAAAAAGCATGACAGGTCCTCTTAAATATGAGATCTGGGGTCAAAAAGTCCTCAGATCTCATATTTGGACTAAAATGCAAAAAAAAAAAGGTCATTTGAAAAGATGACATTGAAAAAATGTGCCTTTAAGACGTACGGGCGGAAGTGACGTTATGACATCGCTTCCACCCTGCTCTATGGTATGGAGACAGGTGGGGGCCATCTTAGCCTCACTTGTCTCCATATCCAGCTACGACAAGGACCCGATCGCCTCCGCCGCTGCCGACGGCTCCGGTAAGCGGTGGAGGGCGCGGGAGAGCGGCAGGAGGGGCTCTCTCCTGCCGCCGATAATGGGGATCTTGCGGCGAATCTGCCGCAGAGACCACCATTATCGTAAACATGACCGGCTCCTGAAGAGATGGATACCTCAGTTGTGGCAGCAGCAGCTGCCGTTACCGAGATATCCATTTTCAAAGTGCCGACGTATATGTACAGGAGCCGGTTGGCAAGTGGTTAATAAGATCTTTCTCACATGCAGTATTGGTATAATTTACACCCCAAAACACTTTCTGCTAATCTGCATATGGGGATACCACGTGTGTGACTTTTTCACTGCCTGGATTGATTATATGCTGGACGAGCGGATTTTTCGACCGGACTCGAGTCCGTCGGAAAGATTTGAAACATGTTTTATTTCTAGGTCTGTCGGACTTTTGGGAAAAAAAAGTCAGCTGGAGCCCACACACGATCGAATTGTCTGACGGAGTCCGGTCCGCTGGACAGTCCACTCGCGTGTACGCTGCATTAGGGTCACCTCTATATAAGTGGTCATGGAATATACAGTAGTGTAGTGTCGCCTATAGCAGTCCCAGTTCCTATAAGTCAAGCAAGCCTAGCCTAATGGTACATGACTGCCCCCAGGAATGCCATGTTCACTTGCCTGGTGTCTCGCAGGAACGTAGCCAGCAGGATGTGTGGATGGGTCAGTTCAGACCACAGGCAGAGACAAATGATCGCTCCAGGCAGTAGGCAGAAACTATCAGTATGCAGGCCAGAGTTAGCGCAGCCAGAGGCAACACTGCACTGGTGTGGCGGTGATCAGTGACACAAACTAGTGTGGCAATAAAAAATGGAGAAGTGGGACTTTAAATGAAGCGCACAGCAGCACAACGCAGGTCAAGTGACCAAAATTCTAAATGAAATTGCATTTTGGTCACTTGACCTGCGTTGTGCTGCTGTGTGCTTCATTTAAAGTCCCACTTCTTCTCCATTTTTTATAACCAATGACCGGGATGGAGGCGAGCATCCCTTTGGTGCTAGCCTCATTTAAAGTCCCAAAACTTTTTCCTTTTTTAAATAGTGTGGCGATAGTTAGGGACACTATGACTTGTGTGGTGGTAATCAGGGTCAATATGACTGGTGTGATCAGGACACAGTAATTGGTATAGTGGTCATCGGGGACAATATGACTGATGCGACAGCGAATAGGGAAACAGAGTGGGTGGCGATGATTAGGGACACTGAGAAGGGTGGCGATTATTAGGGACACCGAGTGGGTGGCGGTGATTAGGGATGCTGTGAGTGGACTGCAAGTAATTAGGAACACTGTATGTAGACTGTGATGATTAGGGCTAGTGACTGGCAGCACTTGTCTGGTGACATTGTACTGCTGTGGCGGTGATCAAAGATAATTGCACTGACATTCAGTGATATCTGAGCAGCCAGCCATTGTACATGATCACCACTTGCTCTAGTGACACAATGCACAAGAAAATAATTACTCTGGGGGGAGGGGTGATCAGGGATTTTTTTTTTATTACACTGATTGCTTATACAGTAACCATCACTGTGATAAGCAATTCGGTAACCTTTCTTTGCTACTGTTATGCTTTGATCACAGCTATCACATTGTACAGGGTCGCTGTGATTGGCCCTGGTACCATGTGATTAATCACGGAGATCACACAATAATAAGCAAAGCATTATGACTGTCAGCCTTGTTTACTACTGTAACTGTGATTGGTCACAGCGATTACATGGTACCAGGGCCACTCACAGTGGCCCAGTTTGGTGATCAATCAACCGGCTGGACACAGCACTCACAAATGGTGCTACTGTTTGCCTTGGGGCATGTGCACACTTTTAGGAGGACACACCGTGTACTAGAGAGCATCTTCCTGACCATTTATCTGCATGGCTGGGCAAAAAGTGGCTAAGATAACAGTTCTATAATTTTTTGGGGGGCAAACAAGGCTTTAGTTTGGTGGTTATGCAAACTATTTTATGTTCTATTCAATCTAAACAAATATACATAGCAAAACAAAAAAAAAAATAAAAAACCTGCTTTCTTCTACATTCATCAATGGACACAGCTCTTCTGATTCTTAAGCAGAGGGTTTATAGCACCACTTATAGGAGTAGGAAAATAGGCAGAAAAAGAACAGAGAACTGCCTATGGGCAGACCCCTTTAGTATAAAACCCCCTCTCTGCAATAGGCAAGTCATTTTTTTTTCTGTCTAGTGTTTCAGAAGTGAGGATCTAGCTTCCTGCTGAGACCTGTGGTTACATAGCTTTTTTCCCTTTTTTTTTTCTTCAGTTTTTTTCCTGCAGAGATCTGTCAACAGCTGGGCTGTGCGATGGGCTGGATAATCTAGATCAAGTGGTCATTCCAGTCTAGCCAATGAGCACATGCAGACCTTTAGCTACATACTGGGTCTTCTGCGACAGCCCCATTCTGGACCAGGGCAGCCAGCGAGTTAAACGTCTCACAGGGACACATAGGTCGGGACTCCGGAGTCTGCGTCACAGTGTTACTGTGTCTGACAGCTCCCCCACTTCGGTGGAGAGGATGATATGTATCGGGAGCCTTACCTGCAAGCTCCGCTGGATTAGTAATCAGATGCCACCCCTTCACTCCCCGGACTTGGTGTGGGGCGCAGGTAGTCCCTGCAGTAGTCGGTTCTTTGGGGTCCTCTTCCCCCCTCCTGGCCTTAGGTGTCCCTCCTATCCTCCCTGGCAGAGCTTTTCGTTTGCCTTCCAGTACCTGGAGTGGTGGCTGGGTGGCCTGGGGCTCTCGCCTTGGGCATATCTGTTCGGGAGGGGGATTCTCTCTGACACATCTGTCTTAGGCCTCTTGCACACTGTAGCTTGAAAAATGCTAGTGCTTTTCCTTTTTTTTACTGATCTAGAATGCAGGCCGTTGTTTACAATGTGCGTGCAAATAAGCGCTACGTAATTTTAGGTAAAAATAATTAAAAAAAAATTGAAAAAGCGGTTATCCCAGCCAGTATTTTGTGCTGGTGCGTGCAAATACGCGCATATGAGCATAAATATGAATGGATTTTCCCTAGAAATGTATTGTGCACACAAAACAAACACCTGCAATTCTGTCCAAAAAAAGCAGATGCTCAAACAGTACCATGTGCAAAAGGCCTTAGGTGTATGGGAAACTGGCAGACTGCCTGAAGTACATGTGTGATGCATCCTTAGTTGCTGCTCCGCTTCTTTCCTAGCTCACTGTCTCGACAGTTGTGCGTTGGCTCAACCGTTGGTCCTCTGACCAGACTTCCTGGCAACACCCAGTCCTTAAATGCTGGAAGATGAGGTTCAACACAATGCTGGGTCCAGCTTGCATCATGTAGTTAGATTAGGAGTGTTCACATGTACACAAGTCCCCTGAGACAGCTTCCCCCAATGCTTGATGACAATGTAAGTTCAAACTGAAGTGGAAATGCAGCTGGTATGACCCTGAGCACAGTGGCAACAGCGAAGCCCACAGTATTCAAGCAAGATGTGTGACAGGAGGGCCCGTGGAACCCAGAATCCCTTGGAAAGTATGGGATGCCCTTGTTTCAGCTCCCCATACACCTCTTATGTCTAAGTCACTCTGTGCTATCCTGGCACAGGGTGAGTGAGAAAATATATCTTGGACTACTTAAAATGGGACAGTGATATTTGTCCACAATATTTCCCAGGATGTATGTAGAGACTATTCTTGGTTTGTTTGATTCTGAACTCAACATGTTAGTTAATTGAGAGAGCTGATCACATTGGCCTCTGTACAATATAGGAGACATGCCGATTCCTAGTGGAGCTCCTGCTATTGTGAGAAAATGTCCCGTGGTTGTACTTATGATATGTATAATGTACTGGGTGAAGCTCAGTGACAACAAGTCTGACCTGTAGTGAAATCCTGACAGGCGCAGAGTCACATCAGCTGCTTAAAGGGATTAGTTAATTAGCTCATGTTAATTTGTTTGAGGTGTATTGTTAGAGTAATATGAGCAGGAGGGGGGAACCTCCTCTTCTACTGTATAAAAAAGACTTGTATTCTGGTTCTAATTAACCACTTCGCTACCCGGCCATAGTAATATGACGTCCACAGATGGGATGGACGTCAGATCCTGGGTGGACGTCGTATGACGGCCTGGGCTTCCCGACCGCCTAGGGGGCGCGTGCCCGCCGTGTTGCTCGGGACCCTGTGCGTGTGCCCGGCGGCCGCGATTGCCCGTTAACCGGGCCGGACCGTGGATCTGTGTGTGTAAACACACAGATCCATGTCCTATCAGTTGAGAGGTAACCGATCTGTGTTCCCAGTACAGCGGAACACTGATCGGTCTCCTCCCCTTGTACGTCCCCGCCCCCTACAGTTAGAATCATTCCCTAGGAAACATTTAACCCCTTGTGTCCCCCTAGTGGTTAACCCCTTCACTGCCTGTCTCATTTATACAGTAATCAATGCAATTTTATAGCATTGATCGCTGTATAAATGTGAATGGTCCCAAAAATGTGTCAAAAGTGTCCGATGTGTCCGCCATAATGTCGCAGTCATGAAAAAAAATTGCGATCGCCGCTATTACTAGTAAAAAAAAAAAAAAAATATATATATTTTTTAAAAATGCCATAAATCTATCCGGTATTTTGTAGACGCTATAACTTTTGCGCAAACCAATCAATATACGCTTATTGCGATTTTTGTTTTTTACCAAAAATATGTAGAAGAATACGTATCGGCCGAAACTGAGGAAAAAATTAGTTTTTTTTTAAAAAAATTGGGATATTTATTATAGCAAAAAGTAAAAAATAAAAACTGCAGAGGTGATCAAATACCACCAAAAAAAAGCTCTATTTGTGGGGAAAAAAGGACGTCAATTTTTTTTGGGTACAACATCGCACGACCGCGCAATTGTCGTTAAAAGTGCGACAGCGCTAAAAACTAAAAATTGGCCTGGGAAGGAAGGGGGTGAAAATGCCCTGTATTGAACCGGTTAATGAGTCCATGTTGGCATCTAAGCAAGTCTCGCCTTGTTTTGTGCTTAGGAGCAGTTGGAATATCTGTATCCAAACCTCCACCTGGATCCAAGATCAGGATAGCAGACTTCGGTCACCCTAGCAGAGATATGGACCTGGCATCAGAGTTCCAGGGGCTGCTGCAGATCGTCCTTTCAGCATACACCAGGACTGTGTCTGAGGATGAATACCTGGAGCTCAGGAAGCAGATTCGGGTGGAGCTCTGAATTGGAGACCTCCAGCTCGCTGGTATAAAACAGGGCAAGTGCTTTCCAACCCAAGAGCAACGGGCCAGTGACCAACGCGGATGGCATTCCTGGGAGAGCGGCCCCAGGAGCAATGGGTGACTGAGTTGGACAGGCTGGTCCAGCAGGAGATAGAGCTGGACAATCATTATCGGGCTCTGCAATGGCACGCAGAGCAGGGATATTTAGGGGAGACAACAGAATGCTCTCCGGATGGATATGACTTTGGCAGCCCTGGATTGCTGTGGGAGAGCCTTACAGATCGTTTTGTGTGTGGCGATGAAGGGAAACCAACCCTTGAGGACCTGCGAGATTATAGAGAGGCTATGCTCGGTCTTGCAGGGGTCTCAGAACTTAAACCTGATCTGGACCATTTGTTAAGGAAGGAACAGCATCTGGAAAGAGCATACAGGAAACTGCTAGAACACGTTCAGCAGCATGCCAGAGAATCAGCAGTGGAAACTCTGGAGATTGCTGTCCCCAAACCTGAAGTGCCGACAACAGGGCAGAGCTTTGCTAACTTCTGCCCAGCACCAACAGTAGCTGCGGCCTTCTTGAGAGAAGAGGTAGTCGGCCTTTCTCCCACAAGACTGATAGGGACATGCGATTTTCTGCCAGCAGCATCTATGGAGTTACCAGATCTTCAGCTGGAGAAGTTTATTGTAACTGAACAGAGGGTCCAAGACCTCTGTCCCACACTTTTAGCAATTCCAGAGATTGGGGATTTAATAGATGTTCCTGTAGAGGAAGAACCACCTAGAAAACCCCCAGAAGTGCTGGCAAACGGGCAGAGGGTCCAAGACCTCTGCCCCACACCTGAAGCAATTCTGGAGGCCCAGGGTGAGGAGGTGGCAGTCTATTGCGAGCTGCAGATCAGGATCCAAGGAGAGAATGCAGTCGTCACCTCACAACTGCAGCTTGATCTGGTGTCGGTGGATGGGCCTGTGGTCTCCACTAACAGAAAACCAGCAGAAGTGCTGGCAACTGGGCAGAGTGGTACCAACCTCTGCCCAGCACCGGCAACAACTGCGGAGTTCCAGGGAGCTGGGGCAGTCGGCCCCTCTCCCCAGCAGTGAGCTGGAACAGATTATGTAGGGAAGCTCCTATGCCCAGCTAAACTGCTGGCAACGGAACAGAGCGCTGCTGGCCCCTGCCCTCCACTAACAAATAATGGATTTTCTGTAAAAGTGGATGGGACTTCACCTGTCTACCCCAGGGATGCTGGGCAGTCGGCCCAGATCCCCAACAGCATGATGGAGTGAACCCAGTCACCCTGTCTTCTCTCCAGCGGCTGAAAGGACTTCAGAGAGAAGGGCCAGTCTAGGCCTCTCCCCAGTGGTGGGCGTGCTCTCTGACAGAGACTAAGGTTGGCTGGGTGAGTAATGCTTTGTTTGGAACAATTTGTTTGGGGTACGGTGTGGGTACAGGCATTAGAGGATTGGAACTATGGACTAACTTCGGAGTCAACCCGTCTGGGGTCTCCTCCTGTGTTAGTCTTCTGCCGAAAGGGGAGAGATGTGACAGGAGGGCCCGTGGAACCCATAATCCCTTGGAAAGTATAGGATGCCCTTGTTTCAGCTCCCCATACACCTCTTATGTCTAAGTCACTCTGTGCAATCCTGGCACAGGGTGAGTGAGAAAATATATCTTGGACTACTTCAAATGGGACAGTGATATTTGTCCACAATATCTCCCAGGATGTATGTAGAGACTATTCTTGATTTGTTTTATTCTGAACTCAACATGTTGGTTAATTGAGAGAGCTGATCACATTGGCCTCTGTACAATGTAGGAGACATTCCGACTCCTAGTGGAGCTTCTGCTATTGTGAGAAAATGTCCTGTGGTTGTACTTATGATAATGTATAATGTACTGTGTGAAGCTCGGTGACAACAAGTCTTACCCATAGTGAAATCCTGACGGGCCACATCAGCTGCTTAAAGGGATTAGTTAATTAGATTATGTTAATTTGTTACAGGTGTATTGTTGGAGTAATATGAGCAGGAGGGGGAAACCTCCTCTTCTACTGTATAAAAAAATGAGTCCATGTTAGCATCTAAGCAAGTCTCGCCTTGTTTTGTGCTTGGGAGCAGTTGGAATATCTGTTTCCAGACTGGGGGGAAGTGATATACTGACGGAAGCACTCAAGCAGAGTGTGGGACGTTCCGTGACAATATGTATGCAGCTTTATCAATGATTTAAGGATCTTACCGCCCAGCGATCATGGCAACTTGTATCCATATATTCAGAACGGCAATACATAGTGCCAATAGATATCTGTGGTCTAGCAAAATACCTGTAGGATAGTTAGCGCGGTCCGGATGTAAAAAAATGCCAACATTTTTTTTAGGGCCAGTTCACCATCCCGGGTATCGCTTATGTAGCTTTTCCTGTACAATCACTGGTGAGGTCTAAATGGTCCTATTATCTTGCCTTTTACTCTCACTCATACGGTTGCCATCACCGCTGGGACCTTTGTGTCTGAGCTGGTGGCCTTATCCTGTAAAGCAATGTTTCTCAACTCCAGTCCTCAAGTACCCACAACAGGTCATGTTTTCAAGCTGTCTATTATTTTACTCAGGTAATTTGATCAGTTTTACTGCCTTAGTAATTACCACAGCCGTTTCATCTGAGGGAAATCCTGAAAACATGACCCGTTGAGGGTACGGACTTAACCCTGGTTATACACAGGGCTAAAGGTGGTTTTGAGGCCTAGATTCTCATTCATTCTTAAAGTGGTTTGGTCATCGCCTCACCTCAAACAGGACATTTTTCTTTCTCTGTCCAGCCTGGATGTAGTTTATGCTGTTCAAGTTTACCTTTCAGCCATTGCTTTAATTTTATTAATATTTTTTTTTTGGGTCATTCCTGATGGTACCCATAAAGGGAAACCAGCTTTTTGCTCCACTATTTCTCAGTGGCTGTGACAGATCATCATACACGATTGTAGTCTTGAGGGCGAGGTTCAACCCTCTTGTAGAAGTGCACTCTACTTGATCGAAGTGGTTTTTTTTTTACTTTTTGGCATCGGGCAAAGGTTTTCCAGATTTGCAAGGCTTCCACCAGTACTTTTGTTCACACGGTTTTTAGATGTGGATGTTCAGGCTTCTGCAGGTGCAAGCTTTGAACAAAAGGTAGTTTGGGCAGCTCTTTGTAATTTCAGGCTGCCCCCCCAGTTTTCCTGCTTTATGTCATCTGGTTAGTATCTGTTACTGTTGCCCACCCTCTCAATTGGACTGCTTTTGGACAACCTGGTTGTCTCTGAATCCTTTATCCCTGAATAAATGAGACCCCAGATCCCTCCATAAAGAGTACCTGTCCCTGCCTATTACTCCCACAAGGGATATTTACATCCCTTGTGACAGCAATAAAAGTGATCAGATTTTTTATTTTAATAAAAGGAACAAAGTAAAAATAATAATAAAAAGCGCCCCCGTCACCACGCACCAAACAAAAACGCGTACGTAAGTCACGCCTGCAAATGTGAACAGTGTTCAAATCACACGTGAGGTATTTCTGCGATCGTTAGAGCGAGAGCAATAATTATAGCAAAAGACCTCCTCTGTAACGCTAAACTGGTAACCTCTAAAATTTTTTAGATGTTGCCTATGGAGATTTTTAAGTACCATAGTTTGTCGCCATTCCACAAGTGCGTGCAATTTTAAAGCGTACAGTGTTGGGTATCTATTTGCCCAGCATGACATCATCTTTCACAATATGCAAAAAAAAAAAAAGTGTTTAGGTTTTTTTCTTTTAATTCAGTGAAGTATATTTTTTCCACAAACATTGCATTTGAAAGACTGCTGCGCAAATACCATGTGACATAAAATATTGCAACAACCACCATGTTATTCTCTAGGGTCTTTGCTAAAAAAAACTATATGTAATGTTCTAAGTAATTTTCTAGCAAAAAAATACTGATTTTAACTTGTAAACAAGTGTTAAAAATAGGCTTGGTCTTGAAGAGGTTAAAATCACTGGGACTTTAACTGCTTGCTGCAACATGGCTCGCCTGCGCGAATTGCCGTTATGTTACGTCGCTCCCTCTGGTGGCCACTAGAGGTGTGCGCCAGCAGCTCACCCCGGAGCCGACCCGGGCTCCCGCGATCGCTCGAAACACAGCGAGAACCGGGATCTCTGTGTGTAAACATAGAGATCCCAGTTCTCTGAGGGGAAAAGTGACAGATCGTCTGTTCATACAAAGTATCTGTCATCTCCCCTAGTCAGTCCCATCCCCCCTTCAGTTAGAATCAATCAATATACGCTTATTGCAATTTTTATTACCAAAAATATGTAGAAGAATACATATCGGCCTAAACTGAGAAATTTTCTTTAAAAAAAATTAAAAAAGGGATATTTATTAGCAAAAAGTACAAAATATTGTTTTTTTTTTCAAAATTGTCTCTCTTTTTTTGTTAATAGCGCAAAAAATAAAAACCGCAGTGATGATCAAATACCACCAAAAAAAAAAGCTCTATTTGTGGGGAAAAAAAGTACGTCAATTTTGTTTGGGTACAATGCCACACGACCGCGCGATTGTCAGTTAAAGCGACGCAGTGCTGAATCTCAAAAAAATGCTCTGGTCAGGAAGGGGGTAAAAATCTTCCGGGGCTGAAGCGGTTAAGTCACACAGATCTGAACGGTACTCATTGGGAAATGTGGGGTGCGACTTGTCCTGTGACTTTGGGGTCACAAAGTTGCAAAACAAAAACAAAGTTGCATGACAAGTTGCACAAGTGTGAATGAGGCCTCTAAAAAAAAAAGTAGTGCCTGCACATTTAACTGCCCTCTATTGTCTATACCAGGGATATGCAATTAGCGGACCCCCAGCTGTTGCAAAACTACAAGTCCCATCATGCCTCTGGGTGTCATGCTTGTGGCTGTCAGAGTCTTGCTATGCCTCATGGGAATTGTAGTTCTGCAACAGCTGGAGGTCCGCTAATTGCATATCCCTGGTCTATACCTTAAGCCTGTTTTGTGTATCCTGGCTAGAGGGGATCACATTAATTTCCAGCAGACATTTTTTTTTACCATATAGCTAGAACTCTTTTTTTCTGTACTCTTTTATAGTGCATTTCTGTCTCAGAGCAATAAAAGTGGCATTTATGCATCAATGATAAGTGATCATGTGTCTGCAAAGCCAATAATGACACATTTTATAGAGCAGGCAGACCAAACGTCAGAGTTATTGCTCAGCACTGTCAGAAAAACATGATATGTGAAAACTTTTTGCTACAGATCACAAAATCATCAGTGGGTAAATGGTCTCCAAGGCTTTTCCTAATTGGTTGCTTGCGCACTGTGCTTTGGTAGAGCAGGTCATCTGGTTCACTCTGTGGACTTTGAGATCTGTACTTTCCAAGAAAAGTAGAACATGATAAAAGTTAAGTCTCAAGGTTATCCCAGCAGTTTTCAAATTTAGTTATGACTAGTATGGACAAAATGTGTATGGGTTTTGTTTTAAAGTGACCCTGTCATTTATAGGAGTTAACACTGGTCTTTTGGTAAAACAGAATTTGATTGCATACAATGTGTTCACCCTGCAGAGTCTGGCTGCATCTGGAAAAAGGGCTGTTTGGCTGTGTTAACTGTTTATTTGCTGTTGTTACTACAATAATGTCAACTCTACACCAGGTTTAATGCCTCCTCCCCCCTGGGCTGGTGGTCTGCAGGTCTTGGGATGATAGCAGTATAGGAAATGATGTATACACATGTAGCCTTTTAGGTATGATTATACAAGCGCTCCTCTGTCTCAGGTGTACAGAGCACATCATTTTTTGTTTAGGCAAACCGTAATGCAGGACTTTCATTGGGGGCCTCCCCCTAAGAATACTGGGTAGCCTTGGCTGCAGTATTTCACATGTTGGACAGCATACAAGGCATTGTATTACTCAATACTTTTCCCAAACTTTAGTGCGTGGCAGAGACATGCAGCAGGCTCTATTAAATATTGCAAAGCAGGTTATATTTAGGATCTTCAACCCTGCCATACAGATAGGAAAAGATAAGGAAGAACGTTTTACCTTCTCAACTCCTTCTATGTATCTATGCTAGGAGTGTGGCATAGCTAGGGGGTTGGATAGGTATGACCTATAGGTCTGCAGTTTTTAAATGAGCCAGCTACAGCACTCCAGTGCTTGGGCCTGCTGATAGCTCACTCAGACACAGAGGCCTGCTTTAGTGGAGGATCCTTTTTCCCTCTACCAGTGATTTTGTGTTTTTCAGGGAGCCCTAGGGCTGCTGGGGAATTCTAGTATTAGTACGTTGTGATATTTTATGATTCTTAGTGGCTAACCTACCATGTAACCTGTGGTTACACTACTGGGTTGCTTAAAGCTACAGCTTAAGAATGCCCTGTGTATTATATACTTGGGTAAGGGATTCTTTTCTAGAGCCTATGTATTTATTGTAGCTAATATTTACTTCTAGAATAGGTTAAAAAAAAAAAAAAAAAAGCAGAAACATTTTTCAATAAAGTCTTTAATGTGCAAGAATATAAATGATCTTAGTTGTTTAATAGATTAGTATACCATCCTCTGCACAATTAACTTAGTTAGCAAGGTCTTAACTCATTTCAATTTACAAAACTACAAGAACATATTTACTGATTTACAATCATTAAATTAGCTATAATGTTCATTTACTATTCCAAATAAGACGACTAGATAATTACCAGAGCCATATTTTTCAATATATTAGTCATTCCCCCAAAAACCAATATTAATTACAGCCTTCATTTTCTTTAATTTATAAAACAATTACTTTTTATATATATATATATAAAAAAATTTCCCCTTCATTGTGAAACAAAACATTTTTTCATACACTTGCATATGAGCAACAAAAACTGTTTGGCAACACAGGAATATTTTGTAATGCCTTAAATTAAATGTATAAAATCAAGTTTTTTTTTTTTTTTTTTTTTCCCTGTTAAACTTTTTAGCAAATATACATCTGCTTTCTCCATCCTGCACAAAACAAGCACATGAAGTTACACAGGACCAAACCCTTTACACTCAGTGTTGCAGCATAGTTCAATCCAACACACAAAACTGCAGCGATCACTCAGGAATCACACTCAAAAGATAGGGAAAAAATTACAAATTCAAGGAACATCTAGATTGGTTTGTGAAAGGGTGGACTGATTTTAAATACCACTTTTTTTTATCAGTGGGTACTTCTGAATATTTTGAGTGTTTTTTTTTTTTTTAATTGTGCATTAAAATGGGCTTGCTGCAAAACTAAAAAGTAGATAAGGTTCTCCTGTAAAGAAGAAACATTACTTGCCTGCTTTGCAACCCAAGCTGCTGATCTTCATTTTCAATTGCTACGGTGCAAACATCTGAAACACTGACGGGAAATGTCATATATGATAAAACGACCACTTTCTGGACTCCTGCGGTTCCTTCCACCAGCCATTTCATTCATTATAGAACACAGTAATGATGTTGGGGGCTGCTGGAAGGAACCACATGGTTCAGTGTGAGGCATGAGGAAGCTTCTACTCCCAAAAGTGTGTCAGATGAGGAGGATTCTCCAGGAACTGTAGCTTTTGAATAGAGTGAAGATGGAAAGCAGGACAGGTAAGTAGAATATTACTTCTTTACCAGGGACCTTCTGTTCTGCTTTCTAATTCTATAACAGGTTTGCTTTAATAGTATAAGCGATTTTAATGGACGGCCTTAGGATGCTAAAGTTAAAGTAAGGTTAGAGAGATGGGAGCTGGTTCTGGGGCTGTCATCACCACTGAGAGATCCACTCATAAGCCAAAATGAATGTAAATTTATTGTTGCAAGGTTGGGGATGTCTAGTAGCAATTTGCAACTCAAGGTTCTCGGGTCCCTTTTGTTTCTTGCAGCCATTACAAGTAGGGTCCAGGTCTCACTGACAGATTTTTCTCATGGACTGTATGTGACAAAATCCTGCAGAAAGAATAAAACTCCTTAGCAAGACCCAGAACTGAAATTGGGAGCATTGTGTAATATTTCAGTTAAGGTAGGCTGACTTATTAGGCAAAAAGCAATGTGCAGTAGCAGTTGATCATTAGACAACTCATCGATGAAAGGACTTAAGTGATTTGATCCCACCTGAACAAATCTGTAAAACGCTGTTATATTCTAATGCTGTCCACACACTAAGGTCAGTGTCCTACCTCTGATTTTGTAGCAACTATAGATTTATTCTCCTTAGTGTTTTTGTTTGTTTGTCTGTATCCTAGAAAGTCTAAGCAAGTGGCAGGAACAGAATCACCAGTTACTCATCTTATCCAATGTAGCTCCTGATGACAATGGCACACCAGCAGGTTGTAGCTACATGTAAACATGTTGTGGTCAGGTTTCCTGCTACAACCTTCCAGACATGATCCCTTTGTCAAAACTTTTACTAATTTCAATTCTTTGTCCATTTGGCTACTTGTAGTTGTTATGGATTGCTAGAGTAGGCCTTCACGCTACATAGCTGGTGTTGACTTGACAGATGGTGACCTATCTAAGGCTATCTTACATGTACATTGCGCAAGCAATCTCTGCTCCTGGAAAATACAATTCAAATATTAAATTAACTATAAAGGCCTATGAATACCGTTCAAGGCATTTTCAATGGCTGAAAAGCAGATTAAGAATCAGCTGAGTGCAGTTAAATCCACATTGATTTGAGAATGAAACAGATTGTTTTGTAAAAAATAGTACGCTGTGCTTTATAAACCTGAAGGAAGTGAAAGTTTGGTTGCTATAGAACCAATCACATGTTTTGTTTTTGTTCCCTAACCCACACTAGAAAATGTCAACTAAGGTTGGCAAGGTGACCTTTTAAATGCCTTCATATTTTTATATATATTTTTAGTGGTAATGTACCTTTAACCTCCTGACTGTAGCATTGCTGTGCCTCAAACTAAGATTTGCTTTGGTCATGAATGTGTTTTTTTTTTTTTGCTTTCTACTTGACATTCATTATTATGAAGCAAGAAGTGAATATTACATAAATACGATGTGACCGCTTTCAGACAAAACTTTATAAAACATTTTACACTAACTTGTATAGAAGATCTTTGGGAAGTAGTATAATTTATTCTGGTCTTTGCTGAGAGGGTGTGGTTGTTCCACTAAGCTCAGGTGGCATGGCTGCCAGAAAACCACCAGTGCTATATAACTGCTCATATCTATGATCAGAACTTTTTCAAGCAACACCTCTGCTTCATAGCTGTTACTGTGCAAGTCTGGATCTCCTTCGGCTCTCACTGGTCAATACAAATGAACTAAAAGCAGAATACCACAGAGGGGCCACTCTTTAAATGTAAGCAGGTCCCCAAAGCAGCTTGAGCATTTTTTTTCTTTAATAACTGAATTTGATTCACCACCATCAGATTAAGATGCGGGTTAGTGGATCTCCATAAAAAGGTTGCTGCAAGCATTCTCTGCTCAAGTGCCAGTTCTGTCACAAAGCACATGTATCCTGTGTAAACCTTAGAATTATATTACCTTAACCACTACTCCAACATTGAATAGCACTTTTTAAAATGGTCTACCACAATTCCAGAAGGCCTATTAAATCAACCTCAAATCTCTCATGTTTGGAATGTCCTGTGTAACATGGGATATGTAACGGATTTGGCGGTCTCCTTGTGACCAGCAGCTACAAAACAAAATAAATCAGCTAACAACTAGAAAAAAAATGTGCTTGACAAGGACACGGGCTATGCATTAGAAGTGAAAGAAGGATACAATTCCACCTGTTAAGGCTAAGGGATTTGTTATCAGAATCTATGGCTGGGCAGCTTGATCTGCATGGAATACTGCATTAGAGCTTACCCAATTAGCAAAATACAAACTAAGAGTTAGGCACATTACATTATGGATCTTAAGAAAGCCATTCAAATGTGCAATTTTTTTTTTAACCTCCCAACAAATTGTTTTGGTTTTTATTGCCTTTACCGTAACCAGACAGTCTAGAATTTATCTTTAAGTGCAATATTGCTGTGTTAACTTTTGTTTGTTAATCCAAATATTTATCTACCCTTATAACTCCAGTGCAATTAATATCTTAGGTTTCCACTCAATGAAAAACATGTATGTAACCAGTAGAAACACAGCTTTCCTTAATACTCCGATTTTATAAGTGCCACCTAAAGTGATTTGGGGAGGAGAAAGTAATCAGTTCACACCAGGTCCTTTCCTTGGTCTCCTCTCCTCTTGGTTTGCAGCACATGGCATCTAATGCACTAATGGAAGCGGCTTGCTTACATGATTGCCTGAAATAAAGAGTTCTTCCACGCAGGTGCCCTCGGATGGAGTTGTCATACATTGTAGACCCTTCAAAGAGGCAGGCACAAAAAGTGAATCCCTTGTGTAACTCAGCCGGAGAACTGTCTCTTGGTCTAAAAGAGCAGCTAATACCCAGAGGGAGAAATCTCCCCCTCAGCAGCTAATCCTGTAGTGCTGCTCAGTACTAAGAACCTGGTGTCAGTTTTCCAGCCTCGCATGCATATACTGTAGTTAAGGATACAAGTTCGGATCAATCACATGGTTTTTTATTTTTCATAGATGTTAAGGTCCTTCATACTGTTTCCTCTGTTGACAGCAACAATGGGTTAATGTATTCAAATCCTTCAAATTCTGATTGGTCTATTCGTTTTATTACATCCCTGTAGAAAGAAAAGAGACAGGTGGGAAATTAGTTATGTGATGTGCATCATACAGCTAAAAGTACATCCTAATCACTACATTGTTTATACCAGCCTTTTTCAACCAGGGTGCCTTCTGGGATCTTCAGGGGTGCCTTGGCAAAATGCAAAAAAAAAAAAAAAGCCTCAAATTGCCAGCAAGCTGGTAGATGGATCTCGTCTGCATTTTTTGTTACACAATGCCACAGGTTTTCATTTGGAAAACCTCCTGGTACACTGAACTGCACATGTGCAACTTAGTGTAAATTCTCAGCATGCCATGGTACTAGGGATGAATTAACTCACTGGGATGACTAATCAAGATTGCCGAAGACCATGAATCTGGAAGAAAACTAAGAGGTATCGGTGACTTTTGTTTTTTAGCATCTATGTACATATTTTTCTTTAGCATGGTCAAGACTGTTAAAAATTCAATTATCTTTGGCCAAGTAAGTATGAATTACAGCAGGGGTAGGCAACCGGGGGCCCTCCAGCTGTTGTGGAACTACATTTCCCATGAGGCATTGAAAGGCTGGCAGTTACACTTACTCACAGAGGCACGATGGGACTTGTAGGTCTGCAACAGCTGGAGGGCCCCAGGTTGCCTACCTCTGAATTACAGCATATTAATATTATGCAGGCTTCTATCCAACTAGTAGGTGGATTAGTGTTTGCTTCATGTGAAGCCGTGCTGTAAAAAGTGCATTGTTTTCAAAACCTTAAAATTGGTTCTTCGCTCTGTTTGAAAAAAAAAAAAAAGTCAGCAGCTACAGATACTGTAGCTGCTGACTTTTAGTAAAATGACACTTACCTGGCCAGAGGTCCAAATTGGTTCTTCACTGGTGTTTGGGTCCCCAGCATGTTTATTGTGAGCAGCCGGCTGCCCTTTGTGAATGGTCCCGCAGCCTTCTGGGACATGTGATGTGTCCCAGCGGTTGCACAACACACGTGACACGTTGCCACGAATGTCAGAAAGAAAACAATAATTCTAGCACAAGAACTCCTGTTTAACTCTAAATTGATGAGCTGTAAAAGCTTTTAAAGTGTCACCATTTTGGGTATCACATATTTTTGCAATCTCACAGGCTCACGTAATTTTAAGACTTGCCACGTTTGGTATAATTTACTCAGCGTAATTTTATATTTTACCAAAAAATGGGTAGTATATTGTGTTTTTGGCACTAAAATTAATTTTGCTATTTATTAAATGCAAATGTTCAGGAAAAAGCACAAATGTCAGGTGCCTTAAAAATTTGCAACCATCATCTTTTCAGTCTACAAGGCCTCCACTCTCAGAAAATATATAAAATTCTGGGGATTTAATTACATTTTATTGCCAAAAATTAGGATTTCTTTTTCGTTCATTGATGGACACAGCTCCTTAATTCTTGACCTTGGGGTTATCATGCCACCTTCAGGAGAGGACTAGGCAGAACATGTAACACATGTAAAAACAGCAAGACTGCACAGCACCGCCCGGGGGGGGGGGGGGGGTGTCCCTCTGGCTATAACCCCTCACCCTGCTTCCTGCAGCTCAGTTTTTTTTTTTCTACCTAGTGTAGGAGAAGGACCTGGCTCCCTGAGGGGACCATTGGTCCTGGGATTTTTTTTTCTACAATTTTTGATCCTGTGATCTACAATCAACAACGGGCTGGGTGACAAGCTGAATAATATAGATCCTTGTAGTCTCCCCTGCCTGGCCATCGAGCGTGAGCAGACCCTAGCTACGCCCTGGGTTGGCCACGACATGCCCCTTCTGTTTCAGGGGCAGCCGGTGAGCTATATGCTCCGGGGCACACATATGACCGGGCTACTGCTGTCTGTGTCACAGTGTGCCGTGGCCAACAGCCACCCCGTACTGCTTGGGTGATGGGTCTGTGGTGGAATGCGTCCAGCAATCGTGACAGGAAGGGTAAGTACAGCTCTCCCTGCCTCGGCAGGATAGAGAAGCTGGGCATTCCCTGGGAGGTTTCTCACTCTCCCTTTCCTCTCTCCCTATCCCTCATTCCCTCCTCCCCCTGCTGGGGCCGCTGTACCTAGGCCGGGGGTCCTCCGAGCTTTGGCAGGGCTGCGCTGGCTGTTAGGGTCCGTTTCTGCCCCTTTTTTTTCTGTGCTGTGAGGTGCCTGAGTAAATTTACCTCAGGAGAGGCCGCGGCCATTTTCCTGTAGACTTATGAAGTGTATGGGCTGTCAGCCATTTTCTAGAAGGTTTGGCGGCCATTTTCTTGGTCATTTTTGTGCTAAGAACGGCTGGTGGCCATTTTCTTGTTCTACTGCTGGGTCTGTGTACCTCAGAACAGCGCGGTTTTCACTCTATGCACTTTGTGACTGAAACAGGGCAGAGCGGTCAGCGGCAGCACAGCGCAGCACTCGGTCAGGGTGGGGAGTCCTGCGGAGGGGCCCCTCAGTCTGTAAGCAGCTAGGAGGGTGGGATTTGTGTACCTTGCCTTAAGTTCCTAAGTTGTGGCAGGCGAGTGAGGGTCAGCATGGCGTCAGAAGCTGGCACTTCTTCCCCAGACATCCCTGGTATTGCAACCGGCTCACCTGCAAAAAATGTGGTGCCTATAGACGCTTTGTCGGCTGTCCTGGAGACCTTTGTTGCCAGGGTGGAAGCGCCGTGTGGGCGCAAGGGGGGGTAAACCCCCCCTGCCCCTCCGTCTTCTGGGGAGAGCTCTGATTCAGACTCAGGTCCTGCGGTGACTGGCGGCCCCTGTTCTGACGTGTCAGAGGATGCAGACCAGGACCGTTCGGACAGTGAGAATGACTTCCCAGGTGTGTAAGGCGGCGACTTTACCATCGTACGTGGAAGGCTTACATCACCATGTGTGAGGAGATGGGGTGGCGTCCACGCACTTATTCAGTTTCCAGGATCCTGCTGTTTTTGCAGCGAGGAGTGGATCAGAAACGTGCCTTAAGCACCATCAAGGGACAGATATCAGCCTTGGCTGTTTTTTTCCAACGTCCCTTGGCGACTCACTCATTGGTGGGTACTTTTGTGCAGGGGGTTCGACACATAGTCCCTCCTATTCGACCTCCACTACCTACGTGGGATCTGAATCTGGTGCTATCGGCGCTCCAAAAACTGCCGTTTGAAAACATTAGGGAGGTTCCCTTGTTGACTCTTTCTCAGAAAGTAGTCTTCCTAGTGGCTAGTACATCTGCCAGGAGGGTTTCTGAGTTGGCGGCCTTGTCATGCAAGTCTCCCTACCTGGTCATCCACAAGGATAAGGCGGTGCTACGTCCGCAGCCCTCTTTCCTTCCAAAGGTGGTTTCGGCATTCCATCTAAATAAGGACATCTTGTTACCTTCCCTTTGTTCGAAACCGACACACCCGAAAGAGGTTGCCTTACATTCCCTGGACGTGGTCTGGGCTCTACGGGTGTATCTGTCTGCTACGGCTCCCTTCCGGAAGCCAAACTCTGTTTGTTTCGGTGGCTGGTCCGAAAAAAGGTCTGGCGGTCTCGTTGTCCACCATTTCTAGGTGGATCAGACAGATCGTGGTTCAGGCCTATGCCTTAAAGGGGCGGGTGCCCCCTTTTCCTGTCATGGCTTATTCTACCAGGGCAATTGGAACCTCCTGGGCTTTCCGACATCAAGCGTCTGTCTCCCAGGTGTGCAAGGCGGCGACTTGGTCGTCTGTTCACACTTTCACTAAATTCTACAAGGTTGACGCAAGCGCATCTTCGGATGCTTGTTTTGGCCGCAAGGTTTTGCAGGCGGCTTTGTAAGGTTGCAATTATGCTTTCTTAAGTTACAAGTTTTGTTGTAAACGCATCTTTTGATGCATAAGTTGGCCGCAGGTTTTGATGGCGGCCGTTTAAGATGGCAACTCCTCTATTGAGGTGTTCCTTTTGTTGTGGGTGAAGTTATGTTTTGCTGTTTCCACCCCTCGTTTTTTTGACACTGCTTAGGGACGTTCCTAAGGTCAAGAATTAATCCTTTTCTCTGAAGTTCATTGACGGACACAGCACCCACCCCTTCTAATTGTTTGTATTGCTTTTTGATGAACTGAGCTGCAGGAAGCAGGGTGAGGGGTTATAGCCAGAGGGACCGCCCCCTGGGCGGTGCTGTGCAGTCTTGCTGTTTTTACATGTGTTACATGTTCTGCCTAGTCCTGTCCTGAAGGCGGCCTGATAACCCTAAGGTCAAGAATTAAAGAGCTGTGTCCGTCAATGAACAAAAGAGAAAAGGATTTTACGGAGAGTACAAAAATCCCATTTTTTACATGTGTGAAAAAAACAAAAAAAATTAGCTGAGGAGCTCCAGTCTTCCAAAAAAAAAAAAAAGCTGCTGACTTTTAATATAAGGACATGCATCTGTCCAGGGATCCAGCAATATTGGCAACCAAGCCAATTCTTCAATCAGCTTTGGGTGCAGGGCCGAGCATCTTAGGTAAGGGAAACTGACAGTGAAGCCGTGAGTCGCACTGTGCTTTCTGAAAGGTCCTGTGTGTCACCTAGAAGGCTTGGGGAAGGAGGAGAGGGGCTGGCAATCGTGGTAGCGATCTGAGCAGGAAGTAGGAGCGGGTACCTGTCAAAACCAGGTACCCGCACCCCCACCCCCCCCCCCCCAAAGGCACTCTTTATTTTGTTTTTGGAAAGCGTGGGGAGGGATTAAAAGAGCTGTCAGGTGTTTATCGCTTTGTGTGTCCCAGTCAGGGAACTTCACCCTCTTTGTTAGGTTTACCAGTATCCTTGATCAAGTATCAATTTTCCTCTTGGCTAGGTTCACACATGTCCAGTTGCGGTTTGCAGTCAGTTTTTAGGAGGAATCTGGTGGAAAATCACACAGGACTCTTCAAAAATGGACCGCGGCCACCCTGGACATGTGTGTGTGTTATGCGAATCAGATGCAGTCCAAAACGTATCCATAGAGAGACTGTTGCTATCACACAGAGCGCAACATTCCTTCTATACAAAATACTGAAAGGCAGGGAGCTTTTTTTTTTCTGGGCTTATTGACCACCCCCAAAAAAAGACAAGTTGCTGCATCTGGATTTTATTTTTTGACTTTCAGCTGAGACTTCAAGAAATCTTTAACCACTTCAGCTCCGGAAGATTTACCCCCCACTTCCTGACCAGGAAACATTTTGCAATCCGGCACTGTGTTGCTTTAACTGACAATTGTGTGGTCCTGCAACACTATAGCCAAATAAAATGTCCTTTTTCTCCCCCACAAATAGAGCTTTCTTTTGGTGGTATTTGATCACCTCTGCGGTTTTTATTTTTTTGCGCTATAAACAAAAAAACTCACAATTTAAAAAAAAATAACTTTTTTTTTACTTTCTGCTAGAGCTGCACGATTATCGTCAAGAATCGATCTTAACTAAAGTGTTTCACAATTCTTTCTATACAAAGAATTCTCTGCTCTTCTGAAGCCCCAGCCATAAAGAAGAGAAAAACTGGGCAGTCTGCCAAGACTCACAACATTCTTTAGCAGTTTAACTTAAGTATAAACATTGTAACAATTTGTCAATAGAATAGAAAAGTTTAACCACTTAAACACTAAACCCTTTTCTGACATTTGTTGGTTTCAAGTTTTTTTGCTAGAAAATTACTTAGAACCCCCAAAATATATATAGTTTTTTTTAATAGACACCCTAACCACTTCCCGAGCGGCGCACGCCGATGTACGTCGGCAGAATGGCACGGCTGGGCAAATGGACTTACAGGTACGTCCATTTGAATTCCTCGCCGTGCCATTGCGTGCATGCGCCGGCCGGGAGCTCCGTGAGTCGGGTCGTGGGTCCTGCGGACTCGATCGCCGCGGGGATAACCCCGTTCTGCCTAGTGACAAGTGTCACTGATCACTGCTCCCTGTCATCGGGAGCAGTGATCAGCGTAGTGACACTGCTAGCCCATCCCCCCTACAGTTATAAACGCTCCCCTAGGGGCCCCAGACGACATCATTGTGTGACGAAATGCACGTCGGGAGGAGCGGACGTGCTGACGTTTCGTGTGTACTGTCTGCAGGACGGGTGATCGCTTAAGCCGGCCGGCTGATACTTTCTGCTGTTTTAATTCTACTATATTGTAAGTGCTTTTTTAAACTTTCTAATAAACGTATGGTATCAGGATTACACTATGTCGATTCCTTCTCTTTTCTTGGGGAACTCCTGAGTGTTATCTATCCCGGTACCTTAGATTTGCATTATTATTGTTCCATGCTGTGACCGATCCCTCTGTGTGGCTTGGTGGATCACTGCTTTCCAGCATTCCTTCTGGATAAAGACCCCGACCGGGTTAAGGTCGCAAGCTTTTTTGGGCTTGCCTTGCGGTAAGCGCGCATTCTTGGTGTTATCACAGCGGTGCGGTGGAGGAACCATTCACTTATTTGTTGCATTGATTACCACTATGAAGATTGTGATCTGGGCTTAAGGCTTTTCACGTGCATCTAGATGGACTATTTTTTATTCATTTATTGTTGATTTTTATTTGTATTTTTCACACATGATTATTCAAGTTTATATGTTGCTATTAATCACATATCTATGCATTATCATTTTTTGTTATTAGCGCTGCTACTTCCTTATGCTATAAATATCCAATAAAAAGATTTCTTCATCAATTTAGACTAATATGAATTCTGCTACATATTTTTGGTAAAAAAAATTCCAAGCAGCATATATTGGTTTGCGCAAAAGTTATGTCCACAAAACTATAGGATATATTTTTGGAATGTTTATTTTTATTTTTTTTACAAGTAATGGCAGCGATCAGCTACTTATAGCGGGACTGCGATATTGCAGCGGACAAATTGGACATTATCGGACACTTTTTTTGGGGACCAGTGACATTGTTACAGTAATCAGTGCTAAAAAATATGCACCGTCATTGTACTAATAATACTCCATATTCCCATCGCACACGTTCCTGGATAAGCTTTCAAAAGTTTGGGTGCTGCAGCAACAACCAGCTGGAAACTGGTTCAGTAAGTCAGGGCTTGACAAATTTGCTTGGAATCTAGGAGCCAGCTAAAAAAGTTAGGAGCCAGGTTTTTTTTTTTTAAACGACAGACAAAGCTTTATTTTCAATATAAAAATTAACCAATCTTAAATTTACACAGAGACGACTAGAACGAATGTGACTGCTTTTATTTCCTGCCATGCAGGGACACAAGACCACCATATTCCCGCTAAGGATCCAATCAGGTCCGCCTGAAAAACTGACAGGCGAACCTGATCAGACAGCCCGTGTGAAAGGGGCCAAGCAGGGAGATGACAAATAATAAATTCATTTTAATTAACCACTTCCTTCCCGCAGGACGACTATATACGTCCTGTCTTTGAAGAAAAATACCGTTGTTATGGTAGCAGCTAGCTACCATAACCCCGGTATCTTCTTCAAGAGCCAGCGGTTCTCTTTCAGATAAAAGTGGTCTCTGCAGCAGATTCGCAGCGAGATCACTTTTATCGGCAGCAGGAGAGGGCCCCCCCCTACCGCCGCGCTCCGGTGCCCTTCACCGCTTACCGTGGCCGTCGGTAACGGTGGAGGCGATCCGGATCTGTCCCTGGCCTGACATGGAGACGAGTGAGAGGAAGATGGGCCCCCCGCCCATCTCCAAGTCATTGCAGGGCGGAAGCGACGTCAAATCGTCACTTCCACCCATAGCTCTTAAAGGGACATTTTATTATTTTTTTTTCAAATGACAATTTTTTTTTTTTTTAATGCATTTTAGTGTAAATATGAGATCTGAGGTCTTTTTGACCCCAGATCTCATATTTAAAAGGGCCTGTCATGCTTTTTTTCTATTACAAGGGATTTTTACATTCCTTGTAATAGGAATAAAAGTGACTTTTTTTTTTTTTTTAAAAGAACAGTGAAAAAATAAAAGTTAAAATAAATAAGAAACATTTTTTTTTTAAATGTGCCCCATCCCTTGTAATAGAAAAAAAAGTGACACAATTTTTTTTTTTTAAAAAAAAACAGTGTAAAAATAAAAAGTAAAATATATAAGAAAAAAATATATTTTTTTTAAACGCGCCCCGTCCCGCCGAGCTCGCTTGCAGAAGCGAACGCATATGTGAGTAGCGCCCACATATGAAAGCGGTGTTCAAACCACATGTGAGGTATCGCCACGATCGTTAGAGCGAGAGCAATAATTCTAGTCCTAGACCTCCTCCTCTGTAACTCAAAACATGCAACCTGTAGAATTTTTTAAACGTCGCCGATGGAGATTTTAAAGGGTAAGTTTGTCGCCATTCCATGAGCGGACGAAATTTTGAAGTATGACATGTTGGGAATCAATTTACTCGGCGTAACATTATCTTTCACAATATAAAAAAAATTGGGCTAACTTTACTGTTTTCTTATTTTTTAATTAAAAAAAGTATTTTTTCCCAAAAAAGTGCGCTTGTAAGTCCGCTGTGCAAATACGGTGTGACAGAAAGTTGCAATGACCGCCATTTTATTCTCTATTATTCTAAGTAAAGGGAAGGAGATGAGCGGGCAGTGAAAATAGGTAGGGGAAGCTCCATTAGCATTGGTGGATGACTTGTCATACCAACGGCCACCACCAGAGGGCGCCCAATTGCAGAAGGAACCATAGGACTGCAGTAGGCCGCAAAGCCGCGGCCTCAATTACCGGCGCGGCCCAACGCGATCGCGCCAGGAGGGGGGGGTGTCGAACGGACACAGGATACCCCAACTGTGCCGCCCCAGGCGCCAGGTCGCTAATTCTAGTCGCAAATGCGACCTGGCGCCCAGGGTTTGTCGAACCCTGCAGTAAGTCAATAGTAGATATTTGCCAGCACATCATGAATCGAAGTAGTGTCCAAACGGATTGTTTATTGCATGTTCACATCACTTGGAACAGTGCACGGAGGACCCCTTCGTCAGGCATGTGATAAATGTGGGATAACAGTATAAAGTATTTAAATAAATAACCAACCAATCAAAATGTATTTTCATTATTTTGTTTTTCTTCTTTATATTTTTTTCTAATTTATTATTATTTTTTAGTTATTTATTGTACTTTTTCTTTCTTTTCTTTTTTCTTATTATTTCTTTTAACTTTCATTTTTTTTACCATTATTATTTTTGTATTCATCTTTATTATTATTTTCTCTTAATCAATTTGTTTATTTACTTCTCATTTCTTTTTCTTTGCTTATTTTCATTTTTTATTAACGTATTTGTTGCTCTTGTACCTTTTTCCTTTCTTGTCCTTTTTCACTGTGTATATATCTATCTTTTTTTCCCCCGTTTTACATTTCCGTTCCTTTTTTTTTCCTGTTCCTACTCATCTTTATTTATTTACACTTTTCTGTGCCCTCCACTACTCTTTGGTCCTGACTTTCTCTTCCACTAGTTTTTTCTTCTTTGTCTCCTTTCCTTGTCTGTACTTCCGCTCTGGTGGCTGTTTCTCTCTATTCACTCACGCCTCTTCACACACTGTTTTCTTCACACCCCTTGACCTTGATTGTACGCGATCTGCCTAGATGGGCGGAGTGCCCTGACGTCTTACGTTTTCATGACATCGGCAGCCCCAGCAGCGTCCCCCGTTGCTTGGTTATCGCTGGCCACAGCGTGCATGCGTGGCTGCCGCTTGCTGTTTACATTGGATCCGACATGGTGCTAAGCAACCACGGATCCCTGCACTGACGCTGATCTGTATAGCGATGTGCCCTATCATCAAGTCTGCTTTGACTGTCACTGGGGATGCATACTGCAAGGTTTGCATACACATTACACACAGGTTGGTAAATATATCAATATGATATCTGGCAACCTTTGTTTCCACATAAGCCTGTGACATTTACTTTAACTTGCTAAGCTTTTGGTGGGACTTGTGACGTCACACCTGTCAAGGGGTGGGTGGATCTTTGTTTCTTGCTCCTTTTTGATTGGTTGATGGTTATCTAAATACTATTATCCCACATTTATCACATGCCTGACAAAGGGGTCCTGCACTCCAAAACATTGCACGGTTCTTAGAATGTGATTATGCAATAAACCAGGGGTCTCAAACTGGCGGCCCTCCAGCTGTTGAAAAACTACAAGTCCCATGAGGCATTGCAAGGCTGAACTGTTACAAGCATGACTCCCTCAGGCAGAGGCATGATGGGATTTGTAGTTCCGCAACAGCTGGAGGGCCACCAGTTTGAGACCCCTGCAATAAACAATCCGTTTGGACGCTACTTCGATGGTGTGCTGGCAAATATCTACTTTGTCATTGTACTAATGACTCTGACTGGGAAGGAGATCAAAGGGCTGTGTGCCTAGCTGGTGATTCGGTGTAGTGGGGGGAGGTGCTTTTACTAGTGGAAAGGATACACCTGCTTTACAGGAACACAGGATCCATACCTTCTGTACTGACAGAAATGCAGATTGTCATTCTGCCTGTGTATAGAACGATCAGCGGGTCCTGTTATGTAGAATCACAACAGGTGCGAGCTGCCGATGGTAGGCACTCGCGCCGATACCTGGAAGTGCAGGATCACACGTGTACGTGTGTGTGTGTGTGTGTGTGTGTGTGTGTGTGTGTGTGTGTGTGTGTATATATATATATATATATATATATATATATATATATATATATATATATATATATATATTAGAGGTCGACCGATATGGGTTTTTCTCTGGCCGATGCCGATATTTAGAAATTGTGGTGGCCGATGGCCGATATGTGATGCCGATTTTTTTGGGCCGATATATTTGGCCGATTTTTTTTTTTTCTTTTTTCCCTTCATCTCATAAAATCTAACAGTTAGACCCCTTTCACACTGGGGCGTTTTTCAGGCGCTTTTGGGCTAAAAATAGCGCCTGTAAAACGGCTCCCCTGCAGTCTCAGTGTGAAAGCCCGAGTGCTTTCACACTGAAGCGATGCGCTGGCAGGATGTGAAAAAAAGTCCTGCAAACGGCATCTTTGGAGTGGTGTATACCTCTCCTCCACCACTCCTGCCCATTGAAATGAATGTGCACCGCTACCGAATCGCCTGCAAAGCGTTTTGGCAGCGGCGCTTCAGGGGCGCATTTAACCCCTTCCTCGGCCGCTAGCTGGGTTATAAGCGCCCCGCTAGCAGCCGAATAGCGCCTCTAAAATGACGGTAAAGCGCCGCTAAAACTAGCAGCGTTTTACCATCAACGCATGCCTGCTCCAGTGTGAAAGCAGCCTTAAGTAATACAGAAATTTTTTTTCATTTAAACATTAAACAAAACAAACCTCCAAACAGTTCACTTGTATGTATAATTTAGAAAACAAAAAAAAAAAAAAAAAAAAAAACTAATATTAAATACACAAAAACAGGTAATCAAAACTTTTGGACGAAAAAAAATGGGCTAACTTTACTGCTTAGGTTTTTTTTTTATTCATTACTGTATTTTTTTTTTTTTTTAAATTGCGTTTGAAAGACCGCTGCGCAAATACCATGTGACATAAAATATTGCGACAATCACCATTTTATTCCCTAGGGTCTCTGCTAAAAAATATATATAATGTTTGGGGGTTCTAAGTGATTTTCTAGCAGAAAATACAGAATTTTTTCTTGTAAGCAACAAGTGTCAGAAAAGATTTAGTCTTTAAATGGTTAAACTGAAAACTTCTCCACGGATTTCAGTCTATTGATAAAAAGAACCTGAAAGATACAATGTATCTTCTTATCAGACTTGGCAGGCTGCCCAGAGGAGGGGAGAATCCTCTCCACAGATAACTCCAGGAAATGTGCATTAACTTCTATTACAGAAGTCATTTGCAAGTCACGGCTGAAGTTACAATCGGCCTTTTTTATCAGCACAATCGGCCAATGCCGATTAAGTAAAAAACGCCTATTTTTCGGCCGATCTCTTATATATATGAAAGTAGTGAGTGTACAGCTTATTTAACAGTGTTAATATGCAGTCCCTTCAAAATAACTCAAAACATACCAATTAATGTCTAAACCACTTGCAACAAAATTGAGTACACCCCTAAGTAAAAATGCCCAAAGTGTCAGTATTTTGTGTGGCCACCAATATTTTCCAGCACTGCCTTAACCCTCTTGGGCATGGAGTTCACCAGAGCTTCACAGGTTGCCACAGAAGTTCTCTTTCACTCCTCCATGATGGCATCACAGAGCTGGTGGATGTTAGAAACCTTGCGCTCCTCCACCTTCCGTTTTGAGGATGCCCCACAGATGCTCAATAGGGTTTAGGTCTGGAGACATGCTTGGCCAGTCCATCACCTTTACCCTCAGCTTCTTTAGCAAGGCAGTGGTCTTCTTGGAGGTGTGTTTGGGGTCATTATGTTGGAATACTGCCCTGCGGCCCAGTCTCTGAAGGGAGGGGATCATGCTCTACTTCAGTATGTCACAGTACATGTTGGCATTCATGATTCCCTCAATGAACTGTAGCTCCCCAGTGCCGGCAGCACTCATGCAGCCCAAAACCATGACACTCCCACCACCAAGCTTGACTGTAGGTAAAATACACTAGTCTTTGTACTCCTCACCTGGTTGCTGCCACACACGCTTGACACCATCTCAACCAAATAAGTGTATCTTGGTCTCATCAGACCACAGGACATGGTTCCAGTAATCCATGAACTTAGTCTGCTTGTCTTCAGCAAACTGCGGGCTTTCTTGTGCATCATCTTTAGAAGAGGCTTCCTTCTGGGACGACAGCCATGCAGACCAGTGTGCGGCGTATGGTCAAAGCACGGATAAGCTGACCCCCCACCCCTTCAACCTCTGCAGCTATGCTGGCAAGACAACCTCTGGATATGATGCTGAGCATGTGCATTCACCTTCTTTGGTCGACCATGGTGAGCCCTGTTCTGAGTAGAACCTGTTCTGTTAAACCGCTGTATGGTCTTGGCCATGTGGTGTACTCACTTTTGTTGCCAGTGGTTTAGACATTAATGGCTGTGTGTTGAGTTATTTTGAGGGGACAGCAAAAAAAAAAAAACTCCCCCACTGTAATATCCACAATCGGCCCCACTGTAATATCCACAATCGGCCCCACTGTAATAATATCCACAATCTCCCCCACTGTAATAATATATTAGCAGGGTATGGCAGAGTATTGGCACGGCTGCCATCCGATCTCTCCCCTCCACTGTACAGATCAGTACACAGAGGGGAGAGAGGAACCGGCGTCATGACATGACGCCGGTTTGTTTACAAGTGATCGCTCCGTCATTTGACGGAGCGATCACGTGGTAAACGCCCGCCAGGTGTACCAAGACAGCCGCTGCTCCGGAGCTAGGCCAAAGCCGCGGCCTTTCCTAAGGCGGAGGCATCGGCGCGCTCCGCGGAGCGCATGTGTGCCGATCCGAACAGGTTGAACCGCTCGGATAACGGATCGGTGACAATTTGTTGCACCCCTAGTAGTAAAGTGTCATTTCTTCAGTGTTGTCACATAAAAAGATATAACAAAATATTTACAAAACAGTGAGGGGTGTACCCACTTTTGCGGGATACTGTATATATACTATGGAGATGCAACCCCATGTCAAAGGTGCATATGAGCAATGTATGCCTGTTATTGGTAGGCGTGCTAATTGTATACCTATGTGCTGGCTTCATAAACAGCCCAGGAATAGAGGTCAGTGCTCAGACTTGGAGACAGCTCCGCTCTGACAGGAAGTCTGGCCTGGTAGGTCGGGAGGGTCCCAGTAGGAGATGGCTCCAGGAGAAAAACAGGACGTCTCGGAGTCTAAGGCTGCAGGTGGCACGTCTGTAGCAGGCAGATGTGGCCCGCGACCAAAACAGCACGAAGCTGACAGTGAGTAAGCCAGGAGCCTATAGTTTGTGTTTATACAGTGATGGTGGAAGATTACTGTTTGATCTTTTTCATTACCTTTATATAAAAGTGGGCTGCCATGCCCTAAAAACGAAGTCTGAAGTGGCACGTTTCTGGAAAACTGTATGAACCACTTGAACCTAATCACCCCAGATCATCACAATACACACACGTGATCTTACACAGCATGGCCACCCTGTAGCAGTAAAGGTGCTATGAGGTGGTCAGCAAGTGGTTAATCTGTGACCTTGAGCCTGGGTTAATACTAGTGTGTTGCAGGACACCGCATGTGATTCGCACAGGAATAGCACCGCATTTCCTTGCACATCAAATGCAATGTCTGTGCGATGCGATTTGAGCCAAACATTTTGTATGGCTCAAATCGCATCGGCATCAAAATGGTGCAGGACCCTTTTTCCACACTTGAATTGCATTACATGGGTTTTCACACCCATAAGTTCCGAGTCTGGCAATCGCACTGCGCCTTGCGATCGGTTTCAGAGTGTCGTTAATCGAACATTGACATCTGCAGTAGATCGCATGGATGACGTGCGATTGCAATGCGGCATGGGAAAAGCATCAGTGTGAACCAGGGCTAAACAAGCAGCCAGTAAACTCTAAAAAAAAAATAAAAAATCTCCTTGTTCCAGGTAAGTGATTGGGTGTGTAGAGAAGTCAGGATAAGGGTGGCAGCCCTAGAACCCACTCCTTTAATATAAATTTTTAGGGACAGCTTCGACAAATCGACAATCAACATGAACCATTTTTAATCCTTATGCTGCTAGCAGTAGTAAAAAGATAGCAAAGTATATCATATTTACTTGTTTTAAACTTTTTTCTTTTTACAATTCTTCAGTTGCTTCCGATTTCTAGACCTAGGCAAATTATGTCATATATCCCAGGAGTCTTCAGAAGGGGAGGAAGGTATGTGTCTCAAAGTGATTTCTCGGTAAATTAAAATAAAGTACGGAGACATGAATGGATGGGTAAGTATACTTGGAGTATTAACAGCTGCACACAGATGTACGTCGGCACAATGGCACAGGCAGGCAAATGGGGGTACAGGTACGTCCCTTTAAATTTGGCGCCTTTCGCGGGAGCGTGCCCACGGGTCCCAGGAACTCGATGTTCGATTGCGGTGTGGAGAGGTAGAACAGGGAGATGCCTATGTAAACAAGGCATTTCCCCGTTCTGCCTTGTGTCATGACAGAGATCCACTGCTACTTGTGATCGGGAGCAGTGATCGCTGTCATGTCCTGGGTAGCCCCCCCCCCCCGCAGTTAGAATCACTCCCTAGGACACACTTAACCCCTTCCCTGCCAGTGTCATAGTAATCAGTGCATTTTTATAGCTGTATAAATGACAATGGTATCAAAAGTGTCCGATGTGTCTGCCATAATGTCGCAGTCACGATAAAAATCGCAGATCGCCGCCATTACTAATTAAAAAAAAATATTAATAAAAAATGCCATAAAACTATCCCCTATTTTGTAGACACTATAACTTTTGCGCAAACCAATCAATATACGCTTATTGCAATTTCTTTTTTTTTTACCAAAAATATGTAGAAGATATATTGGCCTAAACTGAGTAAATTTTTTTTTTCTATATATATATATTTTTTTTTTTTGTTTTTTTGGGGGATATTTATTATAGCAAAAAAGTAAAAAATACTGCATTTTTTTTTCAAAATTGTCGCTTTTTTTGTTTATAGCGCAAAACAAAAACCACAGAGGTGATCAAATACCACCACAAGAAAGCTCTATTTGTGGGAAAAAAAGGACGTCAATTTTGTTTGGGTACAATGTCGCATGACCGCACAATTGTCAGTTAAAGCGACGCAGTGCCGAATCGCAAAAAGTGCTCTGGTCAGGAAGGGGGTAAAATCTTCCGGGGCTGAAGTAGGTAAAGATGAATAGCATTTTCAGTTTGTGGTCTCAGATACAGTGTTATTCCACTTTAAGTGGCTGACTAGTAATTTGACTCAAGACAGGTCTTCCTGTGGTTTGAGACTCCTGCGATCTTTGCATCAATTTATTCACAGTTCAAACTGTGTTTTCAAATCCACTAATGTTTTAACAGGCAATTAGAGATCATAGAATTTGCAGCAAAATCTTATTAAATCCCTGAGTCATTCTTACCTAGCTGGATGCACTATCTGTCCCCTGCCGACTCGATTACTGAGAACTGAGCGATCAAATACTACCCCGGTCGCTCGGTTCTCAGGGCTCCCTGAGCAGAGAGCTGCTGACTGTCAGGGAGGAAGCAGTCGACTCGTGCTCTCTGCGGCTCACTTATGCCGTGTACACACAGGCAGACTTTTCAGCATCAAACGTCCGCCGAATGTACGGACTTGCCCACGCATGAACGGCCAAAAGTCAGTTAATTTTGAATGTGATGACATACGATGGGAATAGAAAAGGAAGTCAATCTCGCTCTTATCGGCAAGATTTACACCTTGCGAGCCCGTCGCGGGAGCCAGCGCCGAGCTGTCTCGCTCATCAGGAAAGGAAAAATGTCTTTTCATTACCCAATGAGTGACAAGCATTGCTGACATTAAGGCCGAGTTCACACTGGTGCGGGGATCTCCGCCAATACCAGGCACTGTGTTTGGTATAAATCTTGAGGGGGGAACTCCACGCCAAATTTTAATTGAAAAAACAGGCATGGGTTCCCCCTCCAGGAGCATACCAGGCCTTAGGTCTGGTATGGATTTTAAGGGGAACCTCCTACGCCGAAAAAAACGGCGTGGGGGTCCCCCCAAAATCAATACCAGACCTTTATCCGAGCACGCAGCCCGGCCGGTCAGGAAAGGGGGTGGGGACGAACGAGCGCACCCCCCCCCCTGAACCGTACCAGGCCGCATGCCCTCAACATGGGGGGTGGGTGCTTTGGGGAAGGGGTGAATGGGTAGGAGTACAATGTACCCCATACTCATTCACATAGGGCGGGGGGCCGGGATCTGGGGGGGGGGCCTCCTTATTAAAGGGGACTCCCGGATTCGGATAAGCCCCCCGCCCGCAGACTCCGACAACCAATGGCCAGGATTGTCGGGAAGGGGCCCTTGTCCTCATCAACATGGGGACAAGGTGCTTTGCGTGGGGGGGCCGCAGGGCGCCCCCCCTCCCCAAAGCACCCACCCCCCATGTTGAGGGCATGTGGCCTGGTACGGTTCAGAAGGGGGGGGCGCTCGCTCATCCCCTTTCCTGACCAGCCGAGCTGCGTGCTTGGATAAGGGTCTGGTATGAATTTTGGGGGACCCCACGCCGTTTTTTTGGCGTAGGGGGTTCCCCTTAAAGTCCATACCAGACCTAAGGGACATTGTCGCTTCCCTCTCGCTGCAATAGGAAAATGTGTTTTTACTATTGCAGCAAACGCGAGATGTACAGTACCCTGTCGCAGAGAACCAGCACGATAGGATCACGCCGGAAATATACTCGCAGGCAGGTGCTGTAGCTGCCCTTGCGTCGTATTTGGTCCGTCGGACCAGCATACAGACGAACGGATTTCCTGATAGGCGGGAAGACTTTAAACACATTTCAAATCTAAAGTCCGTCTGATTTTTCGACCGGTCGGAAGTCCGATGAAGCCTACACACGGTCGGATTGTCCGACGGATTTGTTTCGGCGGACAAGTTCGGTCGAAAAGTCTGCCCGTGTGTACACGGCATAAGAGGCTGAGCTGGGTGTCGGTCCAGGCATGTTGGCAGATCCTGACCACGTGATCGCGATCTTTTCCAAGCTTGGACCGGCTCTGTGATGTCAGCCTTGTCTGCTGAAAATGGGTCACTGAACGATCTACACTGCTGTGATCCACAGGAGAAATACAGCCAAATGAGCTTTGGCTGTACTTCTCCTTTAAGTCTCATAGTAATGTGTGCTAAAAACAAATTACAGTATACTGCACACGGATCATATCTTATTGAATGAAATATAGTCACAATATTATGTCTTATATTTAATAAACTAATAAAGTTTTTTCACTTAGAATCTTATCTATAAACATGTGACCACAGAATTGCTGTAGATAAACACTTTAGGTTTCACGTTACGTACTCATCATCTGGTGTAAGTTGCACTGGCTCACTGGTAAACTGTGTGTCAAAGTTGTCCAAACCGTAATCATCTGTGATCTGTGGCTTGAAGGGTGGAACCACCTGCTTCTTCTCCAGCTAGGAAAAAAAAAAAGAAAAATGTCATTTGTGTAACAGCCATCTTAATGTCTAAAGTATGTCATGTTATTTTGCAAGTCACCACCCCATCAACATATGTTACAGAAGAGGAGATCATACGGATGACCTACCAATGCAGAGGTGCTAAACCTTATTTGGCTCACAAATAAAAACAAAAATAAAGCACAAAATGCTTGTCACACACTTCCTAAACACACAATGGTCACGTGCAGAAAGGTAATAACATACATACAGAAAATTAAACAAATACTGTATAGTCAGACCACACGAACATAAATATATACACCACACCAGGGCTCAGCGCACATCGATCGTGGGCAGGTGACGGGTAGAATGCAATCCTTCCTTGCCGACCACCCTAACCTGGACAGGAAGGGCAGCATTTGCTGGAACCAATCTGTATTTTCCTCCTGCAGCAGCTGAAAGTCAGTTTCTCCTTCCCCTCCCATCGGCATTCAGCTGCCAAAGGAGGAAAATTACAAGGGATTGTTACCAGTAAATGCTGCCCCCACCGCCCCTCCTTTCATCTTTTTTCTGCTGTCCTGGTCCCCTCTTCCCACTGTGGGTGATCGTTTAAGGATGGTGAGCGGGGGAAGGGACCCCTTCCTTTTCTGAATTAACACAGTAAGTGATCGGTACCGATTTTAAGACTTGACATGTTGGGTATCTATTTACTCGGTGCAACTTCATCTTTTATATTTCACCAAATATTAGGCAATATAGTTCAAGAATGTGCCCTAAAATGAAATTCAGTGTATTGTTTACAGAAATATGATGTGACAAAAAATTGGAACAACCACTATTTTATTCTCTAAAGTGTCTGCTTTCAGAAAATATACACTGTTCTGGGGGGCTTTATGTACTTTTCAGGCCTAAAAACAAACAATGGCTCTGGCAAGGAAAGGCTTAAAATTACAACATGGCTTTTGTAGCAGTTGCACACTCTATATTGTTTTTCCCATGAAAGTGGAATTGCCCTTTAAGCTCTGTATATTATATTAGCTGACTTAATCTCTGAATCTACTGGTTATTCTAATATATCATATATTCATCTTCTGGTCACTTTGAGCTGTCTAGGTACCTGTCAGGTTTGCTTCTTTATGAACTCTGCGCATTTTCCTCATTGTATTCTGGCCTAGTTGGACAAATCACGCAGGGGAGCAGTACATGACTGCACAACAGACTTGACTCAAAGTGAGCAGAGTCCATGTGTTCCTAGGCCCTTGTTTTGTAGAAGACTCAAGAGAGTTTCCTGACAAGTACCGTATTTATCGGCGTATAACACGCACTTTTTTCCCCTGAAAATCAGGGGGAAATCGTGGGTGCGTGTTATACGCAGATCCCCCGCAGATTGTGAGCTTTTGGGCCGCTCTCACCGGCTTTCGGCTTTTCTCTGCGGCAGTCGGCGGCTCTCGCCCGCCTTCGGCCATTCTCAGCGGCTCTCGGGCGCTTTCGGCAATTATCTGCGGCTCTCGGCGCCTCTCGCAGTCCCGCGGGAGCCGCCGAAAGCGGCGCCATTATCAAAGATGCAAACGACACAGGGCAAGGCTACAGAGGGACACTGACAAGGCTGCAATCGGGTACAAGACTACAGATGGACACTAACAAGGCTGCAATGGGGGACAAGGCTGCAATGGGGGACAAGGCTGCAATGGGGGACAAGGCTGCAATGGGGGACAAGGCTGCAATGGGGGACAACACTACAGATGGACACTGACAAGGCTGCATTGATGGGCATGTAACTGTAAGTTTTTTTTCCTTAAACTTTCCTCCTAAAAGTTTTTTTCCTTAAAATTCCCTCCTAAACTTGGGGTGCGTGTTATACGCCGGCGCGTGTTATACGCCGATAAATACGGTACTTAACAAGTGCAGTTAATGAGAAGGTAAATAGGCTGATGTGCACAGAGAATTTGAATTGCAAGCCCAGAGGAAAGGAATTCGGGAAGAAACTAGTATGTGTATATAATATATACCGTATTTATCGGCGTATAACACGCACTTTTTCCCCCTTGAAATCAGGGGAAAATCGCGGGTGCGTGTTATACGCTGATCCCCTGCAATCCTGACCTGTCAGAACTAAAAAATCGTCGACCGCGATTTGAAAATGGCGCCGCCGGCGCCAAAATACACAGTGCCGGTCCTCGGCTCTTCTCGGCCACTTTCGGTTTCACTCGAGCGCCGCTCGAACCTAGCCGAGTGTACTCGGCTAATTTCGGATAGCTCCACTCACCGTCACGCCCATCCCGAGTGGAGCCGAAAGTGAACGAGAGCCGCCGAGAAGAGCCGAGGACCGGCACTGTGTATTTCGGTGCCCGCGGCGCCATTTTCAAATCGCGGTCGGCGATTTTGAAGCTCAGCGAGCTGCAAGGCTGCACTGGGGCAAGGCTGGACTGGGGCAAGGCTGCAATGGACACTGGGGAAGGCTGCACTGGCATGGCTGCACTGACATGGCTGCACGGGCAAGGCTGCACTGGGGCAAGGCTGCACGGGCAAGGCTGCACTGGGGCAAGGCTGCACTGGAGCAAGGCTGCACTGGGGCAAGGCTGCACTGGGGCAAGGCTGCACTGAGAAGGCTGCAATGATGGGCATTTAAATGTAAGTTTTTTTTCCCTTCAACTTCCCTCCTAAAAGTTTTTTTTCCTTAAAATTCCCTCCTAAATTGGGGTGCGTGTTATACGCCGGTAAATACGGTATATATAGATAGATAGATAGAAGATACTAAGCTCTAGACCAGCGTTTCTCAACCTTTTTCCAGGTAGGGCACCCTTGAAAAGTATTTTCAGTTTTGAGGCACCCCAGTATAAGGCTTGATTCACAGTACCGTGTGACACAAAAACATGCTGCTTCTTAGCAGAAACACAGGGGTGTTATTAATTCCTAATGGCTCACCCCACACATTGGCAAAGGCAGTGTGTTTTTGGTGCAGTACAAGTAATGAATGGACTGCCCTACACACAGCAGCACAAATGTGAACATCCACTTTGTGGTGCTCACCTCCACACCCCAAACCCCTCTCTGCTCACCTCCACACACCACTCTTCGCTCACCTTACTTTAACCCCCCCTCTGCTCACCTTTGTGGCTGCTGGGTGTAGGTCTTTATCAGGAGAATGTTGATAAGTGCAAAATAATGACATCAATGCTGATAACACATAAACGTGTTATCAGCGTTGGTGTCATTATTTTGCACTTATTGCGCTGGACACTTTATCAAGATCCCAGTTTTGCTATCTGGACTCCAATATATAATTTATGTATTTTTATTTCATATGTTTATGAGGCTCTGCACTTTTATTTTGCATATTTACACTGAAGCACTGATATACTGCTTTCAAGTGCTAGAAGCCTGGGGTGTGTGTGTGTGTGTGTGTGTGTGTGTGTGTGTGTGTGTGTGTGTGTGTGTGTGTGTGTGTGTAGTGGGGGGGGTGTCGATATTTTTTCCTTAAAGGGATGATCAAGGGGATTAGGCCTCTTATACCCCTAACATGCAACAGGACCACTTTCTTAGAAATACCCTGAAAAGACAAGTGATCATGGGAGGGGATCTTAATGTCCCATTGATACCTAAAGAAGATACCTCAACAGGCTTATGATCTGTTTTACCTGGTATACAGAAGCGGATCTCCCAATCAATCCATTGAGCAAGATTAGTGGTGTCTTTTTTCACTCAGGGAAAGAGATTATTCTTTTTTTTTCGGTACCACATAAGGTATACTCTCGTATCGATCTCCTTTTTATTTCCCATAGTCAATTACATGCGGTTGTTGAAGCTACTATTGGGTCGATCACTTGGTCGGACCATGCGCCAATCTTTCTGAAATATAAAAATCTCGGATATCCTACGCTTGGGTCCTACGATGTGGAAACTCAATGAAAGCCTCCTGCAGGACACTTCTGTTTCGGCGGATGTCCTTAGGGAGGTGACATGGTTTTTCCAGGCTAGTGATAATCCAGAATGTGCCCCTGGGGTGATCTGGGAGGCCAATAAAGCAGTGACTCGAGGTGTTTTGATTAAACATGGTGCTAGGATTAAACGTGAGAGGGAAGCAAAGTTAACATCTTTGTTAATAGATATTCATCGGTTAGAATCACTGCATAAAACATGCTCCCACCACAGATGTGGAACAAGATCTTTTGGAGTGCCCGTAGACAAGTTATGGATTTACTTCACTACAAAGCCAAAATGGCATTACAGGTAGGACATAAATGCATCTATGAGTCTGGTAACAAATGTAGCAAATTAGCCAGAGCCTTGCGTGAGCAACAATCAACGCGTGCGTTCCATCGATCTTAGGTGCCGACTGAGAAATTTCTATTTTACCCAAACAAATTGACCAGTCATTTGGGGATTTCTATTCCTCTTTATAATTTGCACTTTGATCCCCGTGATTAGTCTGTGATGGACGATTACCTGGCATCCTCTGGAAAGCCTGGTCTTCCGCCCAATGCATAGCAGGAATTAGAATCACCAATTACATTAGAGGAACTACAAGCTGCAGTGAGCTTGGCAAAGATGGGTAGGGCACCAAGTCCGGATGGTTTTATATTGCAGTACTATAAACTTCTTTTGCCCACCCTGGGGCCCTACCTTGTTAAGATGATTAATGGGCTGGGCGACTCAACCTCTTTTCACACAGAATCCTTGAAGCCCTTATCTCGGTAATACCCAAGGAAGGTTGTAATCCAAAGCACTTGTAGATCAAAGCGAATTTCCCCATAAGAAATAATGGAAACTCAAATGATTTGTTTCTCAACCATTTATTCAGAAGTCCTTCAGTTTATAGTCAATATAAAAAGATTATAGCAATGTGATCGATTGCATAACCATAAAATGTCCATCCACAAATGAAAGCCTCCACAAGGGGATTAGAAGCAAAATCCAGCAGGAGTTACAGAGTATAAAAGAGAGGAGAAGAGAGGCGCCTCTAAGTGTAGCAATTTAAATTTACATTTAATGAAGGTACAATACTTAGAAATTCACATAGTTGATGATTAAAAGAGGCACATGGCGCAGGCATCCAGGGTAAAGCTGTCCACATAGACCATCCCCCGCACCACCGACTCTCACCAATGTCAGTCTGCAATCATGACCGGGAAGACTACCCTGCAGTAGAACGATCTGAAAGCGTGGCTTGAACCACTCGTGGAGCACAATGTGGATGGGACGACGAGGAGGGCGGTCAATGTGGACAGCTTTACCCCAGATGCCTGCATACTTAGATGTGCCTGTTTTGATCCTCAACCATGTAAGTTGCTAAATGTTGTACCTTCACTAAATGTAACCATATTGCTAAACTTAGAGGCGCCTCTCTTCTCTTTTATACTCAGTTGTGACATGACGCTACTCTAATATCAAGACATCGCTTGTATATCAAGTAAAAATTTATTTTAAAGTTTTGCTTGTCTTGCAAAACGTTCTCAAACCAAGTTACTCTCAAACCAAGGTTTTACTGTATTTACACAGTACCAACCGCACAAGTTAAGATAAACAGAGCTCTATCTTCCCCCTTTAAGGTCACCAATGGGACCAGGCAGGGATGCCTATTGTCTCCTCTCCTAGTTGCTCTTTAACTTGAACCTCTCTTGTGTAAATTTTGGTTAAATCCTAACATCCAGGGATTGATGGTGGAAGGAACTCAGCATAAGGTGTCAGCCTAATCCGACGATATCTCTTCCGAATCTTTTTAGTGAAATGGAGTCAGAGGGTATGGAAGTAGGAGTCACCAACGCCTTGCCAAAGTCACTGAAACTAAATTATAAATTTAAATGGATGGATCAAGCCTTGAAGTATCTAGACACTTTTATTCTAGCGGATCTCCCACGTACATAAGAGTTTAATTTTCCACCACTTTTACATAACGAGCAAACCGTTTGAGGGATGGCATAAGGCATGGGTGTCATCTTGAAGATGAGCTGGTGATCGGCTTTTTTTTTCTCACGCTGTCAGCGTGAGGAGAAAAAAAAAAAAAAAGAAGATTACCGACCTTTTGTTTACATCATGTGATTAGCTGTCATTGGCTGAGCGCTGATCACATAAGGGGCCGGGACCGGCCCTTTACTCGGATCGGTGATCACCCGAGTCTCAGTTACTCGGTGATCACAGCGCGCTCCGCGTGTGCCCTGCAGGGCATGATGGCCTCCTGGAAATTCAGGTCTGCACTGTGGCCGTCATTCGGCTATAGCGCGGATGCCAAGAGGTTAATTCAGAGGAAGGGATCTCATTCGATGTAAGCCTTACTAGTTTTAGGGAATTAGGAATTGGTCCCTCTACCCTGACCATCCTTTGGAGATGGGGGTAGAGGGAGGAGAGGATTTATATTTTAATATTTATCTTATTTTTTTTTCTTCCTTAAAGGGGGGGGGGGGGGGGGAGAAGGGAACAGCTTGATACTTCTTTACTACATGGGGATTACTCCTGTTCGATGTAAGTCTTACTAGTTTTAGGGAATTAGGAATTGGTCCCTCTACCCTGACCATCCTTTGGGGATGGGGGTAGAGGATTTATATTTTAATATTTATCTTATTTTTTTTTTTTTTTTCCTTAAGGGGGGGGGGGGGGGGGGAGAAGGGAACAGCTTGATACTTCTTTACTACATGGGGATTACTCCTGTAAGTGATGATTGCGCATGTTCTGCGATTGTGTGCTTTTTCATGATCAAGGCAAAACAGCGATTTGAATGTTTCATTGATATATACTTACCATGTTTTTTTCAGACTGGATTTAATTTCTAGTTATATGACATTTGATCTAATGCTTTGTTATTAGTATATCAGTTGTAGATGTTAATCATGGAAGATGTTGTTCTTTTCCTTTTTTTAAAATAAAGAAATTAAAAAAAAAAAAAAAAAAAAAAAAAACAGAACATGGTCTTCTCCAAACTGTCCTTTGGAACTATGTAAGCCCAGGTAAACTTCTTCAATATGCTGTCTTCGCTGGATAAAGTATCACCACTGGTACACACTTTGTGAAACACAGAGACAATGGAAAACCACAGGCTCTGGTCAAGAAAACTTGAGTTAGTTACCTGGTAACTCCATTTCCATTAATCTTCCAGGACAGCACGTGAGACAGTGGCTCCACCCACCTAAAACAGGAAACACATCATTCACAATCAAATAAAAAGAGCACAGTCACCCAGTGTCTTCAGTAGTAAGGAAGAACTGAAGGCAACTAATGGAATAACATAATACCATGCTGTCCTGGAAGATTACTGGAAATGGAGTTACCAGGCAACTAACTAGTTTTTCCATTTCATCTTCCAGGACAGCACGTGAGAGGACATTATAGAAATAACCTATTATGGTAGGCTACTGCTACCAGGAACTATTTTGCAAGGCTAAGTCCTGAAAGGACAGCAGAGCAATCCAGACGTGTCAAAACACCGTATGAAAATTAGACCAGGTGGTGACTAGATCTGTTGAGGAACTACTAATTCACTGTCCACGCTGAGGTCAAAGACCCAAATCCACTGGGTAGTTTGACTTTTAAAATTATGTACAGTGTGCCCTGAAAAGGAGAACGTGATCCACCTGCCTACAGTGTACTAGGTATAATAAAATATGTATAATACCAAAAGGCTACTTTTACTTTTTCCCCATGATTTGGATTGCTTATGATAAAATACTATGGCTTTGTAAATAAGCCCAAAGCCTAGGTATTCAGGACCTCAGATCTATTATAACAACAGGTAACCAGTCTGGGATAAACGTATAGAAACAACAACAAATCTTGTAGAACCTCCTGCAACAATGAGCATCTCACAAAGATGACTAAAGTAATACCAAATAGCTATGGCTATATCTCTCCGCATACACATAATGTAAAGGGTGGTGGAACTTGTATGTACATATGCATGCACACATGTACTTACTAAGACATTGCATAAAGTTTATCTCTAAACCATTTACATTCCTGTTGTCAATGTACATTAATGCATCAGGTCAACATATAGCAGATTGCACATGAAAATGTAAAGGTCAGGTAAAAGCCTTTCAAAAATTCATAAGTTCACAAATACAAATGAGGGCTATACTTCAAGCAGACCATTCAACCACTTCTGGATCGGCTCACGCCGATATATGTTGGCGCTTTGAAGAGGGATATCGTTGATATGGCAGCAGCTAGCTACCGTAACCCCGGTACTCTCTTCTTCAGTGAGCGGTCCGGTTTCAGATAGAAGTGGTCTCTGCGGCAGATTTGCCACAAGATCACTTTTATCGGCGATGGGAGAGGCCCCTCTGCCGCTTACCGGAGCCGTCGGTAGAGGCGGAGGCGATCGGGTCCTCTCCCTGGCTTGGTATGGAGATGAGTGAGGAAAAGATGGCCCCCACCGTCTCCATACCATTGCAGAGCGGAAACGACATCAAAACGTCACTTCTGCCCTTAGCTTTCAAAGCAACATTTTTTTTAATTGACTTTTTTTTATTGCATTTTAGTGTAAATATGAGATCTGAGGTCTTTTTCTATTACAAAGGATGTTTACATTCCTTGTAATAGGAATAAAAGTGACACAATTTTTTTTAAAGAACAGTGTAAAAATAAAAAGGTAAAATAAATAAGAAAAAAAAAAAAGCGCCCCATCCCGCGTACAGAAGCGAATGCATATGTGAGTAGCGCCTGCATATGAAAACGATGTTCAAACCCAACATGAGGTATCGCCGCGATTGGTAGAGCGAGAGCAATAATTCTAGCCCTAGACCTCCTCTGTAACTCAAAACATGCAACCTGTAGAGTTTTTTAAACATCGCCGATGGAGATTGGTGGAAGCCAGGAAGCTCCAGGTGATAGAAGTCTAGGCCTAAACACACCACTGGAGTGCATAGCAGATACTGGTAACTCATAATGAGTACAGCTTCAGCTCTTAGACATAACCAAATATTTAAGACAGAAGTGAGTCTATGAGACTCCGCTGATCACGTGATGTAAACAAATGTGTAATCTGCATTTTTTTCCCCCTCACGCTATCAGCGTGAGGGGGAAAAAAAAGCCGATCACCGGCTTCTGTCAGAGAGACATCGGTCCCTCACATAAAGAGCTGTGGCTGCCTCATCAGTGCCACCTATCGGTAGCCACCAGTGCCCACAATGCCACCCATCAATGCCTCATCATCAGTGCCACTGATCAGTGCTGCCTATCAGTGCCACTTATCGGTTTTCAAAAATTTATAACAAACTATGAAACAGTTTTTTTTTCAAAATTTTCGATATTTTTTTCTGTTTTTTTTTTTAGCAAAAAATAAAAAACCCAGCAGTGATTAAATACCACCAAAAGAAAGCTCTATTTGTGTGGAAAAAATGTCATTTGGGTACAATGTTGCATGACCGTGCAACTGTCATTCAAAGTGCGACAGCGCTGAAAGCTAAAAATTGGTCTGGGCAGGAAGGGGGTTTAAGTGCCCAGTAGTCAAGTGGTTAATATACTACATATTTAATAAATGTATATACACAGTGATTACAGTACACCTAAATTGCTTTACATAGACCACAGTAAGGTGGGAGACAGACAAAGCCTCCCAGCTCATAAGTCCAAATCTAGCGATAAATGAAAGCTGCTGACACTTTTGGAAGTGGTGGCAACCACAGCAGAGCAATCAGAAGGCCAACACCTGCAGGCATTAACGAGCAATCAAACACAGGTTTGTCTATGCAACCCTTGCATAGAGTTTAAGCCCAGGAGCATGTAAATTAAATGTTGCAGGATACACCTTTAGAGCCCTTGCACACTGGGGCGGCGTCGGCGGTAAAACGCCGCTATTATTAGCAGCGTTTTACCGTCGGTATTCGGCCGCTAGCGGGGCGGTTTTACCCCCGCTAGCGGCCGAGAAAGGGTTAAATACAACCGCAAAGCGCCTCTGCAGAGGCGCTTTGCCGGCGGTATAGCCGCGCCGTCCCATTGATTTCAATGGGCAGGAGCGGTAAAGGAGCGGTATACACACCGCTCCTTCACCGCTCCGAAGATGCTGCTGGCAGGACTTTTTTTACCGTCCTGCCAGCGCATCGCTCCAGTGTGCAAGCCCTCGGGGCTTTCACACTGGAATGACAGTAGCGGCACTTTCGGGGCGGTTTGCAGGCGCTATTATTAGCGCAATAGCGCCTGCAAACCGCCCCAGTGTGCAAGGGCTCTTAGGCCTGGTTCACATCGCATGTAATTTGCAGCGCACTGCTGTTCACACTACATGCGATGTCTGTGCGGTGTGATTTCAGCCATACAGATAGTATGGCTAATAGCGCACCGCATTCGGTCCAAACAGGCACAGGACCCTTTTTTTCTGTTCGGACCAGAATCGGATTGCATGTGTTCACACATATGCGATCCGATTCATGTCCCAACTGTTAGTTCGCAGAGCGATACGCAAGCTGAACTGGGGGTGTCGTTAACAATGTATTGACACTCCCCAGCAGTTCGCATATGGCAGTGTGAACTGCCATGCGAGTCGGTGCGACGTGGGAACCCGCAGTGGATTCGCAGGGTTCTCACATCGCACCAGTGTGAACCGGGCCTTAGGGCCAGTTCACACCAGATGCAGTTCCGTGCGCTTTTTTTCTGCACAAAATGCATGCACAGTGTTTTCCATGTATTCCAATGGCTCTGCTCTGTCAGCTTCTGCACCAGAAACTGACTGCATGGTGTGAACTAGAGCCATTGGAATACATGGGAATGCATCTGGTGTGAACTGCCCCTTAATGTTTCTAGTTCAGCCTAGGGGTGGATTATTACCCAAATGCAAAAGTACAGAAAATCCTGATTAAATCACAGCAGACCCCACTAAGCTATCACCTCCCCTTGTTTGAAAATAGGAGAGTGTAATTGATGGTGAACATGGAGTAAGCCGGCCCGGGTAGCCCTGCACATGCGGATGTAGGTAGGAGTTAACAGGTTGCAGTTTATGCAGATCTCTGATTTTTGCCAGCACTCTGCTCTGCAGATTGACAAGCGTTAGGGCATCTGCCTCTGAAATTACCTCACTAATGATGGACAGAACACAAAGCAAATTCAGCAAGTGTTTGTAGGAGGCACTTAAACACCCATAGCAACCAATAACCAAAGAGAGGACATCTTCTGTAACCCACATTGTGCGTCCCCACAGAACGGTATGGTAGGAAGGAGAGCAATAGAAAAAAAAACTCAAAACAACCTACCTTGGAGCCATCTGCCAGATTCATAGCAGGTGTCATGGAGGAATCAGACTGCATAGTGTAGCTTTGCTGACCAGATGAAGTCTGCTGTAATAGTCCTGGGAAGATCCAGGTCTGCCTACAGCTCCATCCCCCACCTGTTTGTGCTCCCTCACTGGTGTCTGTGGATAATGGCACCAGGGTATACCCACCATATTGCTATCCATTCAGGGGGACCTGCATTCTGTCCTGGCCTACACATAATAGCTTACCTGCCTCAGCAGACACACGCCCCTCCCATCTGGGAGTAATCAGGGACTTAGGAAGCCTAAACTTTAGCCTCACTGATCACTGGGGTGACCTGCTCCAGCCATGCAGTTCTCCCTCCAAACAATTTGGGGAAGCCAGTAGCCATGATCCATTCATATCAATCAGCAGCAAACATTAGGAGCTCAGCCAGCAACCGAGGACATGGAGCTTGATGAAATGTAAGTGAGGGAGGGCTCCACTAGAACCTTGGTGCCCATGGGGATAGCTGCTTCTCCTCCAGTGGAGAAGGAACCTTGGGGAAAACCAAGAAGGTTATGGGGAGGGAAGGTCCCACAGCTAGGATACTTACAAAAGTAGCCCAGAAAAAAATCCTAGATATGCGATCCCTCCAAGCCACTGTCCTGGAATCACAGGGAAGCATATACAGGGAGGCCCCTGCAAATAGCATGAAGGCCTGAGGTAAAAACTAACAAACCATTTAGATGTTCCTGCTAGGCTGGAGAAAACACAAATACTAAGGGCACTGGGTGACTGTGCTCTTTTTATTTGATTGTGGATGATGCGTTTCCTCTTTTAGGTGGGTGGACTCTCTCACATGCTGTCCTGGAAGATAAAATAGGAAAATTGCATATAAAAACAGTTGTGGTAGAATATCTTACCTTTTTCCACCTTAACTATAGATCTGGATATGTAGAAGTCGGTCATTTGCTTATTCACACAAAAAACACGTCAAAGGGTAGAAAAGAATGCTAAATTTAGACAACTTCAATGCTTACCATTCAATATAAATCATTATACAGCTTCATTTAAACCATAGAGAATATGACTAACTGAGTCTATGTTCCTGGGTGAGTAATAAGGCATGCATGCCAGCAAGATGTTATTTTACTATTACTCCTAATGTCACAATGAAGCTGTACCCTCCCCTCACCAAGAAAGCTTTTCTATTATTCTGATCCATGTTTGGCAGACATGCCACCAGAGATGTAGATAGAAGTAGTGTCTGAGTATGCAGATCTCTCAATCTCCAGCACAGACTTCCTGTATTCCCACCAGACCTGGCTGACTCCATTCACATTCAAAAGGAAGAGTCACAGGCAAAGATCACACAACGAAGGGCTTTAATAAGCAAGAATATTAAAAAGAATTTATCATGAGAAAGTAAGTCTGCTTAGAAGACCTGAGGCTTAATCCTTATTGCGTTGTGCACAACCCTCACCCCCACCAAGTCAATGTAATGATGCAATATGGTGTAAGTCAGCCGCAAGGAAGAGCTATGTTTGAGTGTGTGAAGATTTCAATATCAAATTTTATAGTCTGAATCTGCATATTAGCGCTAGCACCAGGATTCATAATTCATATGCAGATTCTTCTGCAACTTCTGCAAAATCTAGTTATTGCAGTGGCTCGGAAAAAGCAAAACACAATTGGCAAGGAAATACTGAGCGCCACATATATGGCGGCTTTAATCTTACAAACACCCAGTACAGAAGAACACACGTATATAGTGTTGTACTATACTGCATGTATATCAGTGTGCACTTAGCTGTTAAGATTTGTGGGGCTTTTCTACTCCGCATCTTTCAAATAGAAGGTCACATTTCTGAAATGTCCCGGGCTGTGGTGCTGCTTAGCCAAACCCCGTCCATCAAAATTTCTACCTCTTATACCAATGTATCATGGTGAATGCAAAAGACTGGTGCCAGATAGCACAGCATGCCTTCAGAGGTCTAGTGGCATCTCTACCTCGATGGGTCAGGGCAAAATGGGGACCTAATCAATATTAGGTGGTTGGTCATAAAGTTATGGCTGATTGGTATATACATCCACACATATACTCAGCGTATACTATATACAGAAGATTTCCTGTGTATTTTAATTTCTGTTCCATAATGTAGGAGGATGCAAAACTGCAGAATACAGCAGTTTTTAAAGTAGAACAAAAAATGTAAATCACAGACAGCTAGATTTAAAATTTAGGAGCTTAATACATTACAATGAGAAAATGTATAATGTGTTGTAAATGAATTCATGTTTGTCATGTTACAGATCTGAGAATGCCTCTGTGCAGATGACCTAATCCTCACTTACCATAGGCTGCTGCACAGTTCAGCTGTATGGACCTTGAGAATAAATATCTTTGGGGATGTCATTTATTAAGTATGGAAAATAACATTATCACTCCCTATATTTATCCTATATTTGTGTGACTAAGCTCACTTACAAAACATGGGTGCTGTGTACCATATATAGCACAGCTGTTTAAGAGGAAATTGTACAACTGCTCAACTAGATTTTAGCCAACAACCATTTCCTACCAATTTACCTAATAAACTAAATGAGACGGCTGTTCTGGAAAGCATTAAGATTAAAATGATACAAATATATATAATTATTCAAGCAGGTCACTGTTCAAGATCTCACACACCAGACCACAAATTGTGTTAAAGGGACAGATGCAACTATGTATAAAAAGACGTCATAATACTGATTGTGTTTTATGATTTTACCCATTGGTTCATTTGCCCAGCACTAAAGATCTACATAGTAGATGTAAGGATTGGGGCATACACAACATGCCCTTTTGTTTCAGACCTGCCGTTTTGATATCTACAGTGGCAAGAAGGAAATTTGAAAGACACAATGTGCAGGCATCTTCTCTGAGAAATGCGGTAGCTAAAAGTACACCCCACACATTTCTGTAAATATTTTATTGTATCTTCATGTGACAACACATTTTTGAAAAGAATGCAGTTCAAAAGGGTCAGTGTGTTTGGACAATGGAACCCTTGTGTGATCTAGTGCCTCAACATTTGCATATACAGTATCTCACAAAAGTGAGTACACCCCTCACATTTTTGTAAATATTTGATTCTATCTTTTTTATGTGACAACACTGAAGAAATGACACTTTGCTACAATGTAAATTAGTGAGTGTACAGCTTGTATAACAGTGTAAATCTGCTGTCCCCTCAAAATAACTCAATGTCTAAACCACTGGCAACAAAAGTGAGTACACCCCTAAGTGAAAATGTCCAAATTTGGCCCAAAGTGTCAATATTTTGTGTGGCCACCATCATTTTCTAGCACTGCCTTAACCCTCTTGGGCATGGAGTTCACCGGAGCTTCACAGGTTGCCACTGGCATCCTCTTCCACTCCTCCATGACAACATCACGGTGCTGGTGGATGTTAGAGACCTTGCACTCCCCCGCTTTCCGTTTGAGGATGCCCCAAAGATGCTTAATAGGGTTTAGGTCTGGAGACATGCTTGGCCAGTCCATCACCTTTAGCCTCAGCTTCTTTAGCAAGGCAGTGGTCGGGTCTTGGAGGTGTGTTTGGGGTCGTTATGTTGGAATACTACCCTGTGGCCCAGTCTCCGAACGGAGGGGGTCATGCTCTGCTTCAGTATGTCACAGTACATGTTGACATTCATGGTTTTCTCAATGAACTGTAGCTTTCCATTGCCGGCAGCACTCATGCAGACCCAGGCCATGACACTCCCACTATCATGCTTGACTAGGCAAGACACACTTGTCTTTGTACTCCTCACCTGGTTGCTGCCACACATGCTTGACACCATCTAAACCAAATAAGTTCATCTTAGTCTCATCAGACCACAGGACATGATTCCAGTAATCCATGTCCTTAGTCTGCTTGTCTTCAGCAAACTGTTTATGGGCTTTCCTGTGCATCACCTTAAGAAGAGGCTTCCTTCTGGGACAACAGCCATGCAGACCAATTTGATAGTGTACGGCGTATGGTCTGAGCACTGACAGGATGACCCTCCGCCCCTTCAACCTCTGCAGCAATGCTGGCAGCACTCATAAGTCTATTTCCCAAAGACCACCTCTGGATATGCCGCTGTGCACTCAACTTCTTTGGTTGACCATGGCAAAGCCTGTTCTGAGCAGAACCTGTCCTGTTAAACCCCAGTATGGTCTTGGCCACCGTGCTGCAGCTTTCAGGCTCTTGGCACTCTTCTTATAGCCTATGCCATCTTTATGTAGAGCAACAATTCTTTTTTTCAGACCCTCAGAGAGTTCTTTGCCATAAGGTGCCATGTTGAACATCCAGTGACCAGTATGAGTGAGCGCAATAACCCCAAAATTTAACATACCTGCTCCCCATTCACACCTGAGACCTTGTAACACTAACGAGTCACATGACACCAGGGAGGGAAAATGGCCAATTAGGCTCAAATTGGACATTTTCACTTAGGGGTCTACCCACTTTTGTTGCCAGCGGTTTAGACATTAATGGCTGTGTTGAGTTATTTTAAGGGGACAGCAAATTTACACTGTTGTACAAGCTATACACTCCCTACTTTACATTGTAGAAAAGTGTCATTTTTTCAGTGTTGTCACATGAAAAGAATAAAATAGTTACAAAAATGTGAGGGATGTACTCACTTTTGTGAGATACTGTATATGCAAATGTTGAGGCACTAGATCACACAAGGGTTCCATTGTTCAAACACTCTGACCCTTTTGAACTGTGGTCTTTTAAAAAATGTCTACACACTGTTAAGCAAGCCATACACAGCACAAATTATGTTCGATTCCTGCTGAATCGGACACAATTCAAGCCACAAGTAGCCCTGTCAGCCCAACCTAGATTGACAAATTAACCGAAAAAGCGAAGAAGCAGGTGGAAAATTGCCAGCGGAACAGTGACTGTAGCCAAGCAGATTAAGACAATATATAAGTATATCTAGAGTCTAGCCCCTAGAGAATAACATGGCGGTTGTTGCAATATTTTATGTCACACTGTATTTGCGCAGCGGTCTTTCAAACTCTGTTTGGAAAAAAATACTCTTCATTGAATTTAAAAAAACTAAAAACGGTAAAGTTAGCCTAATTTTTGTTTTATATTGTGAAAGATGATGTTACGTCGAGTAGATACCTAGCATGTTATGCTTTAAAACTGCACGCATTTGTGGAATGGCTAGAAACTACGGTACGTAAAAATCTCCTTAGGCTATGCTTTAAAAAATGTTAACGGTTACCAATTTTGAGTTACAGAGGAGGTCTTTTGCTAGAATTATTGTTCTCGCTCTAACAATCGCGGTGATACCTCACGTGTGATTTGAACACTGTTTACATTTGCGGGCATGACTTATGTATGCGTTTTCTTTGGTGCGCGAACTTGCGGAAACAAAGGGGCATTTTAAAACCATTTTCTTATTTATAATTTTTTTTTTATATTTTTAAACTGTTCCTTTAAAAAAAAAAAAATTCTGATCACTTTTTTAAAAACAAATTACAGATGAGCAGACAATCTGTGACACTAGATGCAAGAATTGTGATAAATATATGAAACCGAGCTAAAAAAATTGAACTCAATATTGTGAAAACAAAAATTAATCAATATAGTGACATCAAACTTATTAGGTGAAAAAATGTGTATAAAGAAATCACACCAAATATGTAAATAAGTGTCCATAAGAGCCCATTCACAAGCGCTAAAAAGGAAAAATATATGTGAAACAAGAAAGTCCAAAGGAAGCGAATCATCCACAGTTCATTTGCTCTACCAGTGTCCCCGCAATCACAATTCGTAGTGCTTCCACCACCAGGTGAAACCAAGCCCCTTGCCGGATCCTGTGGACCATCATATAGTATGGTCAAATGCGCATTACATCTCCTTATGAAGGGAAACTCCAAAGCACCAAACGTGATCCAGTCAGGGTTGGTTCATCAGCAGGATGAAAAACAGAGCATATACGCCCATAGTGTAACCCATAAAAAACATTTATTCAAAAAGTAACAAGTGAAACATGCAAAGGGAATCACGCTAAGCAAATCCTTGGGCGATAGGTTTAACAAATACAAATGCTCTCCCAAAAAGCAGCAGGCTGTGTAGCTGCACCTGACTCTCCCGCCGGTCAGTAAGTGTGCATGATGACAAAGCTTTATTCGGGTTGCTGGCTGGTCAATCGGGGTCTCCCGGTGGGACAGGAGACCCAGGCAGAGTGGCGGGAGGGGTACATCAATTCTCCGCTGCTTGTGATAACGGCCGAACGACTGCTTAGCCACATCGGTTATCACTTGAAAGCCGACCGCCAGCTCTAAAAAAACTGTACTGGGGTCATGCCTCTGGCTGCAGGCATCACCCCTGTATAACCACTTTAACAAAGTCATGTACAGGTACGTGATTTTGCGTGAAGTGGTTAAACGGTAGTTGACATTAAAAAGGGGCAATCTTAGTCCATCAATCATAAGTAATCATAAGCGGCAGCCATCCTAAGAGTGTGTCTTCCTCTGAAAAGACATCTAAAAGGAAGGTTTTGCTGCACAAAACAGATGGGCGAATCGCTCACTGCACCTATTGTATTACCGGCCAAACATTTTCTGGCCAGTGCCATCAATTTTTCAATTGAGAAATGTCAGGAAGGAGGAAGCTGACAGGGGCCAATAATGTAGCAAATGTTGGCCAGTTCGTCAGGAATTAGACATAATTTGCATAGTGCATGGCCAGCTTAAGACAGATTTACAATAGGGTTAGAACTGTAAATAAGACAGATTTTCACTCAATTACACATATTCATTGTGGGGTACATATTCATCAAACCATACCACACACATCTATAGGTAACCTTTGAGAAGGGTGGGTGCATGGCTTTATGGTGGTACTGTACAGATTCTAGCAATGATCAGAAAACGAAAACCAGCACCCACTGGTGTACTGGTTTTCTCTTCATCGCTAGATTTTCACTCTAGGCACACAAGTAGTGGTCAGGGACAGGTTCTATTCCAGCCCCATGCTACTTTACAGCAGATGATAGAGAAATGTATGGATTATTCTAAACTCCTATTTTGTAAATCTGTCTCATTGCTTCTGTTCAGCATTTCCTCATTGTGCAACTGAAATGTTTTTAAACCGTTGTGTAAAAAAGGGTAATTTTTTTCATTTGTCATTTTAGTAAAATTAGCAATCAGAATTCTGGTGATCCTCATTTCCTCCTTTTAAGTGTCTCTACGGAAAGCAGAGTCTTCCTGTTGAATGACAAGGGCTTCATTCTATAAAATAGATAGCTCACGACTTTATGGGACATGACCTGACTCCCCCAAATTAAAGGAGAGCAAAAGCATCACTTGTTCACATTTACAAACCAATGCTGCTCTTGAACAGGAAGATGGCCCTATCAAATTAAGACCAATAGAATAGATCACACAAGTTATGGATCGTATACAATCCTAACACCCCCCAATAAGGATCTGCATTTTCAAAAGTGACAGTTTACCACAATTCATTCCAATCTGATTTAAAAATTAGTCACCTGGCCCCCTTAACCCTTTTGTCTTGACTTGTATTGTAACTATACTGTCTCCCTTGATATTGTAATGAATTACACAAACTGATGGTGCTGTATAATTCATGTACTATAATAATAATAATAATAATAATAATAATAATAATAATATTACTAAAGATCCCTTTCCTTGTTTTAAAGTTTATGAATTAAGCCTATTGGCATCTTTAACCCCAACCAAAGAAATATTAAAAATCTGATGGCTCATAGATAAGTTTCTTACCAACAGAAGCAGTCTAATACTGCCACATTTAGCAGCAACAAAATTTATACAAGATCCAAAACCCCAGAAGGGACTGAATTTTTTATACTTGTAAAGACTGTCTTCAGCTTGCAAAGCGACCTTCATTAGCAGACCCCAGGAATGGATTGGTATAACCCCAATGTACTTATTAAGCGGTAGGGAGGCCAGAACATTCAATAAAATTTATGAATAGTTAAAAGCAATCAATCAATGGGTTTGAAGGTAAATCTGGGCTTGGGTTCCCATGCATTAAAAGCAGTTGGGAGCTGACCGTGCTTACCCTCACTCCAGCACACACACTGACCGGGGGAGCCACATGTCAATGCACATGGAATTTAAATAGACTGTGGCTAAACAAAAATAGAAAAACCTGAAAAGGCTCTACTGAGTTTATCCTTTTCTACCCACTCTGCAGAGACTGAAATCAGCCTACTATGAAACTAGATAATAAGCTCCTGAACTCTGCGTTCTCATGTCTGCAGATCAGAAGAGCATGCTCTGGAGGGGGAGCAAGCCAGATCTGAATGTAGGGAGCAGACAGCACATCCCCCTCCACTGGTACCAGGGAACTGCAGCCAGACAATATATCTAAAGGTAGTTTTTCCCACTAGATACAAGTGAGCCAGCCAGGAGATGCAGTGGAAAGGACCTCAGTTCAGTCGAGCATCCTTGCTCGCACAAATAAATACCAGCAAAACAAATAGATGTGTAATGAGACGTCTGTTTCCTAGCAGTAATCTTGGCACTTGTTGGTTTACAGGAAAGCAAGCCTCTGTTACACTAGGGAGACTGTTCTTGTAATTAACTCGTCAGCGGCCTGGCCAGTCTGTAGAAAGTTGAGCTGTAACAACCTCGTAGGGGGCACTGGGCATACAAATACAATGAATTGTCCCCATTTGATGATGAGAGACAAATGTCCAGCCCTTGATTGCCATACAGTGGTAGTGCCCATATACTTGTTCACTGCAGCTCCCCTCCTCTCACACATAATTAAATGACCAGCACAGCTTTATTTATATAAGGTGGAATTTTGAACAAAATACTGAAGTGACATGGGGTAGTCTGTGATTAACAGAGAAGTGTTTGTTCACCCCTAACATTATTTTATTACTTGTCAATCCTGACAATAGATCAGTTATTTTTCTTGCTTCCTGCAATAGGATGACAACGCTGTTTGTTCTGCGGCAAAATCATGCAACAGAATTGTCACCCTGCTCAAAGCCAAGATCATCATGTAGTTTTAAATCGACTAAATAAAAAACAAATTACATTATTATTATACAGGATTTATATAGCGCTTACGCAGCGCTTTACAATATAAAAAGGAGACAATACAGTTATAATACAACAAAATACAAGAGGATTAAGAGGGCCCTGCTCAGAAGAGCTTACAATCAAATAGGGTGGGGCAGGTGGTACAAAAGGTTGTAACTGTGGGGAATGAGCTGATGAAAGTGGTAAAAGATTAGTTGGAGACGTGATAGGCTTCCCTATCACCACAAGATTGGTGATGTAGCTCAGGGCAGAGTTTTGAATGGCTTTGTAGGTTGCGGTTAGTATTTTGAATTTAATTCGCTGGGTGATTGGGAGCCAGTGTAGGGATTGGAGTAGAGAGTTGGCAGACACTGAGCGGTTAGTAAGGTGGATAAGTCTGGCAGCAGCATTCATGATAGACTGAAGAGGGGATAGCCTATGGAGAGGCAGGCCAATGAGAAGGGAGTTTCAATAGTCAAGGCGAGAGATAACAAGGGAGTGAATGAGGAGCTTGGTGGTTTTATTTGTTAAAAAGGGGCGAATTTTAGAGATGTTACGGAGGTGAATTCTACAAACTTTTGACAACGATTGGACTTGAGGCTGAAATGACAAGTCAGAGTCTAGGATTACACCTAGTACCCTGGCGTGAGGAGAGGGACTGATAGTTGCATTGTTGATTTTGATGGAAACTTTAAAACATTAAACATTAAAGTTGCATTACAACTAACATTTTAAACCACTTGCACAGTTTTTTTTTTTTCTTTGGGAAAAAAGTTTAAATCCTAATAAAGCTGATCATTTTAAGTACTCCCCACAAATGTAGTATGGTTCTTTCCAACACTGTCACTTTTTCTGGACAGCTTGGGTTGTTACAGGAAGCAAAAAAATAACAGAGCTACAGGCGGGATAAAACAGGGGAACTCAGATAAAAAAAAAGGCTTTTGACCAACTAGATCACATATGTCATTTTGGGTTTTTATAATAGTTCCAGCTCAAGGCTTCTTGAATATAAATGTGTAAAGCAACAAAGTGCAGCCTTATACAGCAACCATCAGAAGTCGGCAGATCAATCAACACTTATTTACAATTCTTTGCTATTTCCAGCCCACCACTGCTCTACAAATGAGCCTTAAAGGAGTTAAGTACGCAAACCTCCCTATGTCAGGAAGGCCGGGAATGTGTGGAACATGACCTGGAAACTCTTGAGCAGGTTGCAGCAGTAACATTGGCAGAAATGATAGTAACCTCTGTTACACTGCACTGGCTGGCCAGAGTTCAATATCCAAAAATAAAAAGTGGATGTACAAAGGGAAGCACGGTCCAGAAAGATAACCTGCAGATCAGGAACTAGGCAAACATTCACTTTTCTTTGTGTACATTGCTTCCACTTTAATTTTCAATTGCTGTAGACAGATTGAATTTATCTCCCTCTAGAGCTGGGAACTGCAGCAGCAACAATGGATTCCTGGGAAAATGTTATCAGTGGCATTGGTGATGAAAGGTATTCGTGGTTTGTGATTGGACTTTCCTGCTGTTCTCACCCAGTTTGTTGGAAACTACTGTGCAAATTTACACTGTCTGCAACTGTGGCCTTTCTCAGCACTGGAAAATAAAACTGTGAACAGTCAATCCGTTAATTTTTTATTAAATTGATGTGATTGCACTCAGTACATGTAATACTTTGAACTTGTATATAAGAAGAAACTATAAGTACAGTGCGATTCAAAAAGGATGGTGCAAAAGTAAAGCTGAACATTTGTAGTTCAGAGGTAAAACTTAGACAGGTAATGTGTCTTTTCAGGTAGATTCAGTTGTGTTAGGTTCATTCCATTACGAATACATTTGTTTTACCTTTTCACCATTCTTTTTGAATCACACTGTACAAGACTCCAGCCTCATTCAGGGTTCTGTTCTTCACAGACAAATCGTGGGCCAGCTCCTAAAGCATAGAAGGGGCAGCACAAAAGCTGCACATTTAAGTTTTCTCTCACACTTAGATATAATATTTGTTTTCTCACATCCGAATGACTGTGGCTCATCCAGTGGTACAGCTTTAGAAAAAGGAGATTATGTCTCTGCTGAAGGGGAGTCTGAGTCTGGCTGTTAGAGTATATCTATCTCTTCCATATTGGCAGGCTCTAAAAGTGTACCTACACGCAAGAACAAAATTGAAAGAGATTGCAGTCTACCAACCACCAGTGGTGGCTGCAGTAGTTTTCTTTTTTCTTTTTTTTTTTTCAAAACAGTGATCCTGCCAGGAATACACCTTGTTCAATGCTCACTCACTGCATCTATGGAGAAGCAGCTTTGTCACCCTAGCACAGGAAGTGTGTTAAGACTACAGACCACCTCTATTCAACATTCTTCAACATAGAGGTAGGATGTTTCTGTAGACCCACAGAGATAACTGAAAACAATGTAATTGAGCACAAAGAGGCAGGGCGCACAATACATTTTCAGCTGACAAAAATTCTGGCAGGATTTAAGTGGTCTTAAAGGCTCATTTTTTTTCTTTAAAATAATAAACATGTTATACTTACCTGCTCGGTGCAATGGTCCTTTTCTCAGGTCCAACCCCTGGCACTTCTGGTATTTCTTACCCCCAACCCCCCCCCCCCCCCCCAAGTGCCTCCACAGCAAACCGTTTGCTACCGAGCTGTCTGTGTGTGTCCATAAGACACACCGAGCGTGTCTCAGCCAGTGGCGGCTGGTGCTCCAAATTTTTTGGGGGGTGAAGAGAAAAATTTTGTTAAAGAAAACATCAATTGCAGCCTCACTGTGCCCAAACGCAGCCACCGTGCCCATCAATTGAAGCAACTCTGCCCATCAATTGCAGCCACTGTGCCCCATCAAATAGTGCTACTGTGAACCTGCCCGCTCGGCACTTACCCTGTCTCAGTGGCGGGTCAGGCAGGCAGGCATGCGGGTAGCGGCGAGCGGTGGGACCTTACAGCGGGTCAGAAAGCTCCTGTGCGGCTGCTCATGTGTCATCTGTGCGTCTCCTTCCCTCCTCCTGATAAGCATCAAATCGTAGTGCCTTGGCTTTCAGCCAATCAGGTGACGGGTAACAGACCCGCGCACCTGATTGGCGGAGAGGCGGTTCAGTGTTAGAAAAGTGAATATTCATTCGCTTTTCTAACATACCTTGGTGGGCTCGTAGTGCAATGCTTTGTACCACGAGTCCACCTTTTTTGAAGCCTATTAGAGCCTATGGCTCTAATCAGGTGCTTTAAAAACACCCCCCTGCGGCTGCAATTCAGGCGCCCGGCATCTGAAAAGGGGCCAGACACCTGAATAGGGGGGCAATGCATGAATCTATCCATTATACACAGAGGGGGGTGGTTGGAGAGAGGGGGCAGCGCTTGTGCGTCCTTAATGGACGCACCGCCACTGGTCTCGGCCCCATCCCTGCTCCCTCCTCACTGGCTTTGATTGACAGCAGCAGGGGTCAATATCTCCTGCTGCTGTGTCTGAGCCAATGAGAGAGGGAGCCTCGACTCTCGTGCACATCGCTGAATTGAGATCAGGCTCAGGTTCGTATAAGGGGGGGGGGGGCGACTTTACCTTAGAAGCACAGTAACGTGTTTTTTCACATTTATACTATTGAAAGTGTTTTATCATAGCTATTTTATATTTAACAGATCTGGAACAAATAAGAGACAGCTGTTAGGATTTGCAGATGGAGTGTCCTAAAGAACAATTTTAGGGACTTAGGAGCTAAATTGACGAAAAGGACTGCCAAGGTAGTATTGTCAGGAATACTACTGGTACCTCGAGCCACACCAGAAAGGCAGAGGGAGATTAGGGAAGTAAACAAGTGGCTGTGGAGCTGGTGTAGTAAAGAGGGGTTTGGGTTCCTGGAGAACTGGGCCAACGTCTCAGTCGGTCACCAGTTCTAAAGAAGAGAACTGCACCTAAATGAGGAGGGTGCAGATCTGCTGGGAGTGAAGATGGCCGAAAAATTTGAGGGGTTTTTAAACTAGGCGACGGGGAGGAGGGTCCAGAGGTAGAACTAGTCAGCAATGAGCATATTCCAGAGGGTAGTATTGGGGGCATTAGTGGTAGGTTGACTAAAGCACATAAACCCAAGGTAAGTATAGTAACAAGTCCTATTTGCAATCTCGGAACACCCAATAAGAGGACAGTATGCGACTACGTGGCATGTTCACCAATGCCAGGAGCCTGGCGGACAAGATGGGTGAACTAGAGATACTGTTAACGGAGGAGGATTTTGATTTTGTGGGAATTTCAGAGACCTGGTTCAACAGCTCTCATGCACAAAAATACAAAGGATAGTGGCACATACTGTAGTATATAAAATGTAACTTAAGTCCATACAAGAGTCCTTTGAGCTGTATTGCTCTGTGTGAGATAAGTCTTTGTACCCAGGGCAGCCTTGCAGGGGGAGTTGAAGCACACTCCAAAACATATGAAAATAAAACAGAAGATAGGCGCCGCTTGAGTAAAACTGTATTAATTTAATAAGCAAAGTATATTAAAAACTCACATTGAAGAAAGGCACAGTGAAGTCCAGTAAAAGTGTCAATCTCCATCTCAGCTATCAGCCCTGGTCTCGTCCTGTTGAGCTGTGTAGTGTGAAGCTGGCGTCCTGTCCACCAGGGATCTTTCGGCTCTCGGGCGGGATCCACTGTCTATTGTATTTGATTTTATTGCCAACACAATTGTAAACCTCTATTGCTCTGAAACACGTTGCATCACGTCCGTGACATCATCCTGCCACGTGCTACGTTCCAGCCCTCTCCTGAGACCTGCTGGCTGCGCTCCAGACCTCGTTCTGGATCTCGCCCGAGAGCCAAAAGATCCCTGGTGGACAGGACGCCGGCTTCACACTACACAACTCAACAGGACGAGACCAGTGCTGATAGCGGAGATGGAGATTGACGCTTTCACAAGACCTCACTGTGCCTTTGTAAAGATACTTCAATGTGAGTTTTAATATACTTTGTTTATTAAATTAATACAGTTTTACGCAAGTGGCGCCTATCTTCTGTTTTCTTTTCAACAGCTCTCATGATTGGCTGGCAACCATTCAAGGGTATTCCCTTCATCGCAGGGATAGAGAGAAAAAAGGGGGAGGGGTATGCCTATATATCAAGAATAATTTACAAGTGAATGTGAGAGACAGACCTCATATAACAATTTGGATTAGCAGCAAGGGTGAGAAGTGTTATCATAATGGGGGATTTTAATAATCCGGACATAGACTGGACGGAGGGAACCACGCATTCGTCTAAGGCTTGCCAGTTCCTAAATGTCTTGCAGGACAATTTCATTTGTCAGATGGTAGACGCACCAACTAGAAACATGGCGTTACTAGATATACCGATTACCAAAAATACAGACCTGATCACGGATGTGGAAATATGGGGCAATTTAGGAAACAGCGATCACAGGTCAATTGGCTTCAGTATAAATCACACAAATAGAAAACACAAGGGGAACACAAAGACACTGAATTTCAAAAGAGCCAACTTCCCTAAACTACGAACCTTGCTAGAAGATATTTATAAATTGGGATAAAATCTTAGAAACAAAGAACAGGGAGGAGAGATGGGTTTCTTTAAGAGCATATTAAATAAGGGCATTAGCCAGTGCATCCCATTGGGAAATAAATTTAAAAGAGCGAACAAAAGTCCTGGATGGCTTAACTCTAATACAAGGCTGAGGGATTCACCGTTAGCATTCAGACTTGGCAAAGACTGCAACGAGATATGTAAGGGTGCAATTAGGGCGGCTAAGATAGAAGAAAAGACAAATTCTTAAAGTATATAAACAAGAAAAAAGGGAGGACAGACCATATTGGCCACATAAAGAATGAGGAAGGGCATCTGGTTACAAAGGATGGGGAGATGGCGAAGGTATTGAATTTATTCTCCTCAGCCTTCACAAGGGAATCGGGGGGGGGGGGGGGCTTCAGTAACCAAAACTGCAGTGTTTGTCCTCATGATGCATCACATGAAGCACCTTCATGGCTAACAGAGGACAGAATTAAAAATAGACTTGGAAAACTTAACATTAATAAATCACCGGGACCAGATGGCTTGCACCCGAGGGTACTTGGGGAACTCAGTCAAGTAATTGCCAGACCATTGTTCATAATTTTTACTGACAGTCTACTGACTGGAATGGTACCAGCTGATTGGAGAAAAGCCAATGTAGCACCAATATTTAAAAAAGGGGCAAAATACATACCTGGAAATTACAGACCAGTTAGTCTAACATCAATAGTATGCAAGCTCTTGGAGGGGATGATAAGGGACTATATACAAGATTTTAGTAATGAAAACAGTATAATTTTCAGTAATCCGCATGGATTCATGAAGAATCGTGCTTGCCAAACCAATCGATTAACCTTCTATGAGGAGGTGAGCTGTCATCTAGATAAAGGAAGGCCCGTAGACGTGGTGTATCTGGATTTTGCAAAAGCATTTGACAAAGTTCCCCATAAACCTTTACTGTATAAAGTAAGGTCCGTTGGCATGGACCATAGGGTGAGTACATGGATTAAAAACTGGCTACAAGGGCGAGTTCAGAGGGTGGTGATAAATGGGGAATACTTGGAATGGTCAGGGGTGGGAATAGGTGTCCCTCAGGGTTCTGTGCTGAGGACCAATCCTGTTTAATTTGTTTATAAATGACCTAGAGGATGGGGTAAACAGCTCAATCTCTGTATTTGCGGACGATGCCAAGCAGGATGCTAAGCAGGGCAACAACTTCTCCGCAGGTTGTAGAAACCTTGCAAGAAATCTGAACAAATTAATGGGGTGGTCAACTACAGGGCAAATGAGGTTTAATGTAGAAAAATGTAAAATAATGCATTTGGGTGGCAAAAATATGAATGCAATCTACTCACTAGGGGGTGAACCTCTGGGAAAATTTAAAATGGAAAAGACCCTGGGGGTCCTAGTAGATGATAGGCTCAGCAATAACATGCAATGCCAAGCTGCTGCTAACAAAGCAAACAGAATATTGGCATGCATTAAAAAGAGAATTAACTCCAGGGATAAAGCGATAATTCTCCCACTCTACAAGACTTTGGTCCGGCCTCACCTGGAGTATGCTGTCCAGATCTGGGCACCAGTCCTCAGGAAGGATGTATTGGAAATGGAGCAAATACAAATTAGGGCAACAAAGCTAATAAAAGGTCTGGAGGATATTAGTTATGAAGAAAGGTTGTGAGCACTGAACTTATTCTCTCTGGAGAAGATATAATCAAAAGGGGTGAACAGCGCTGATCAGCAGACATAAATAGGACCCTCAGAGGCAAAGTAAAAACTTTTTATTATTGTTAAAAAAATAATAAAATGTTCACCAAGGCATACAGCAGTCAATTGAACGTCATGCAGAGACTTGGATTAAAAAACTGATAGTACCTGGAGGCTGGAGCCGCATGGATGACACAGGGGCTTAGGGAAACCCAGCACAAAGCCATTGGACAAAGAATACAGGAGCACCGCTGGTGGGGGGCCCATCCAGGACCGTAAGGCCAGGGGTCTGATGAAGCGGGAACCAAACTGCAGGCACAGGAACTGTTGGGGCCAGTATACAGCGGCCGCTCAAACTGTGTACGAAGCCCGGAAGTGATGTCACAGCCTGCAGGAAGTCAGCCAAGGGAATCCAAAGAGTATGGGCAAACCCTGCTGCTGGGGCCAATTAGGAACTGCCAATGCCAGGGGAGCAAAGAGAGTCACACATCGCCGACTGGAGACACTACATATTTCGAGGACACGCCCCTTCTTCAGGTTATCTGATTAGTCGGCTGAGTGTGAAGATTAAATAGGGAAAATGACCCGTAAGTATAAGTGTGGGAGGGAGAGGAGCTAGCAGGCCCTGTCATCCATATGGCCCCACCCACCAGAGTGAATAGTAACAATACCCAGTGCACAATACTTTAACAACAATTGCATATCTTAAAAATGTACTGTTGAAAAGGTATATTAATAATAATAATAAAAAAAAAAAATTATATATATATATATATATATATATATATGTGTGTGTATTTTGTATAATATACAGTGGTGTAGTGGTTAGCACCCTCACCCAGCAGCAAACGAGGGCCACTGGTTCGACCACCACATCACCTGTCTGGAGTCTGCACGCTCTCCCTGTACCTGTATGGGTTATTTATTAATAATAAATAATAATAGAACATTTTAAATACACAGATAATGTTTATATCTCAGAAAATGCATAAAAAGGATGAAAACAGCTAAGGTATATTATATAACTGTACCAACTTCAAGTTCCTCATTCAACCCACTGGGAGAAAGAGTATTGAGCTTATATATCCACATGGTTTTGCGTTGGCATAGATGCAGAAATCTTTCGTTCTCCATCATGCCACCGGAAGGTACGAATTCAACGGCTAGGACAGTCAGGTCCTTAAAGTTCATGCCATGATGAGTAGCAAAATGACAGGGCACACTATGCTCTCTGAAACCTTTTTTAATGAACCTGCGGTGTTCACCAACCCTGATACGCAAGGTTCGGATGGTATGACCAACATATAAAAGGTTGCATGGACACTGCAGGACAAACAAATTGGGTCGAACATGTGATGAATTGTCTAATGGAATATGTATTACCAGAACTATCCAAAAAGGAGGACTGGCCGTGGGTTATAAACTGACACGTAAGACAAACTTGTTTCTTGCATTGAAATATTCCAACCCTATTGTCAAAATAGCACCTGATGTCCATGGTTCTGATGGATTAGTTTTCTTGGTTTGCTAGCAGAAATGCAATTTCTGAGAGTGCGAACTCTCCTGAAGACGACCTGGGGGCCGGGTGGTAAATGCAGACCTAACCTGGATTCTGAACTAAGAATAGGGAAATGCTTATGGATAATATTGTCAACTACTTTATAATTGCCATTAAAACCTGTGATGAACCTGGCTCCCGAGTTATGAGGGGCTGCAATGGCTCTGTCGGCAGTCTGTTCAGTAAGGCAGGATTCAAATGGTTCCTGCAAAAGATCATCCAGGTAGCCTTTCTCTCTAAACTTGTTGGTAAGTAACCTACTCTGGGCAATGTAATTGGTATCCTTCGTGCAATTCCTACGTAACCTCAGGAACTGCCCTTTTGGAATGTTCTTCTTCCAAAGAGGATGATGGCAGCTCCCAAAGTGTAAGTAGGAATTACCCCCAACTGGTTTGGAACAGTTGATGGTAATAATTGAGCCATTCTCATGGGTCAATTCCAGATCCAAAAATACCAAATGTTTACGATCGATAACATGCGTGAATGTGAGTCCTAGGGGATTGCTATTACAATACGTCACATAGGCTGAAAAATCATCAACAGTCCCATCCTAAATGATAAGCACATCATCGATAGACCTGACATAAAGAATGAGATGCTTAGCATAGGCATTATTGTTCCAAATCGAAGAGTCCTCCCAAAAATTCATTGGTAAATTCACATAGCAGGGTGCGAAACTTGCACCCATGGCTGTGCCTCTAGTCTGAAGATAGAACTTATCGTTAAAGGAGAAATAGTTGTGTTTGAGGCAGAACGTAGTCCCCTCAAGTATGAACCGGGCCCGATGGGAATTGTACCGCAAGTCTCTAAACAAGAAAGGATCGAGAGCCTCCAGACCCACCTCATGGGGAATGGAGGTGTAAAGAGAACACACATCCAAAGATGCCCAAAGGTAATGACCCTCCCATGAGTAGTTCTGGAGGATATCAATCACATGTCCAGAGTCCCGTATGTAGGAAGATTTTGAACGATCGGCTGTAAAAAACAATCTATTGGGAGAGTCCGCTGGTGAAGCTGCTAGTACCAGCCACTATAGGTCTACCAGGTGGATTCTGAAGCAATTTATGCACCTTTGGAAGGTGGTAAGAGTATGGGGTGCTGCAAGAAGTAGGAGTTCTCTGGAGAAGAGACGCTTGAGAGGGGATATGATTTTAATTTACAAATACTATACTGGTGACTCCACAATAGGGATAAAACTTTTTCGTGGAAGGGAGTTTAATAAGACATGTGGCCACTCACTAAAATTAGTAGAAAAGAAGTTCAACCTTTAGCTGCGTAGAGGGTTCTTTACTGTAAGAGCAGCAAGGATGTGGAATTCCCTTCCATAGGCGGTGGTTGCAGCGGGGGGCTTTGATAGTTTAAAAAAATTATTAGATAAGCACCTGAACAACCGCAACATACAACGATATACAATGTAATACTGACATATAATCACACACCTAGGTTGGACTTGATGGACTTTTCAACCTCACCTACTATGTAATTATATGTAACATATACTTTAGCTAGTGAATTTTATAGTTCGTACTGCATATAAAGAAACCATTTGTTCTTCTGATAGCAGCTTTCATATTTTCATTTTCAGTATAACATGGTTGGTGATCAACTTCCAGTTCCAGCGCCCTAAAGATAGGAGCTAGGAGGCTTTAGCTCCTGCCGCGCTCCTTGATCACTCGCATCAAAAGCCGGCCAGCATCCAGGGGAACTCCCTTACCCGAACTTGCTCCCTCCGTGGGGAAGCCCAATGGACAGATTTGTGGAGCAATCGGTCCCCCCGAGTGACGCTGACAACCCGCTCAGTGGCAGGAGATGAGGTGTCCTGTGGAGCCAGCATGGCGGACGCTGCACATGCTGCTCCAGCCAGCTCCTCTGACTCCCTGCTGTCTCCAGCACACAGCGCAACAACCCCCATGGATCCTGCCTCCACGACTGGTATTGCACAGGCAGTAAGGGCTCTCCTCACCCCCACGATCGGAGGCCTTTAATCAGGCTGTTCTTAAAGGGCTAGAACAGCTCCATAGAGAGATACAGTCTCAAGCACTGTGCATAACACACACTTAAGAGAGGATCTCATCAGTTGAAGATGAAACAGCTGCAATCTCTGCTGCCATGGCCAGGCTTTCTAATACCCAGAGAGAGCTTCAAAATAAGGTGGATGACCTAGAAAACTGCTCGAGGTGCAAAAAATTGCACATTATAGGGCTACCAGAATCATATACACCGGCCACACTTGGCAATATATGCTCTAGGGTCATCCCTGAACAGCTGGGTCTACACACACCATGCACCATGAAACAGGCTCATCGTGTTGGCCAACCCTTGGAATCCCGCTCCAAGCCCAGACCGTTCATCTTCCGCTACCTTAACTAAGCAGACAAACAAGCTATCCTTCAAAAATTCTGACGCCTCCGAAGTCTCTCCATGGACGACCACCCGCTTTTACTTTTTGCCGACTACTCCACTGAGGTGATGAATCAGCGTAAGGCCTTCTCATCGATCTGCTCCTCACTATATCACAACCAAGTCAAATTCAACTTGGAATACCCGGCTGTTCTACACATTCAATCGGCTACTGGAGAGTGTATCTCTTTTACATCTCCATCAAAAGCGAAGCATTACCTTAATACCAATCAGATCACTCCCATGCAGCAGGAGAACCTTGCCCCTTCACCTGATCCTTCCTCTTCCAGAAGATCTGCACCAACATCTCGAAATCCGCAGAGCCCACAAACCCCCCCCCTACAAACGTGTATGTTTCGGCCTCCTGGACGTACATCCTGTAACTCTCTGACTCTGTACTCCTAAGCCTACATATGGTTTGCCTCTTGGCTCTTTATATGATGTTTATTCTTGATCTTTGAATGCTAGCAATCTGGGATGAGACCTTTCCCTGGACCACACAGACATCACATGGTAGAGAGAAAGGGACCTGGCTCATGTCCTGCTACTGTTCAGGGCCCACATACAACTACTACCTCCCCATCCTTTTTTTTTATAAAAAAGAACAATATGTTCCCCTAGGGTGGGATTTTGGAGGCATTACCACAAAAAAGGATATTGGTAGTAAGAAAAATACTTTATTACAAAAACAGAAATATAACACACAATGTATCAAAATAAACCATAGCACACATGAAAAATACATATGTAGGATTGCATCGGGAATGACATGCAGGTAACAAAAAGAGGTAGTATATATGTCACACAAGACAATAAATGAAAAACAGACCAATGTTAAAAGATGGAGTGGGTCACCCACTCCATCTTTTAACATTGGTCTGTTTTTCATTTATTGTCTTGTGTGACATATATACTACCTCTTTTTCTTACCTGCATGTCATTCCCGATGCAATCCTACATATGTATTTTTCATGTGTGCTATGGTTTATTTTGATACATTGTGTGTTATATTTCTGTTTTTGTAATAAAGTATTTTTCTTACTACCAATATCCTTTTTTGTGGTAATGCCTCCAAAATCCCACCCTAGGGGAACATATTGTTCTTTTTTGTGCTATTAAGGGATGTGGCATACCTTCTTTTGTTTGCTACTTCTGGTCAGAGCCTCTTTTTCCTTTTTTTTTATATGCCTTTCCATGTGCTTCTCAGCACACCATGTGAATACCCAAGATATTAGGGTCTCCCTTCATTCTTCCCTTTCCCGCTCCCTCTTCCCTATCCATTCCCCTTCTTCCCTTCCTTCTCCTCGGGGTGTCTGAGTGTTACTGCCACAGAGGATGCACCCATTGGCGGTTGCACTCAGGCAGAATATGCCATAGGAAAAAAAAGAGAAGTTCCTGATGCTCTGTTGGAGGCTTGTCCTCCCTCTTTTCCTGATTTTAATCGAAAGTTTGTGTTTTGATTTATTTTTCCATACCAGAACTCTACCAAGGTTGCAGTGATGCTGTATTCGTCGGGGTGATGCCCACTGCGGCGTTGCCCACCTTTGGCCTGCCTTACGTCTCTCCATCACAATTGTCATGGCTCCTCCGAATGCTGGGGATCACCTAAAGGTAATTTCATAGAATGTTAAGGGGCTCCATTCCCCTAATAAACGTATGCAAATCCTGAGGCATCTTAAGCGTTTGCGAGCAGATGCGGTTCTCCTTCAGGAGACTCATCTGGCAGCAGAAGATCTCACGCCTATGTAAACTGTGGGAAGGCAAAGCATACGGCTTTCCAGCTGTGGGATGCAAGGCAGGGGTTGCTATTTTGATTCAATAACATCTCCAACATACAGTTCGCTCGATTGAGACGGACTCACCAAGTCGTAGAATTACTCTTCATCTAACAATTGCCGCTCGTGACATCGCCATCTCTAATGTATATGCTGTTAACTCTCCTGGGCAGGCCTTTTTTCAAGATCTTATATTCTGGGCATTGCTGATCCCGGAAGCCTCTCACATTATAAGTAGTGATTTCAACTCTGTTGTGCATCCCTTCGAGGACCACACATTGGTACCTAACCGGCGACCTTCTCAAACTACTGTTCCCACTATGCTCGCCCACACAATATCTACATTTCAACTCATGAATGCCTGGCGCACTACACATCCTACTGACCATGAGTACACTTTCTACTCAGCTCCACATGACTCCTTTTCCCATTATTTTGCTCCCAGGCCTTAATCCCCTTAGTGACCATCTCCGCCATAGAGGACATGGTCAGCCTTGAAGGTTAGCCTTCAGCTGTCTGGGTTTGTATCCCCCACTAATGTCTAGTGCTTTCCCTCTTACCTAGCTGATAGTGATGATTTCAAACATACCCTACACTCGGCCTGGGTGGAATACGTTGAGACCAACGGGAGCCATCTCAGCACCCCAAATTTATTTTGGGAAACTGGCAAGGCCTTTCTAAGAGGGCACATTATTTCCTATTCTGCCTGATTTAAAAAACAAATCCACCTCAATTACCATCAGGCCAGTGAATCCCTTCACTCTGCTTATCATTCTTTGAATTAAGATCATACCCCTGCCAACCGGAAAGCTTGGCAATCTGCTAAGCGCACTTTTGATCACTGGACTGCGCAGCAGGAGGCCATTAAACAATCTTACTTTGATATCTGGATTCATAGGCATGGTAGACTCTTAGCGAGTCTATGTTCTGGGCGTCACACCCCTACCCACATAAAGGCCCTCAGATCCTCTTCTGGCTCTATCGTCAACCTGCCCTCTGAGGTCAACACTCTCCTTACCTCCTATTACACATCCCTCTACTCTGAAGATCCTATCGATGTAGCTGCGGCAAACTCGTTACTTACGGGACTTTGGCTCCCTACACTCTCCTCTGCCCAACTCTATTCGCTCAATGCCCTTATTACTGTAGAAGACATTCGCTTCACGATCAAATCCTTAGTGGCAGGTAAAGCGCCGGGACCTGATGACTTCCAAAGGAATTTTATAAGCTGACAGCGGATTTTATTTCAGACACACTACACTGCGTTTACAAGTAAATATGGGCTGCGGGACCATACCTTTCATCTGGTTCACAAGCTCACATTAAGCTTATTGCCAGGAAAGGACCCTCTACTCCCAGGCTCTTATAGACCTATATCCCTCATTAACGTTGATGCTAAAATTCTCTCTAAAATCCTTGCGACCCGGCTAGCTCAGCTCCTCCCTTCTATCCTCCATCAAGCCCAGTCAGGATTCGTCCCAGGACGTTCAGACACTCTCAATATCCGCAAGGTTCTGTTGGCCCTCGAACATGCTAAGGTCTATTCAGACCAGGATATAGCCATAATTTCACTTGATGCCGAAAAGGCTTTTGATATCAGCTTCTCTTGGCTTTTTATGGTCATGAAAGCGTTTGGCATGTCAGGTCCAATTCTGAACTTTATCCAAAAGATGTATGCCTCTCCTGTGGCCCGACTTGTCACCCTGGACTTTACGTCTACCAATATTCCACTCACCAAGGGTACAAAACAGGGATGCTCTCTCTCCCCTCTTCTCTTCAATCTTGCTATTGAACCACTCTCTAGAATCCTGAATTCTTCCTCAGGGATTAGTGGTGTCACGATTGGCAATCAAACTTCGCTCGGCTTTATTTGCTGATGACATATTGCTCTTCTCCACTGACCCTTCTGATTTCTCCAAGCCATACTAAAGACCTTCCATGTCTGCTCTGGGCTCAGGATCGATCTTGACAAAAGCGAAGTCTTGGCACTCAATCCTGCGTCCTCCCCTGCCTCGTCCCCTTTCCTGCCTGCCAAGCAATATATCGCCTATCTTGGCATTCGCATAGGCAGGGTCTCGGGGTCTTCGTTATTGGCAAGCATTACTATAACCATTAACGATACTGCTTGGAGTGGTAACACACACACACTCCTTGCGATTTATTGTGCGATTTTGTGACAAATTTTCAGCATAACCAATATATGTACCCTATATACTTGTGTCTATGTGTAACCGGAGCTCATATTTTAAATCTTTGTAATCTTTAAAGTATGTTCGGAGTATTTTTCTAAATAAAAATATTTTTTATAAAACTTTTCGCTTGCTGCTTAAAAACCCCATGGGGAACTTCCACAATTCTTTTTAGAAAATATAATTTCGGGGTGTGCAGCCAATTTGCCCCTGGTGTATAGTCAGTTGATGTTAGAGTTTTTTCTTTTTGGGTGGTTAAACACCCCTTCCCCCCCTTTTTTCTGACACACAGGAGCTAAAATATGAGCTTGGGTATATTGCATATTCTGTAAAGTTGGATCCATTTATTTATTTATTTTCTGGCATATGTTTATACGATTTTTAACTACATAATGCCCAAAGTGACATTCGCCGCCCTAGACCGAATTCACATTCCCGTACGGGGCGGAGATTGGAACAAACGACTCCTCCAAATTGAGCAAAAATGGATATACAGATTGGGGGCAACCTCATATCCTGGTTTAAATGAATCTATTTCATATACCCCCTTTCTCAATGGCTTCAGTTCACGGAAGACAAACTAGAGAGATGCAGACAAGCATTTGGCGGATATACCAAGAGACATATATAATTTATAAATTATGTCACCCTTTCTTAGTTTGCTTTCATAGCAACAATCGGGCACATCTAGACAGCTGTCTTGTGTCTTTTTGAAAAAAGAACCTGATATAATCAAAATATGAGATATACAAAATAAAATAAAATAAAACACATACAGTCATAAGACTACAATGCGCCTGTGGATTCCCTTTAAATCCTTGCTAGACCATCCTCTCTGGTTGTTTCCCCCTTTTGGGAGTAAAGCCCTTGGGAATGATTTCTATAAAAATGAAAAACAAAGTTGGGATCCATCCCTCTCTTTCTGGGTACAGTTGTTACAATTTATACCCTTTATGTTGCGCTCAGTTGATGTATAAATGTGAACAAATATCTTCTAAACTTTGTATAACTCCTGAACATTGAAGCATACTCTCTTTTTTTGTGTAAATGTATGTATTTCTGATGTCTTTTTTCTTTATTTTCCTTTTTTCCCCCAGATGCTGGATCACCGTCCCGCTCTCTCTCCTGGCCTCTGGGGTTTACAATCACCAACTCGGCGGCTTCCCGGCAGGGTAGGGAGATGTCTGTTACGTCTCCCTCTGTAGCAAACACCAGTGGTTGTTAGCAACCACTAGGTGGAGCTTGCTTTCCCTGCCGGCGGCATTCTGTACACACCACCAGACTGGGATCCAGGCAGAGCGCATGCGCACGAAGACCCTTCGGCCATGATCGGAGGTGTGCGGGTTGCGCAGGCGCCCACCTGGTTCCCAGCCTCGTTCTTTACGGCGGAGGTGTCGGAGGTTTCCAGAGCGTTCCGCTTGTCAGAACGCCGGGATGATCACAGAGGGGAGGCAAGAAAATGCCTCCCCACGGCCCCTCCCCTTGGTAGGCTGGGATTGCAGGCTGTGAACAGCTGATAGCAATAACGGACAAGTGAGTGAGTATAACTAGTGACAGCCTAGATCTAGACAGCTCAGCTGATCCCTGACAGAGCAAGACGGCAACCATTCTATGAGGTAAGCACACATGCAAACAGTGGGTCATGCTGCACCGCTGTGAGCTTGTCTATAAATCCTCTTTAGGTTTAATACCCTCTTTTTGTTTTTCTTTAAAGGCCTCCTATGCACCTGTCTGCTAAACCTGGTTATCAGACACTGTGCATTTACCTGTGGTATGCCATAGACACCAATAACTTCCCCACTAGGAACTATTAGGTGAGCTTCTCCCTCTCTTGGTCTTTAGTCTTAAGACTAGCCATTTTCACATGCATTTTATAGTATTTACTCTTTATTTTTGAGCATCAGTTTCAATTTATAAGAAGGTTTTAATTTCATTCCTTCAATCAACTACTTGCACCTACACATGATAATTTATTCACTACCATTCCATCCATATAGACACACAACATTTACACTTTTTAAATGCTCGTCATTATTATTTTTCCTTTTTTCACTTCATAATATTGTCTCACACTAATCATTATTTTTTCACATTTTGGCAAATATTTTTTTTTTTTTTTTTTTTTTTAAATCGCATGCATTGAGGTTTTCTCTTATAATTTTTATGTTTTTTCTCACTGGCTTTTTTATTTATTTTTTCATGCTCCGCACTTGGTAAATCACTTATTCCCCCCACACAAGGATGTCCCTATTTTTTCACATCATGTTTTCACCATGTAATACAACATTTATCCACACTGTCTAGCCTATATACACCTTTCCTCTCCTTTTTTCTTTGTAGCACTCGCACTCTTTATACAAAAGTCTACAATGTACCAGTTTTATGGTGATATGATAGACTTAATGCAATTATAGTATAGAACGCCGCTTATCAGAGGATATGATAGACTTATTGTAAATATAGTAGGGTTTAAGATTCATGTTAACAGATATTCATTTACTCTTTCTTTAGCTACATACACAGGTCATGGGGCTCTATACGTCAGAGTAACAATAAAGCACAGATACTTAGTGTGTTCAATCTTTCTCTATACCTAAGCAAACTAATTTACATATGTGATATATCGTTTTTTGAAAGTCAGATATGACAGTAAGAAACCCCCCCCTTTTTTTTTTACTATGATGCACCTATAGGTGTCCTGCTCTTTACCTGCATCCAAGTGTGGAGGAGAGCTACACATCTGTGATCGTTCGTAAGCCCCACGGGTTGGTCCTGTTTCCCCCTTGGGGTACAGGTAGGGACAGCGGTGTAATGGAGTCCAGCGTCAGAAGAGGGGAACTTCTCTGATCCTTCCAGTTTTTAAGATAACTCCGGTTAAGAGTGTATACGGTACAAAGGAACCTAAAGGACCCCCTGAGGAAGACAATGACCATGTAAATGTCGAAATGCATTGGGGTCTCGGGGTCTTCGTTATTGGCAAGCATTACTATAACCATTAACGATACTGCTTGGAGTGGTAACACACACACACTCCTTGCGATTTATTGTGCGATTTTGTGACAAATTTTCAGCATAACCAATATATGTACCCTATATACTTGTGTCTATGTGTAACCGGAGCTCATATTTTAAATCTTTGTAGTCTTTAAAGTATGTTCGGAGTATTTTTCTAAATAAAAATATTTATAAAACTTTTCGCTTGCTGCTTAAAAACCCCATGGGGAACTTCCACAATTCTTTCGCATAGGCAGGGAACCCTCTTCTTTGTATAATCTCAATTATCCTCCATTGTTCACCAAGATTGTACAGGAGTTGGAAGCTTGGGCAGCCCTTCCTATCTCACTCTTTGGAAGATGTCACCTTTTCAAAATGGTATCCTTTGCAACATTACTCTATCCTGTAAAAAAAAAAAAAAAATCTCTCCCTATCTTACTGAAACATTGTTGTCCTCAAAATCCATAAAGCTTTACTTGCCTTTCTCTGGCATTGTAAATGGCCTTGAATTGCATTACAAAAATTATGTCTTCCCAAGAGTGAAGGTGGAGCTGGGTTACTCAACTTAAGGTTCTACAATCTGGCATGCCTTCTGAGGCAGGGTCTGGACTGGCTTTCAAGGAAATCCCGCTGCACCAACTATATGCTGGAGAGCCCCCTGGTGTCTCCACTCAATCTCCAAGCCATTATCCATTTTAAAATACACTCGCTCCCTGCTCATTTAAAATCAAATTTATTAATCAGGGATACGGTCATTGCATGGAGAGAAGTCTGTAGACTCCTTGGTTTGCCCTCCAGCATCTCCCATCACTTGCCTATACAGGGTAACTCAATGTTCCTACCCTCTACAGAACATAAGGTATTTGCTCGATGGTCTGTTAAAGGTCTCAGGCTGGTCGCAGACGTCCTGGACATTACCCGTGGCTCCTTCAAACCTTTTTCAGAAATCTCCGCTCACTACTCACTTCCTGCATCGCAGGTCTTTCATTATCACCAGCTAAAAAACCTGTTCCAGTACACTTCGTAAACCTCTCCAAGACTTGTTTATTGATACGCTGCTTTGCCAGAATCAATATTCTATCTCTGACATATACTCAAACCTTCTCACACACCAAGCCTCTAAACACTGCATGGTCCCCTTCAAACCATGGATTTCTGTTCTTGGCAAAGAGAATGCACCCAAGTTAATCCTTGCAGGATACCAGGAGGTCCGCTCTATAGTGATTTGTGAATCTTGGCGTGAAACACAAATCAAGATTGCACATCGAGCCTACTACCCATTCCGTCATAACCCCCATCTCAATCTTCCTGTCCCTGGTGTGCTGTCTCACGACTGACCCTATTCCATAGGCTATGGGAATGTCCAACAACCGCCTCCTTCTGGGATCAAGTCTGCAACTATATTTTCCTACTCTACCAAGTATCTGTGCCTAAAGATCCTCTGCTATTTCTCTTTAGCTGTGAAGATATACTGAACCAGATGACACTGTTAACTCCCAAGATCCTTCCCCAAGGGGTACACATCTGTCTTCTGGTGGCGCGCAGGACTCTTCTGCAAGCTTGGATTCATCCTACCCCGCCTCAACTGCCTGCTGTGAAACAAGCACTCAGGTCTTTGTTCCTTCTGGAGAAATTAGACACTATCACCCTAAAATTTAAGTCCATGCACTGCTTTATTACCAGGTGGCGCCACTTCATGAAGTTCTCCTTCTCGTCAGAGGAAATCTCTTTGCATATGAAATCATTCCGCTATACTGACTGGTATCTACGAGCGGACTTAACCAACTCTTTAGGCAAGCTCAAAATCCGGGATGCCTCTGGTTCCTAAGCCCCTTACATTCCTCCCCCTCCTTGTCTTATAGATCTTGTTTGTTCTCATCTTGGCAGCCTGTCCTATTTATCTTGTTACAAGTTGAACAGCTTCCACTCCTCAGGTCTTATAGGTAGAGTCCTGTTTTGATCATATCTAAAATCTGTAAAGTTGATTCTTGTATCTTGTTACTATGTACTCGGATTGCACTGGTTAACTGCCTGTTCTTGATGCTTCCACTGACCTTTTTCTGTATCAAGATTTTTCAAACTTGAATAAACATATGAAAAAAAAAAAAAAAAACATGGTTGTGACAAAAGCGGAGAAGCCTGTACGAAAAGTGTCTCTCACTCCCTGCTGTCTCTGCTTCTAGCACTGCCACATGGTCACCTTAAAGCTTGGGATATGAATGAGATAATGTCTATCAATTCATCCTTACCACAGGTCCAGATAGATGAAGGGACAACAGTCTAGGGCCTAACCTTGGTGGACACCATGTTCATTACTAGTAAAGGCTCCATTATACAGATGTTATAAAACTGGAAGTCTATCCATAAAGATTTTATTCAGTTTAGGAACATATACAAACATATGAAATTCAATACAGACGTCACATGACAATATAAAACTATGACATCAAATTGGTACCCTTTGGAAGATACATGGAAGAACATCTTAAAACACAATGAATAAGAACTGAACGTGAGATAGACCAGTAGTATAGAATGGCGGAGGGTCTCTTTCTCATTTTTTCACCTCCCCCCATTCCCCTCCCCTCCCCCGGATATCATCCACGAGAGGGAACAGAGTAATGGTTCGTTCTCGGTCAGGGTCTAAGGCATAGTGCATCCTGATAAGGCACATGTGATAGCAGAAGGGGGGTACCACAAATTAAATCAAATCATATATGTTCAGTTGGTACATATGGGGAAATAATATATATATATATATATATATATATATATATATATATATATATATATATATATATATATATATAAAGAATAGGAAAGGGTAAAGAAAACAGGAAAGGGAAGAGTAGAAAAGAAAACAAGGAGAAGAGAGAAGGGAAAGTAAAGATAGGGGAGAAGGGGGGACAGAGAAGGGGATAAGGCGAAGAGGTGACATCAGGGGGGATCCCAAGTGGGTCCGCAACCGTGCACCGCCCCCACACCCACGGCGTCCTGTTACACACTACAGAGATCGCTCTCTGGGAGAAGTGCTGACGATATCGTTCAGTGGTAGTGAAATGTGACCAGCAAGCCCAAACCATTGAAAATTTATGTATTCTGTCTTGTGCAATATGGATCAGTTCCTCCATCTCTTTTTATTTTTGATATTCTCTCAAACCACTCCCTGATCGTCGGAGCGCAGGTGGACCGCCAATGTTTGGGTATACAAAGCTTAGCTACATTGACCATGTGCATGGCCAGGGACTTATAGTAGTCTCTTCTAGATAGGGATGTATGATGTAGGAGAAACTGGGCTGGGGTATAATCAAGATTGAGAGTTGTGACGTGTGTGATGATGTCGTGGACCTCCCTCCAAAAGGGCTGGAGGTTCTCACACTCCCACCACACATGTAACATATTGCCTACCCCCGACCCACACCTCCAGCAAGTATTAGGAATGTTAGGGGAGAATTTGTGGAGGCGCGAGGGGGTCCTATACCATCTGGTGACCACTTTATAGCAATTTTCTTGGATGGCAACATTTAATGACCCCTTGTGTGTGTAGTCATGTATAGTGTTCCAGTCCTCTGTTGTCAAGGGAGTTTTTAGATCTCTGGTCCAAGAGAGTTATGAGGGGGTTGGGGCTTCAGTAGGCGTTTCTGAAATCAGGGTGTGCAAGAGAGAGATTAAGTGTCTTTGCGGTGTTTTACGATGGCATAGGGACTCGAATGGCGTAAGTTGTCTCGTCCAGTTTGTTTGGAGGGCCTGGGTTGCAAGGAAGTGTCGGACCTGTCTATAAGTCCAGAAGGAGAACGAGGCAGTCTTAGTGATCATTCTAAGTTTTTCTAAGGAGATGGGTTTTCCATTAGAAAAAAACTGGAGGGCAAGCACATCCTCAAAGGGCCATTCCTGTTTCAGAAAACTATTGGAGTCCCGTGGGGGAAAATCTGGGTTTCCCCGTAGTGATGTCAGGGGGCCTGGGATAGGGGCGGAAATCCCACCCAGCGTAGACCTACTATGAGCCAGAAGAGAAGGGTAGATTAGCGGGTGAGTCAAAATGGGATGTGACCAATTTTTGGATGAGAGCCAGGGAAGAAGATGTAAGGGTCCAGACGAGAAAGCTCCCTCAAGGAAAACCCATGACTTTTTAGAGGCATGGATATTCCAGTCTGCAATCCTTGTGAGGTGGCAAGCTATGATATACTTATGCAGATGCGGCAATCCAATACACCCCTTGGACTTGGACAGCGTAAGATGGGAGTATTTAATGCGAGGAGGGGAGCCTCTCCATAAGAAGGCAGAGCAGGCCTTCCGATAGGTTGTAAAAAAAAAGGCTGTTGGTAAGGATAGCAGGACTGCTTGCATTAAGTAAAGTAGACGTGGTAAAATGATCATCTTGATCAGGGCAGAACGACCAAACCAGGAAACATTCAAACCCGACCAGTCCTTAAAAAGTTTTTGGACCCCAATGAGTGCCGGGTGATGGTTTACGAGGTATAGGTCAGATAGCCGAGCAGGTATTTGAATACCCAGATATGTGATCACGCTCTTGTCCCAGCAAAAGGGGAAGGAGTCTTGGCAATGGGTCACTTCCTGAGAAGGGAGGGTGATATTTAAAGCATGAGATTTAGCATGGTTAATTTTTAGGTTTGAAATTTTTCCAAATGACTCTACATCTTTGAGGAGGCTCGGTAGGGAAATGCGAGGTGTTCTTAAAGAGGAGATCCACCCGAGGTCCAGTAAAAAAAAAATAAAAGGTCAGTAGCTACAAATTCTGCAGCTGCTGACTTTTAATTGGACACTTACCTGTCCCAGGGTCCAGCGATGCGGGGGATCGAAGCCCCGCTCGTCTCCCCCTCCGTTCAGCGGCACCGGCATTGCAACTGTGGGCGCCGGGCTGTGGCTTCACAGCCTGGCACCCACTGCGCATGCGTGAGCGGCGCCACGCGCCGTGATTGGCCGCTCAGTCAATTGTAATGGGTCCCAGATGATTGACAGGAGGGAGGGAGCAGAGCTGAGCCCTTCCTGTGCCAAGGGGGAAGTGATGTCACCAGCCCAGGCACTGGAAGAGGCAGACTACGAGGGACCATCTAGCAACAGGCATTTAGAGGCAAGTAAAAAAAAAAAAAAAAAATCAAAATTTTTTTTGTATTTTTTTTAGGATTTTTAATGTAGTTTTTTTTTTGGGTGGAACCCCACTTTAAAGAGAGAGGAATATCATCAGCGAACACTGCAACCTTAAACTCTCTCCCCTTCACGGTTATCCCTTGGATGTTTGAATTGTCTCTCAATCTGTTGAGGAGGGGTTCTAAAGCTAGAATATATATCAAAGGAGATAGTGGACATAACTGGAAGTCTATCAATAAAAGACACTTTTTAACCTGAAATACATATCTGATCATGTTTTCAAAAATATTTTCATGCATGTGGAAAAAACATGCACCACTACAATTCTTCTATATGTGCATACAAATTACAGCATTATAACAAAAAAAAAAAAGCTTTGCCAGATTATTGGAGAAAATGCAACAGCAAAACAAAATACTAAACCAGGTCTAGCCAACAATGTGGCTCTTAGATGTGTTCCGTTGCTTTTGGCCACTAGGTGTCACTTTATTACCACAGAACAAAGCAGCTGCTGCGAACAGCAAATGAGATGGTGGACAATTTACATACACTTTCTTTTAAGTACATTTTTAAAACAAATGTATATTTATTTCAAGTGGTTGGTGTTGCCAGCAATTGTTTTTATTTCCCATCAATATAAAACAAAAAACAAGTGACATCATAGGTGGATTCTATTGGGAGGAGTTAGCCCTTGGCATTTTAAATGTCCTGGTTACTCCCAGCAAGCAAGATCTTCTTCCCATAATTCCAGTAGTCCACCTGGACACTTTGTGTGCCCCACCCACCTTTGTGTGTTCCAGCTCCTCCTGTTGCATTTTTTGCATATACGATTAAAGAAGCTCAGCAAGAAAAAAGCGATCTGTTCCCAGAAAGATCTAACAAATTGTCAGGTGGACAGTCCAGCAACAGAAACACTGAAATAACAGGTTGGGGTGAACAGAATCTTTAAATTTCTAATTTGTGAAAAGTTGCCATTTGATGTCCCCACTCTGCTATATGGTGGGTGACAACTTTAGGCGACGAGAAGATTGCTGATCAGCTGGGATGACATATAGGTATTTTATGGCTTATGGTTCAGTTATTTGTCACTGTGTATCTTAGTGTCATGATTTTTGTAAAATGTGGCTCTTTGGTCCTGGTCTCCAAGGCCCTCAACTGTGCACAGTTGTCTATTCATTTCACAGAGTCAAACATGAGCTAATTTTCCCTTAGGGCTTTTGTGCTTTGCACCACACTTGACACAGGCAAAGCTATTTACACCTGCCCCTACATAGGTTACTAATACAGCTATGCCTTGATATTGGTGAAAACATATTTTTATACTAGCCATATGCAAGGCAATCTGCTACCTTTGGTAAAAGTGACCAAACAAAGCTGCGGTAAAAATTGATCACACACAGCGATGCCAGTTAAAAGGCATTTTCAATAATTTTTCGTTTTGAATCTTTTGGTCACTGAGGCCTGGGAAACCATGGGTGTCAGATTGTTGCACTTGAAAGCTGGTGAAAAGCTCAAAAAATGCTCGTTTTGCCTTCTCTCTATTAATAGGGCTGGAAGAAATGGTTCACAACTTGTGAACGCTATTCCATAAACAGGCCGCTGCTGCCACCAGCTGACTGTTTGGTGGAATCACGCCTTGCAATTCCACACTCCAGGATATCTGCTGAGAACAGTGCTTGTGGCGGTCGCTTTAATCAAAGGGAATCATGTTGTGAGGTCTCAGGTAGTGTTAAGTGATTTCAATCAGCCATTCCTTCGCTTTCATGTGGATGGATGTAAACCAGTAAATTACAGCAGAAAGAGCTTTGATTAGGGTCCTGTGTCTTGTGGAAAGCTAATGGGATTATTTATTGTCGATAAAACTCTAATACATTAAATGGTTTAAAGAGACACTCCAGGTATAATGGAAAATTGAGCCTTTAAATGCTTACAAAAAGTGAAGCCTACTTGCTCATTACTTCCAAGTTTCATCCAAATATTTCTGTAGGCAATCACACATGCTACCAGCAACACCCTAACTAATCTGAGAGCCACTGCTTGAGATACAGGAGAGGAATTCCCAAATACATCTCCTTAAGAATTGTTAAGAAGTTTCTTGCAGCCAGCAATCAGATTCAAACCTGCCTAGGACGAATGCGATTGGTTATATAGTAATCAGAGACAGAGGGTTACATAACACAAGCTTCAGGAAGTGCACTCCTAGTGAACATGTGAGGTGCTCTCTGGATTTTGCCTGCAGCATATTAGAGAACTCTGACTAAAAAGTACACGGAGTGATCTTTCCACAATTTTTTACAGATTCAATGTTTGCTAGATAACAGTAGCTTACTGATTGCTTTTTTTTTTTAAAATATAAATTTTATTTATTTTAGAAATGCCCAACATGGGCTTAGACAATACAATACATACACATATTAGAAACAACTGGGAAGGGAAGAAACATATTAACTTCATCACATGGAGGGAAGGAGAGGCAGAGTTCACATACATTTCAAGCTTATCGATATACGTCAAGTGGCAAATACTTCCTAATTAATCATTGAGAGGCCGACGCCCTCCTGAACAGAAAATCCTCCAATAGGAGGCGGTAGATGAAGAAAAGCCTCAGTTATCCTCTACCTCCTACCTTCATCTCTCGATCACTCCCCATCCCACCCAGGCGAAACCTCATTGCCCAAGGCGGGGGGAGGAGCGTCAGAAGGAGGCAAGGGAACTCATAAGGGATAGGAAGGAGGGGAGACTGAGGAGATAGGGAGGAAGGGGGACTGAGTGTGGTTACAGGGATGGAAGGGCATTGAAGGGTTCTGGTTGATTCAGGACAGCCCTGGATTTTGCGTTTGCTGGAAAATTAGCCTCATCAAGAGGTTCTAAAGGTGATGCCCTCCAAAGAGAAAATTAAATGGTGCCAAAGTGCCCATGTCTTTTTATATTTTTCCTGTTGTTGTCTCGCATTGTGCACCAGGTCTTCCAATTTACTAATGTCCTCTACTCTCCGGATCCAGATCGCCACCGATGGTGGGGTTTGGCTTTTCCACTGAAGTGGGATACAGGATCTAGTGGCATTTACCAAGTGGCGTATAATAAATTTTTTGTATCTTTTAGTGGACATATTGTTTACATGCAAGATTAAGAAGGCTGGGTCGTCTGGGATAATATATTCCGTAAACTTCTGGATAGTTGTCCTGACTGTAGACCAAAAATAGGATGGCTTCGAACAGACCAAAATACATGCAACATTGTGCCCCTTTCCGCCCGACATCTCCAGCAAAGTGCTGAGGTGTTCGGGTAATAAGGATGTAAAAGCTTGAGGGGTTAAATATCACCTTGTTAGGAGCTTATAATTGGTTTCCTGTACTTTCGTAAAGATAGAAGACTTTAGGGCAAACATTATCATACGGTTGAGTCTGGTTCGAAGTAAATGTACAGTTCAAATCCCTCTCCCACTTTTTCAGGAAGGTCAGGTGTGCGTTATCTCTCGGGGCAATAGGGTTATACATTATGGACAGCGTTCTCGGGAGTGTACCATTTTCGGAGCAGTAGTCTTCAAAAATAGTTAAGGGTTTGATGAACCCTTGCGGATTAGATATAGATGTAAGGAAATGTCTGTTGAACGGCAGACCAGAAAGGTAGTTTAAAGGGGCCCGTTTTATTGCTTAGTGTCTCTACAGAGGGCCAAGAGTCGTTTATCAGAAAGTGTCGTGCTTGCGTGCAATTTATGTTAGTTAGTGCGTTTTTAACTTGGGGGTCCAGTCCTGGAGGAAATTGCGGGTTCCTTATAATGGGGTATAGCGGAGAGTTAGGTGTGTATAGTGACTGTGTGAAACAGGTTTGTGACCCTACATGAAGCATCGTCCCTATCAGTGGGTGTCTCTTTACATTTTCTGTAAGATGTTCATAGTACCAAACAGCTCCTTGCAAAGGTACCTGTGTTTGAGCTTGTTCCAGGTGCGTCCACAGTTTCAAATCTTGATGACGGCACCAGTCTATAATTCAACCTAGATGTACAGCTTGGTAGTATTTCTTCACATCCGGGACAGCTAGACCCCCATTAATCTTAGGTAAGGAGAGTAGGGTATGGGGTAATCTCGGTTTCTTATTTGCCCAAATGAATCTATTGAACTGTGTACCTGTATGAAGAATGGTGTGGGGATAACGATTGGGAGTGCCTGTAGTAAATAGAGGAATTTGGGCAAAATACACCAGGAATTGAGGCTTTTATGCCATGATTCCAGTAGGGTCTGGGTTTTGATTAGTAAGGTAGGAAATTCAATTTAAAGGTGTGGTTTATATTGGCTGGGATGGAATGACCTAGGTATGTCAAAGCTGTAGATGTCCATTTAAAAGTTGAAACTGGAGTGAAGTGCTTGCACTGCAGTTTGCGTGATCTCTATGCCCATGGCCTCCGACTTATTGTAGTTAATTTTAAGATTGGATATCTTCCCGTATTTGTCGAATTCCCGGAGAAGGTTTGGGAGGGAGATTGCTGGATCTGAAAGGGAAAATAGTAAGTCGTCCGTGTATGCGGAGACCTTGTACTGGGTATCACCAACCACTAGGCCTTGGATGTCTGGATTATTCCTAATTTTACACAAAAATGGCTCCAATGATAGGGCAAAAAGGAGGGGGGACAATGGGCAGCCTTGTCTAGTCCCATTCTTGATTGGGAGGGGGTCTGATAGAATTCCATTCACTTTAATTTGTGCCGTAGGGGTAGTGTATATTTGGGCAATCCATTTAACCATCGTTTCTCCTAGCCCTATATATTGAAGGACTGTGAACATATAATCCCAATTAACCCTGTCAAAGGCTTTTTCTGCATCTGTATTTATGAAGACTGAGGGCGTATGGGTCTGGTTGGCTACATGTATTAGATTTAGCACTTTAATTGTACTGTCTCTAGCTTCCCTCGTGGGGATAAAGCCCACTTGATCTAAGTGGACCAAGGTTTGTAGATGGCAGGCTAGTTGGGTCGCTAAAATCTTGGTAAACAGCTCTGTTGTGTTTAACAGGGAAATCGGACTGTAGCTGCTGCAAACTGAATTTTACGCATACCGCTTAGAATTAAGGCCAAAATGTTCTATCTTGGTCTCATCAGACCAAAGAATCTTATTTCTCATCATCTTCCTTCAGGTGTTTTTTTCAACAAACTCCATGCGGGCTTTCATGTGTCTTGCACTGAGGAGAGGCTTCCATCGGGCCACTCTGCCATAAAGCCCCGACTGGTGGAGGGCTGCAGTGATGGTTGACTTTCTACAACTTTCTCCCATCTCCCGACTGCATCTCTGGAGCTCAGCCACAATGATCTTTGAGTTCTTCTTTACCTCTCTCACCAAGGCTCTTCTCCCCCGATAGCGCAGTTTAGCCGGACGGCCAGCTCTAGAAAGGGTTTCTGGTTGTCCCAAACGTCTTCCATTTAAGGATTATGGAGGCCACTGTGCTCTTATGAACCTTAAGTGCAGCAGAAATTTTTGTAACCTTGGCCAGATCTGTGCCTTGCCACAATTCTGCCTCTGAGCTCTTCAGGCATTTCTTTTCACCTCATGATTCTCATTTGCTCTGACATGCACTGTGAGCTGTAAGGTCTTATATAGACAGGTGTGTGGCTTTCCTAATCAAGTCCAATTAGTATAATCAAACACAGCTGGACTCAAATGAAGATGTAGAACCATCTCAAGGATGATCAAAAGAAATGGACAGTATCTGAGTTAAATATATGAGTATCGCAGCAAAGGGTCTGAATACTTAGGACCATGCGATATTTCAGTTTTTCTTTAACCACTTGCCGACCGGCTCACGCAGATATACTGCGTCAGAATGGCACGGGCAGACAGAATCACGTACCTGTACGTTTACATTTTCCGTTCCGGCGCCGAGGAGAGAAGTCATCAATGTGAGTGCACAACACACACACATCACAGTAGAACATGCCAGGCACACATAACACCCCCCATCACCCCCCTTCCCCTCACACTGACACCAAGCAGTTTTTTTTTCTGATTACTGCATTGGTGTCAGTTTGTGACAGTTAGTGTGGTAGGGCAGTTAGTGTTAGCCCCCTTTAGGTCTAGGGTACCCCCCCTAATAAAGTTTTAACCCCTTGATCACCCCCGTCGCCAGTGTCGCTAAGCGATCATTTTTCTGATCGCTGTATTAGTGACACAGGTGACGCTAGTTAGGGAGGTAAATATTTAGGTTCGCCGTCAGCGTTTTATAGCGTCAGGGACCCCCATATACTACCTAATAAAGGTTTTAACCCCTTGATTGCCCCCTAGTTAACCCTTTCACCACTGATCACCGTATAACCGTTACGGGTGACGCTGGTTAGTTCGTTTATTTTTTATAGTGTCAGGGCACCCGCCATTTATTACCGAATAAAGGTTTAGCCCCCTGATCGCCCGGCGGTGATATGCGTCGCCCCAAGCAGCGGCAGGTTAGCGCCAGTACCGCTAACACCCACGCACGCAGCATACGCCTCCCTTAGTGGTATAGTATCTGAATGGATAAATATCTGATCCGATCAGATCAGATCTATACTAGCGTCCCCAGCAGTTTAGGGTTCCCAAAAACGCAGTTAGCGGGATCAGCCCAGATACCTGCTAGCACCTGCGTTTTGCCCCTCCGCCCAGCCCACCCAAGTGCAGTATCGATCGATCACTGTCACTTACAAAACGCATAACTGCAGCGTTCGCAGAGTCAGGCCTGATCCCTGCGATCGCCAAGTTTTTTTTGTAGCGTTTTGGTGAACTGGCAAGCCCCAGCCTCAGGCAGCGTCAGGTTAGCACCAGTACCGCTAACACCCACGCACGCACCGTACACCTCCCTTAGTGGTATAGTATCTGATCCGATCAGATCTATGCTAGCGTAGCGTCCCCAGCAGTTTAGGGTTCCCAAAAACGCAGTGTTAGCGGGATCAGCCCAGATACCTGCTAGCACCTGCGTTTTGCCCCTCCGCCCAGCCCACCCAAGTGCAGTATCGATCGATCACTGTCACTTACAAAACACTAACACATAACTGCAGCATTTGCAGAGTCAGGCCTGATCTCTGCGAACGCTAACAGTTTTTTTGGTAGCGTTTTGGTGAACTGACAAGCACCAGCCCCAGGCACCGTCAGGTTAGTGCCAGTAGCGATAACACCCACGCACGCACCGTACACCTCCCTTAGTGGTATAGTATCTGAATGGATCAATATCTGATCCGATAAGATCTATACTAGCGTCCCCAGCAGTTTAGGGTTCCCAAAAACGCAGTGTTAGCGGGATCAGCCCAGATATCTGCTAGCACCTGCGTTTTGCCCCTCTGCCCAGCCCAGCCCACCCAAGTGCAGTATCGATCGATCACTGTCACTTACGAAACACTAAACGCATAACTGCAGTGTTCGCAGAGTCAGACCTGATTCCCTGCGATCACTAACAGTTTTTTTGGTAGCGTTTGGTGAACTGGCAAGCACCAGTGGCCTAGTACACCCCGGTCGTAGTCAAACAAGCACTGCAGTAACACTTGGTGACGTGGCGAGTCCCATAAATGCAGTTCAAGCTGGTGAGGTGGCAAGCACAAGTAGTGTCCCGCTGCCACCAAGAAGACAAACAGGCCCGTCGTGCCCATAATGCCCTTCCTGCTGCATTCACCAATCCTAATAATATGGAACCCACCACTTCTGCAGCACCCGTACTTCCCCCACTCACATCCCCAACCAAATGCAGTCGGCTGCATGAGAGGCATTTTCTTTATGTCCTCCCGAGTACCCCTACCCAACGAACCCCCCCAAAAAAGATGTCCTGTCTGCAGCAAGCGCGGATATAGGCGTGACACCCGCTATTATTGTCCCTCCTGTCCTGACAATCCTGTTCTTTGCATTGGTGAATGTTTTGAACGCTACCATACACTAGTTGAGTATTAGCGTAGGGTACAGCATTGCACAGACTAGGCGCACTTTCACAGGGTCTCCCAAGATGCCATCGCATTTTGAGAGACCCGAACCTGGAACCAGTTACAGTTATAAAAGTTACAAAAAAGTGTAAAAAAATATATATAAAATAACAAAAAATAGTTGTTGTTTTATTGTTCTCTCTCGCTCTATTCTCCCTCTATTGTTCTGCTCTTTTTTACTGTATTCTATTCTGTAATGTTTTATTGTTATTATGTTTTATCACGTTTGCTTTTCAGGTATGCAATTTTTTATACTTTACCGTTTACTGTGTTTTATTGTTAACCATTTTTTTGTTTTCAGGTACGCCATTCACGACTTTGAGTGGTTATACCAGAATGATGCCTGCAGGTTTAGGTATCATCTTGGTATCATTCTTTTTAGCCAGCGGTCGGCTTTCATGTAAAAGCAATCCTAGCGGCTAGTCTCTAGACTGCTTTTACAAGCAGTGGGAGGGAATGTCCCCCCCCCCCCACCGTCTTCCGTGTTTTTCTCTGGCTCTCCTGTCTCAACAGGGAACCTGAGAATGCAGCCCGTGATTCAGCCAGCTGACCATAGAGCTGATCAGAGACCAGAGTGGCTCCAAACATCTTTATGGCCTAAGAAACCGGAAGCTACGAGCATTTTATGACTTAGATTTCGCCGGATGTAAACAGCGCCATTGGGAAATTGGGGAAGCATTTTATCACACCGATCTTGGTGTGGTCAGATGCTTTGAGGGCAGAGGAGAGATCTAGAGTCTAATAGACCCCAATTTTTTCAAAAAAGAGTACCTGTCACTACCTATTGCTATCATAGGGGATATTTACATTCCCTGAGAGAACAATAAAAATGATTAAAAAAAAAAAAATATGAAAGGAACAGTTTAAAAATAAGATAAAAAAGCAAAAAATAATAAAGAAAAAAAAAGCGCACCCCTGTCCCCCCTGCTCTCGCGCTAAGGCAAATGCAAGTGTTGGTCTGGCGTCAAATGTAAACAGCAATTGCACCATGCATGTAAGGCATCACCGCGAAGGTCAGATCGAGGGCAGTAATTTTAGCAGTAGACCTCCTCTGTAAATCTAAAGTGGTAACCTGTAAAGGCTTTTAAAAATGTATTTCGTTTGTCGCCACTGCACGTTTGTGCGCAATTTTAAAGCATGTCATGTTTGGTGTCCATGTACTCGGCCTAAGATCATCTTTTTTATTTCATCAAACATTTGGGCAATATAGTGTGTTTTAGTGCATTAAAATTTAAAAAAGTGTGTTTTTTCCCCAAAAAAATGCGTTTGAAAAAAATCACTGCGCAAATAATGTGTGAAAAAAAAAAATGAAACACCCACCATTTTATTCTGTAGGGCATTTTGCTTTAAAAAAAATATAATGTTTGGGGGTTCAAAGTAATTTTCTTGCAAAAAAAAATAATTTTTTCATGTAAACAAAAAGTGTCAGAAAGGGCTTTGTCTTCAAGTGGTTAGAAGAGTGGGTGATGTGTGACATAAGCTTCTAAATGTTGTGCATAAAATGCCAGGACAGTTCAAAACCCCCCCAAATTACCCCATTTTGGAAAGTAGACACCCCAAGCTATTTGCTGAGAGGCATGTCGAGTCCATGGAATATTTTATACTGTGACAAGTTGCGGGAAAAAGACAAATTTTTTATTTATTTTTTTGCCCAAAGTTTTTACTGAATGATATATTGCTCACACATGCCATGGGAATATGTTAAATTACACCCCAAAATACATTCTGTTGCTTCTCCTGAGTACGGGGATACCACATGTGTGAGACTTTTTGGGAGCCTAGCCGCGTACGGGACCCCGAAAACCAAGCACCGCCTTCAGGATTTCTAAGGGCGTAAATTTTTGATTTCACTCTTCACTGCCTATCACAGTTTCGGAGGCCATGAAATGCCCAGGTGGCACAAACCCCCCCCAATGACCCTATTTTGGAAAGTAGACACCCCAAGCTATTTGCTGAGAGGTATGGTGAGTATTTTGCAGACCTCACTTTTTGTCACAAAGTTTTGAAAATTGAAAAAAGAAAAAAAAAAAATGTTCTGGTCTTCCTTTATTTTCAAAAACAAATGAGAGCTGCAAAATACTCACCATGCCTCTCAGCAAATAGCTTGGGGTGTCTACTTTCCAAAATTGGGTTATGGGGGGGGGGGGGGTTGTGCCACCTGGGCATTCCATGGCCTCCGAAACTGATAGGCAGTGAAGAGTGAAATCAAAAATTTACGCCCTTAGAAATCCTGAAGGCGGTGATTGGTTTTCGGGGCCCCATACGCGGCTAGGCTCCCAAAAAGTCCCACACATGTGGTATCCCCATACTTAGGAGAAGCAGCTAAATGTATTTTGGGGTGCAATTCCACATATGCCCATGGCCTGTGTGAGCAATATATCATTTAGTGACAACTTTTTGTAAGTTTTTTTTTGTCATTATTCAATCACTTGGGACAAAAAAAAAATAATATTCAATGGGCTTAACATGCCTCTCAACAATTTCCTTGGGGTGTCTACTTTCCAAAATGGGATCATTTGGGGGGGTTTTGTACTGCCCTGCTATTTTAGCACCTCAAGAAATGACATAGGCAGTCATAAACTAAAAGCTGTGTAAATTCCAGAAAATGTACCCTAGTTTGTAGATGCTATAGCTTTTGCGCAAACCAATAAATATATGCTTATTGACATTTTTTTTTTTAAGACATGTGGCCGAATACATTTTGGCCTAAATGTATGACTAAAATTGAGTTTATTGGATTTTTTTATAACAAAAAGTAGAAAATATAATTTTTTTTTTCAAAATTTTTGGTCTTTTTCCGTTTATAGCGCAAAAAATAAAAACCGCAGAGGTGATCAAATACCATCAAAAGAAAGCTCTATTTGTGGGAAGAAAAGGACCCAAATTTCGTTTGGGTACAGCATTGCATGACCGCGCAATTAGCAGTTAAAGCGACGCAGTGCCAAATTGTAAAAAGTGCTCTGGTCAGGAAGGGGGTAAATTTTTCCGGGGCTGAAGTGGTTAATAAATCTGCAAAAATGTTAACAATTCTGTGTTTTTCTGTCAATATGGGGTGCTGTGTGTACATTAATGAGGAAAAAAAAATGAACCTAAATGATTTTAGCAAGTGGCTGCAATATAACAAAGAGTGAAAAATTTAAGGGGGTCTGAATACTTTCCGTCCCCACTGTATATACATGTATGTGTTTGAGCTTTGAGGCACACACGAAATAGGCTGTGCACACCTATGAATACTCCTATTACTAGGAATGGATTCAAACTTCTGTCTAATATTAAGACTTGAACCACTAAACACTCAAGTATATGATAAACACACAGACTACATTCATTTGGAGACCCTGGATCCTCTACGAAGACAGCGACATTTTGCTTACGCCAGATGAACTTGCTACACTGATCCCTTCTCACTGAGGCTTTCCCTATTTAAGGCTGGGTTCACACATGTGCGGTGCGAATTCCAGCTCCGTTCTCTCTGCGAAGAGAAAAAACAGCTGTTCAGCGGTTCCTCTCCGTTGTAGCTGCGGATCAGTGAGCAGGGAGAGGGGGGAGGTGTAGTGAGGAGAAGGAGAGAATTCGTGTTCAGAATGGAAAGCATCTGCGAATCAGATGCGTTCCCATAGAAGGTAATGTGCTTGTAATTCGCACCGCAATGCCCAGAAATCGCACACTTTTTTTGGCAATGCGCAGTGCAAATGCAGCGCACATATGTGAACCAGATGCATTCAATGAATGCATTTTAAAATGTCCTGCGAATTGGATGCGGTGAACGGGGCCTTAGAGAGGGGTGCCCCGTAGGGCCTGCAAGAAGTCCTTTTACATATATCAAAATATGGGCCCACCAAGCCATACACCCGCCTCTCACTTTCCCTACTTTTTCCCTTGAATGTCCCAAACTAGGGCACAGACAGCAATAAAAACTAGCAGGCGTTCCAATCCATCTTCTCTGGGGGAGGTGAAGAATTGCACTTTCGCCGTCCTGCACTCTCAGTCTGGCTGGGAATAGCATGCTATATTTGATCCCTTTCTCTCGCAGCATGGCACGGACATGATCAAAAGACTTCCGCTGTCTTTGTGTCTCCACAGAATAATCTGGGAAAATAAGAAGTTTCGTGTTTTCATAGTGTAATTCTCCTTGCAGGCGGGCAGAGCGGAGCACGGTTTCCCTGTCTCTGTAATGCAGGAGTTTGAAAATGAATGTGCGCGGCGGCGCTCCCTGCGGGCCTCTGCTGGCAGGCATTCGATGGGCGCGTTCAATGGAGAAGTGTAGGGAGAATTGTGCTTTCGGGAGAAGAGTTGGCAGTAGTTGCTCCATAAAACCAACTGGATCCATCCCCTCTGCGCCTTCCGGGAGGCCGAGAACCCGGAGATTGTTCCTCCGATTCCGGTTCTCGGCGTCCTTGGCCCTGAATTCAAGTGCTTTCACCTTCGATTTTAGGTATGTCCTCATGGTGTTCTCTCTGCACATCTTCTGTGGTGGAGATCCGCCGTTCCACCTCCCCCACTCGCTCCCTGAAACGATCCATGTCACGGCGAATGAGGGCAGTCTCCTCCTGGACATGGTCTATCCTGATGGTAAAAGTGGACTGGCAGGTGGAGATAGCGTGCATCAAAGCCTCAAATGCCTGGGATCCAGCCTGGATCGCACCATCCGGCAGAGCAGAGGTCTGCGTCTTCATGTGGCGAGCCTTAGGAGGAGTAGGCCCGGGCTTCGGCGGCGTTCGTGTATTCTCAGGAGCTCGCGGTTTCTGTGCCCTTTTTTTGTACCTGCGCATTCCCTGAGTCGCAGGGGGCCTCTGAGTGTATGTGGCAGGGAAGTAGGTGCAAAATCCACACCAGGATATTAGAAGGAGATAAGTCCGGAGTGGGAGCTCTGGTACTAGACGTCCGCTCCCAGCGCCATCTTGGACACGCCACAACCCCACCCCCCCCCCCTATCTATCTATCTATGGAATGCCCAGGTGGCACAACCCCCCCCCCCCCCAAATGACTCCATTTTGGAAAGTAGACACCCCAAGCTATTTGCTGAGAGGCATGGTGAGTATTTTGCAGCTCTCATTTGTTTTTGAAAATAAAGAAAGACGAGAATTTTTTTTTTTTTCTTTTTTCAATTTTCAAAACTTTGTGACAAAAAGTGAGGTCTGCAAAATACTCACTATACCTCTCAGCAAATAGCTTGGGGTGTCTACTTTCCAAAATGGGGTCATTTGGGGGGGTTTTTGCCACCTGGGCATTCCATGGCCTCCGAAACTGTGATAGGCAGTGAAGAGTGAAATCAAAAATTTACGGCCTTAGAAAGCCTGAAGGCGGTGCTTGGTTTTCGGGGTCCCATACGCGGCTAGGCTCCCAAAAAGTCTCACACATGTGGTATCCCCGTACTCAGGAGAAGCAACAGAATGTATTTTGGGGTGTAATTTCACATATTCCCATGGCATGTTTGAGCAATATATCATTTAGTGACAACTTTGCGCAAAAAAAAAAAAAAAAAAAATTGTCTCTTTCCCGCAACTTGTGTCACAATATAAAATATTCCATGGACTCGACATGCCTCTCAGCAAATAGCTTGGGTGTCTACTTTCCAAAATGGGTTAATTTGGGGGGGTTTTGAACTGTCCTGGCATTTTATGCACAACATTTAGAAGCTTATGTCACACATCACCCACTCTTCTAACCACTTGAAGACAAAGCCCTTTCTGACACTTTTTGATTACATAAAAAAATATTTTTTTTTGCAAGAAAATTACTTTGAACCCCCACACATTATATATTTTTTTAAGCAAATGCCCTACAGATTAAAATGGTGGGCGTTTCATTTTTTTTTTTCACACAGTATTTGCGCAGCGATTTTTCAAACGCATTTTTTGGGGAAAAAACACACTTTTTTAAATTTTAATGCACTAAAACACATTATATTGCCCAAATGTTTGATGAAATAAAAAAGATGATCTTAGGCCCAGTACATGGATACCAAACATGACATGCTTTAAAATTGCGCACAAACGTGCAGTGGCGACAAACTAAATACATTTTTAAAAGCCTCTAAAAGCCTTTACAGGTTACCACTTTAGATTTACAGAGGAGGTCTACTGCTAAAATTACTGCCCTCGATCTGACCTTCGCGGTGATACCTCACATGCATGGTGCAATTGCTATTTACATTTGACGCCAGACCGACGCTTGCGTTCGCCTTAGCGCGAGAGCAGGGGGGACAGGGGTGCTTTTTTTTTTTTTTTTTCTTTATTATTTTTTTTTTATCTTATTTTTAAACTGTTCCTTTCATTTTTTTTTTTTTAAATCATTTTTATTGTTATCTCAGGGAATGTAAATATCCCCTATCATAGCAATAGGTAGTGACAGGTACTCTTTTTTTGAAAAAATTGGGGTTTATTAGACCCTAGACTTCTCCTCTGCCCTCAAAGCATCTGACCACTTCAAGATCGGTGTGATAAAATGCTTTCCCAATTTCCCAATGGCGCTGTTTACATCCGGCGAAATCTAAGTCATAAAATACTCATAGCTTCCGGTTTCTTAGGCCATAGAGATGTTTGGAGCCACTCTGGTCTCTGATCAGCTCTATGGTCAGCTGGCTGAATCACCGGCTGCATTTTCAGGTTCCCTGTTGAGACAGGAGAGCCAGAGAAAAACACGGAAGACGTTGGGGGGGCATTCCCTCCCACTGCTTGTAAAAGCAGTCTAGAGGCTAATTAGCCGCTAGGATTGCTTTTACATGAAAGCCGACCGCTGGCTGAAAAGAATGATACCAAGATGATACCTAAACCTGCAGGCATCATTTTGGTATAACCATTCAAAGTCGTGAATGGCGTACCTGAAGACAAAAAAATGGTTAACAATAAAGCACAGTAAACGGTAAAGTATAAAAAATTGCATACCTGAAAAGCAAACATGATAAAACATAATAACAATAAAACATTGCAGAATAGAATACAGTAAAAAAGAGCAGAACAATAGAGAGAATAGAGAGAGAGAGAATAAAACGACAACTATTTTTTTTTTATTTTATATTTTTGTATGTGTTTTTTTTTTTTTTACACTTTTTTTTGTAACTGTAACTTTTATAACTGTAACCGGTTCCAGGTTCGGGTCTCTCAAAATGCGATGGCATCTTGGGAGACCCTGTGAAATGGCGCCTAGTCTGTGCAATGCTGTACCCTACGCTAATACTCAACTAGTGTATAGTAGCGTTCAAAACATTCACCAATGCAAAGACCAGGATTGTCAGGACAGGAGGGACAATAATAGCGGGTGTCACGCCTATATCCGCTCTTGCTGCAGACACGACATTTTTTTTGGGGGGGTTCGTTGGGTAGGGGTACTCTCGAGAGGACAAAGAAAATGCCTCTCATGCAGCCGACTGCATTTGGTTGGGGATGTGAATGGGGGAAGTACGGGCGCTGCAGAAGCGGTGGGTTCCCAATTAGGATTGGCGAATGCAGCAGGAAGGGCACTATGGGCACGACGGGCCTGTGTTTGTCTTTTTGGTGGCAGCCGGACTACTTGTGCTTGCCACCTCACCAGCTTATGGGACTCGCCACGTCACCAAGTGTTACTGCAGTGCGGGTTTGACTACGACCGGGGTGTACTAGGCCGCTGATGCTTGCCAGTTCACCAAAACGCTACAAAAAAAAACTGTTAGCGATCACAGGGATCAGGCCTGACTCTGCGAACGCTGCAGTTATGCGTTTAGTGTTTTGTAAGCGATAGTGATCGATCGATACTGCACTTGGGTGGGCTGGGCTGGGCCGGGCGGAGGGGCAAAACGCAGGTGCTAGCAGGTATCTGGGCTGATCCCGCTAACACTGCGTGTTTGGGAACCCTGAACTGCTGGGGACGCCAGTATAGATCTGATCGGATCAGATATTGATCCGTTCAGATACTATACCAGTGTTTCTCAACTCCAGTCCTCAAGGCGCACCAACAGGTCATGTTTTCAGGATTTCCCGCAGATGAAATGGCTGTGGTAATTACTAAGGCAATGAAACTGATCAAATCACCTGTGCAAAATAGTGGAAATCCTGAAAACATGACCTGTTGGTGTGCCTTGAGGACTGGAGTTGAGAAACACTGTACTATACCACTAAGGGAGGTGTACAGTGCGTGCGTGGGTGTTAGCGGTACTGGCACTAACCTGACGCTGCCTGGGGCAGGTGCTTGCCAGTTCACCAAAAAAACTGTTAGCGATCGCAGGGATCAGGCCTGACTCTGCGAACGCTGCAGTTATGCGTTTAGTGTTTTGTAAGTGACAGTGATCGATCGATACTGCACTTGGGTGGGCTGGGCTGGGCCGGGCGGAGGGGCAAAACGCAGGTGCTAGCAGGTATCTGGGCTGATCCCGCTAACACTGCGTGTTTGGGAACCCTAAACTGCTGGGGACGCCAGTATAGATCTGATCGGATCAGATATTGATCCGTTCAGATACTATACCACTAAGGGAGGTGTACGGTGCGTGCGTGGGTGTTAGCGGTACTGGCGCTAACCTGACGCTGCCTGGGGCGGGTGCTTGCCAGTTCACCAAAACGCTACCAAGAAATCTGTTAGCGATCGCAGGGATCAGGCCTGACTCTGTGAACGCTGCAGTTATGCGTTTAGTGTTTTGTAAGTGACAGTGATCGATCGATACTGCACTTGGGTGGGCTGGGCCGGGCAGAGGGGAAAAACGCAGGTGCTAGCGGGTATCTGGGCTGATCCCGCTAACACTGCGTTTTTGGGAACCCTAAACTGCTAGGGACGCTAGTATAGATCTGATCGGATCAGATATTGATCCGTACAGATACTATACCACTAAGGGAGGCGTATGCTGCGTGCGTGGGTGTTAGCGGTACTGGCGCGAAGCATATCACCGCCGGGCGATCAGGGGGCTAAACCTTTATTCGGTAATAAACGGCGGGTGCCCTGACACTATAAAAAATAAACGAACTAACCAGCGTCACCCGTAACGGTTATACGGTGATCAGGGGTGAAAGGGTTAACTAGGGGGAAATCAAGGGGTTAAAACATTTATTAGATAGTATATGGGGGTCCCTGTCGCTATAAAACGCTGACGGCGAACCTCAATATTTACCTCCCTAACTAGCGTCACCAGCGACACTAATACAACGATCAGAAAAATGATCGCTTAGTGACACTGGTGACGGGGGGTGATTAAGGGGTTAAAACCTTATTAGGGGGGGTTAGGGGGGTATCATAGACCTACAGGGGGCTAATACTCACTGCCCTACCACTTCTAACTGTTACAAACTGACACCATGCAGTAATCAGTAAAAAAAAAAATACTGCTTGGTGTCAGTTTGTGACAGGGGGGTGATTGGGGGGGATCGGGGGGGGGGTCGGGGGTGTTTTATGTGCCTGGCATGTTCTACTGTGTGTGTGTGTGTTTTGTGCACTCACATGTCTTCTCTCCTCGGCGCCGGAACGGAAACTGCCGAGCCGAGGAGAGATGACATCACATCCTCTGCCTGTGTGTACTACACACAGGCAGGGGAGGATTCCGATTGGCTGGGAGCGATCGCGAGGGGGGGGGGCACGATCGGATGGTCTCCCCCTCGCCTCTCAACGCTCCCAGTCAAATGCCGACGCCGCTGGCACCGGGGGGGGGGGTCCTTGTACGTGATTCTGCCTGCCCGTGCCATACTGCCGCAGTATATCTGCGTTAGGCGGTCGGCAAGTGGTTAAGCAGGGTTAGGTTATAAAAAATATCCCAAGCTTTGAACATCTCATGAAGTGTTCAATCCATCATCCGAAAATAGAATTCGTACAGCACAACTTCAAACCTACCAAGACATGGCTGTCCACCTAAACTGACAGGCCGGGCAAGGAGAGAATTAAATCCAAGAAGCAGCCAAGAGGCTCATGGTAACTCTGGAGGAGCTGCAGAGATCCACAGCTCAGGTGGGAGAATCTGTCCACAGGACAACTATTAGTCGTGCACTCCACAAATTTGGCCTTTATGCTAGAGTGGCAAGAAGAAAGCCACTGTGGAAAGAAAGCCATAAGAAGTCCCGTTTGCAGTTTGCGAGAAGCCATGTGGGGGGACACGGCAAACGTGGAAAAAGGTGCTCTGATCAGATGAGACCAAAACTTAACTTTTTGGCTTAAAAGCAAAACGATAAGTGTGGCGGAAAACTAACACTGCACATCACCCTGAACACACCATCCCCACCGTGAAAAACATTTTCTTCAGCAGAGACAGGGAAGCTGGTCAGAGTTGATCGGAAGATGGATGGAGCAAAATACAGGGCAATCTTAGAAGAAAACCTGTTAAGAGTCTGCAAAAGACTTGGGACTGGGGCGGAGGTTTACCTTCCAGCAGGACAACAACCCCAAACATACAGCCAGAGCTACAATGTAATGGTTTAGATCAAAGCATATGTGTTGGAATGGCTCAGTCAAAGTCCAGACCTAAATACAATTGAGAATCTGTGGCAAGACTTGAAAATTGCTGTTCACAGACTCTCTCCATCCAATCTGACAGAGCTTGAGCTATTTTGCAAAGAAAGGGCAAAAATATTACTCTCTAGATGTGCAAAGCTGGTAAAGACTTGCAGCTGTAATTGCAGCGAAAGGCGGTTCTACAAAGTATTGACTCGGGGGTGTGGGGGGTGGCTGAATACAAATGCACGCCATACTTTTCACATATTTGTAAAAAAATTGTGCCACTTTGTGTTGGTTTATGACATAAAATGCCAAAAAATGCATTTACATTTTTGGTTGTAACATGACAAATTGTGGAACATTTCAAGGGGTGTGAATACTTTTTTTAAGGCACTGTATCTTGATTTTTTTTTTTTTACTGTGTTGCAGTTTCTGGTTTATAAGGAGTATTTTATTGCTTAGGGTGAAATATTCACTTGGCCATACCTGCATACGTTTTGATAAATGTATAGTTCATTCACCCCTTCCTTAAGCTCACCAAGAAAAAACCCAAGAGTTGTCAGCTGTACTCTACTTTAAAAAAAAAGTAATTTCTGTCTGTGTTGCTGCTGGAGATTTTCCCTCACTTCTTGTCTGGTGAAACTGTTGTCATTCGGACAGTAGTTGAGAGGAATTTTCTCTGTTCTAACACATTTACGCTTTTTAAAAATAAAAAAAAAGTCTTGGCTGGACATACACATTAAGAGGTTCTAGCATATTAAAAAAAAAAAGAAATACAGCTGTTGGGGGGTGCACTGTAAGAGTTAATGTAAATGGCCATTATTTACCTGCATTTGAAATGTTGGTCAGCAAAATCACATTGACTCTAATTCAGCTATAAACATGGCAGCTCAGAGGCTGCAAATCCATAAATAAGTGTCCAAACAATAGTCCATGCAAACTCCTAGAATCCAAAGAAAAAAAAAAGTCTTCTGGCCACCGCTGTGTCACTCAGCAGCTCCTGAGTAAAACTTCTACACGTAGGGAAGATCTGCTGATGTCATCATACTAAAAGACAGAACTGTGTGAGTGCTGTGATACTGGATTCTGCATTGCATCCTAGTGGATTTTATGCACTTATGATATGCTGATGTGATCTTCACATATAGTATGAGTTAACCTTTTATTATTTAATAAAGCTGTTTTACAGTACTTCACTATTGCAAATTTCCTTTATATTGCTGGGGACTTTATCCTGAGAGTGTCATCTGTGGTCCAAATGGATTAAGATTACCACTGTAAGATGGAGCATAAAGCGATGTTAAATCTTCCATGCATAGGGTGTCAATTAATTATTGGTGAGCTGCTTTCTGATGGGGATTGACACTGGTGACACTACCATGACTGGAAGATTTTCTTTAATCTTTGGACGCTAAGTGTTTGTATGGACACTAATTTATGGGTGCTACTTTATGTGAAGGGATCTGATGTGTTATTTATGTTTAGAAAAGAAAGTGCCTATACCCCAAATAGGGCACACTGTGTACAAAGAAACACAACACTAAAACAGGTCAAACCGAGTCTCTGAATTACAATGTATACTGCCCAATTAAAGTCAATGGAATTATGCTAAACGACATTTTCTTACTCATATATTTTATTAAACAACACAAAGGCCATCACATGTAAATTAATATCTATCGTAAGTGAAGATTGACTTCATGCAGGAAGAGATACAAAAACAAGCACTGTTATCGAGTTGGATCAAGCAGCAACCCAATACAAGGGGTCGATCGACATATGAACAGACATGCTCCATCAGATGATGGCATTTAACAACATAGTGTACAGTTTAAAGATAAAAGAGGTTAGAAAACCGACAGTTGGAAGCAGGCCCGGACTGGCTATAGGGCACACTGGGAAGTTGCCCTGTGGGTCGGGGCCGCATGTCGTAGGATAGATAGATGTCATAAATGCACACATTAAGCATCCCACTGGGATACAACTCCCACCATTGCCTTGGGCTGCAGCCTCTGTCTATGCGTCAGTGACCTCAATAAAGTTGTGTGGAAAGACAACCCATTGCCATAGGAACGCTGTGTGCGCCATGTTGCTGGAGGTGGATGGAAACGGTCCTAGCAGGAGAAAGAAAAAGGCCGCCTGGAGCATGGATGGGCATGGAGGGCTCCATTTAAAGGGGAACTCCAGGAAAATGTAACCAAACATGTATCCAGTGCACAGTGCTATGTTTTATGGTGCTAGGGAAACTGGAAGTAATGTATGCTCATCACTTCCTGTTTCCTATATCAGAGGCAGACCAAGCGATTCCAGTCTTTGTCTGCCTCTATGATCAGGAAGCGTTGAGAGAGAGGGGTAAGGGGAAAGGGATGGTTCCTGGGTTGAACTGCCCATGGTCCCAAGAGCGTTACTAACAAGGATAAAGATTCGGCTAAGAGAGGAGGGATCTGTGGTCCGTAATATACTCCAAGAAAAGGATTTTACAGATAACACAAAAATCTTATTTTCCTAATCATACATCACAGGACACAGAATCTCAGTCTTAGATCATGCGATGTTCAAAAGCAGTCCAACTGATGGGTGGTACACAGTAGACAAATGTTAACAGGCCCATGGCACAAACAGGTCAAAAGAAGGGCTCAACAAAAGTCAGCAACCAGCTTGAAGCATCTTATGACTGAATCTGGAATCCCAGGAGGCCTGAACATCCAGCTGGTAAAACCTAGCAAACAAAAAAGGTAGGCTTGTAAACCTGAGAAACCTTTACTTGATGCCCATGAAGCACTAAAGGCTCTGGTTGAGTATTCCTTTACAGGATTGAACTTTATTCTTTAGACCAGGGGTGTTCAACTTAATTGCATTGCGGGCCATATCAGCATTACGGTTGCCCTCAAAGGCCCAGTTTTATCTATAGGACTACATAAATTTATCCATGGCTTTTTTTTTCTCTCAGAGAATGGGTGTAGGAACTCAACCATGCCCCCCCTCCTCACCAAACCACATTAAACAGTGGGAGTGACCCAATTGCACTAACAAACAGTCTGAGGAGCTTAAAGGGGCAATCTGTGTGGAGTTCAGGGGTGCCCTATGTACAGAGTTCAGGGATGCCCTATGTACAGAGTTCAGGGATGCCCTATGTACAAAGTCCAGAGGTGCCCTACGTACATAGTGCAGAGTTCAGGGGTGCGCTGTGAACAGAGTGCAGGGTTGAGGCGTGTGCTACATACAAAGTGCACGGTTTAGGGCTGTACTATGCACACATTGTGAAGGGTTCAGCTCTCTTTCACAAGCTGGCCACATCTCACTTCCACCCTCTGACCACTCTCCCCAATCCCCCACCTCTGAAAGCATCACCCGTCACAGCCCTCATCTCTCTTCTCCCCTCCCTAAAAGCTTCCTTGCAACTCTGAATGACCAAATTTATTCCCTCCAAATCTGGGCTTCAACAGCTGAGAGTAAAGCTGCTAGAGCCAGCGACTGGGATGGTGAAAGGATAGAAAAGTGGGATGATCTGAGAGAGCCAACAAAGAGTTTGCCCAGATTCTGAGTACCTCGATCCTGTGAATTAGGCCAGGAAGTAGCTTAAGTGGGGGAAAGGCATAAAATGAGGGAGAAAAAGTATTTGTTCCCCACCCGCTGATTTTGTAAATTTGCCCACTGACAAAGAAATGATCAGTTTAATAATTTTAATGGTAGGTTTATTTTAACAGTGAGAGACAGAACAAAAAAATACAGAAAAACGCATTTCAAATAAGTTATAAATTGATTTGCATTTTAATTAATGAAATAAGTATTTGACCCCTTCGCAAAACATGACATGGTACTTGGTGGCAAAACTCTTGTTGGCAATCACAGAGGTCAGACGTTTCTTGTAGTTGGCCCCCAGGTTTGCACACATCTCAGGACGGATTTTGTCCCACTCCTCTTTGCAGATCCTCTCCAAGTCATAAAGGTTTCGAGGTGGATGTTTGGTAACTCGAACCTTCAGCTCCCTCCACATTTTTCAATGGGATTAAGGTCTGGAGACTGGCTAGGCCACTTCAGGACCTTAATATGCTTCTTCTTGAGCCACTCCTTTGTTGCCTTGGCAGTGTGATTTGGGTCAGTGTCATGGGGGAATACCTATCCACAACCCATTGTTAATGCCCTGGCTGATGGAAGGAGGTTCTCACCCAAGATTTTATGGTACATGGCCCGTCCATCGTCACTTTGATGCAGTGAAGTTGTCTTGTTCCCATAGCGGAAAAACACCCCAAAGCATAATGTTTCCACCTCCATGTTTGACGGTGGGGATGGTGTTCTTGAGGTCATAGGCAGCATTTCTCCTCCTCCAAACACGTTGAGCTGATGCCAAAGAGCTTGATTTTGGTCTCATCTGACCACAACACTTTCACCCAGTTCTCCTCTGAATCATTCAGATGTTCATTAGCAAACTTCACACGGGTCTGTACATGTGCCTTCTTGAGCAGGGGGACCTTGCGGGTGCTGCAGGATTTCAGTCCTTCACGTCGTAGTGTGTTATCAATTGTTTTCTTGGTGACTATGGTCCCAGCTGCCTTATGGTCATTTACAAGATTCTGCCTTGTAGTTCTGGGCTGATTCCACTCTCATGATCATTGAAACTCTGCAATGAGAGAACTTGCATGGAGCCCCAGACCGAGGGAGATCGACAGTTATTTTGTGTTCCTTCCATTTCCGAATAATCACACCAACTGTTGTCACCCTCTCACCAAGCTGCTTGAAGATGGTCCTGTAGCCCATTACAGCCTTGTGTAGGTCTACAATATTGTCCATGACATCATTAGACAGCTCTTTGGTCTTGGCCATGGTGGAGAGATTGGAATCTGATCGATAGCTTCTGTGGACAGATGTCTTTTATACAGGTAACAAGCGAAGATTAGGAGCATTCCCTTTAAGAGAGTGCTCCTAATCTCAGCTAGTTACCTGTATAGAAGACACCTGAGAGCCAGAAATCTTGCTGATTGATAGGGGATCAAATACTTATTTCACTCATTAAAATGCAAATCCATTTATAACTTTTTTGAAATGTGTTTTTCTGTATATTTTTGTTGTTATTCTGTCTCTCGCTGTTAAAATAAACCTACCAATAAAATTATAGACTGATCATTTCTTTGTCAGTGGGCAAACGTACAAAATCAGTAGGGGATCAATTACTATTTTCCCTCACTGTAAAATAGGTAGAAATGATCTCAGTTAAAAATCAGGTTGGTCTCTTTTCAAGCGGATTCTGGTGCATTCTAATGATTGATGAAGCTCGGTTGACCAAGCTACTAAAACCAATGACTGGGATGGTAAAAAGATAGAAAATCTGGATGATCTGAGAGAGCCCACAAAGCGTTTGCCAGGAGTCTAAGTAGGTTGAAATTATATCAGTTAAAAATTAGGTCTGTCTCTTTTTGAGCTGCAAGTCCTCTGGTGCCTCCTAATGGCTGATGAAGGCACTACCATGGCATTGTCCCACTGAATCCTTGTTGGGGGACCTGGAGGCTGAGAGATTTAGTGTTGAAGGGGCAATCAAATTGCAAGTGAGCAGCTTCAGATTATAGATTAAGAGCCAAACATCCTCAGATGACCAAATCCTTTGCACTGAGGGTTCCCAGGATTTCTCACCAGCCCAATAGGCTGGCATTAGTTGTTAGCACCTTCTAGGCCATTGGAAAAGGATTTTCCTGATTCCAGTACCCGACTGGAAATCCACCACAACAGGGCAAGTGCGATTGAGAGACCAAGTCTGCTTGTCAAGCGCTGACAGAATGTTGAGTTGCAACTGTCTGGAATATAACGGAGCAGAGAGGAAGACTCTGGTCAGGAGAGTATCCAAGTTCAGGCTCAGATACTCCAAGCTGTGAGTCGAATCCAGCACTGATTTCTGAAGATTTAGGATGCATCTGAATCTGTAGGGATTGCAGTGTTCATCGAACACTGGCTGACAGAATCTGGATAAATAATATAATGGATACTAGTGTGCTGACACCAAATGCTAAAACACCTGTAATCAACTGCTGCTTCCAATTACAGCGTGTTCCCACACCTATATAGTAACTAAAATAACATAAAAAAGTGTAGCGCTAATGATTTGATTTTTTGCAATATTGTTCTCTAAGCACAGAATCAAAATAATATCCCAAAATAAAACAATGCATTCTTCATAACTTTCTGCATGGAATGTGCAACCTAAATCTCAGCGCTGCAAGTCAAAATTACATGCTGGTGAAATACCTCTGTGCTCGACATGTGCCAGTTTTATTAAAATAATAATAATATTGCACTCACATTGTATTTAATAAGATCGCATGTAGTAGTAGACATCCAAATAATGACAGGCACAGTCCTGCCTCACTGCTGGTCTTGCGCCAACGTCACCTGGCTCCCCATTAATATGCTGCGCCACATATCACGTAGCTTCATCAGAGAATCTGGACCTACTGTTCCTTTACCAGGAAACTGTACAGATATCAGACAATAGATACCTAGAGATACCTTGAGAGCAAAGAAGAGCTAAAACAGGTGCTATCTATAACCTTTGTGTTGACCAGAAGTGTTGTGGACAGACTAAAGGGAAGCACAACAAATTGGCAATGTTGCGTGCCCACAAAATAGGTATCATTGATGCAGGGGGGAAATAGGGATGTGCCAGTAGGTGTCCTTGAGGTCCACAGAGTTCAGAAGATCCCCCTTTTGAAAGGAAGCAATATGGGCACACACCATACAGTCTTTTTGAACTCGAAGGAAGCTGTTAAGAATCTTTAGATCCTGAAGGGGGAGAATGTCTCAATTTGCTTTGAAAACAGTGAACAAGTTTGAGCATAAATTCTGGAACCATTTCTCTTCTGGGACACGGACCCCTTGCGAGAGGAGATGCTTGAGAACAGAGTGTACTTACTGTATATCTGTTTGTCTTTGGGAAAGTTGGCAAATTTCACAGGATAAGGTAAGTTGGAGGCAAAGACCGATATGATGTGGATATGACGTTCTAGACCCAAGCGTTTGAGAGCTCCCCAGACAAGATGGTCAGGAAGGCCTACAGATGTTGCCCCCCTCTGACGAGTGGAGGCAACCATTCCTTGCCTCAGGCCCAATGAATAGGACAATTTAAGCATACCTAAGGGATACATTATATTTTTACTTTCAATAGATCTTTATTCAAAAGTTTAACAAAGTACAGAAATACCAATGTGGTTAGACAAATATCAAGGAAGGGTGCTCCCTCTGATACAATCAAACAAGAGTCTGCGTGTTATGGACAGGACCCAAATAAATGAGCCAACAAAGCTGGGCCCTCTTAACCACTTGCCTATTGGGCACTTAAACCCCCCTCCTGCCCAGACCAATTTTCAGCTTTCGGTGCTCTCACACTTTGAATGACAATTACTCAGTCATGTAATACTGTACCCAAATGAATTTGTCATTTTTTCATACAAATAGAGCTTTCTTTTGGTGGTATTTGATCACCTCTGGGTTTTTTATTTTTTGCGCTATAAATAAAAAAAGACCGAAAATTTTGAAAATACAGAGGCCCAACATGCAGGGAGCACAGTCATGTGTTCTAGGAGCATAAATTACACATCTAACTTGTTGACTACCTATTACACTTTTGAAGGCCCTGGAGCACCAGGACAATGACACTGACGTGGCACTGATGACAGATGGCACAGATACGTGGCACTGATGACAGACGGCACTGATACGTGGCACTGATGACACTGACGTGGCATTGATGACAGATGGCACTAATACGTGGCACTCATGACAGATGGCACTAATACATGGCACTCATGACAGATGGCACTAATACGTGGCACTGATGACACGTGACACTGGTGACAGATGGCACTAATATGTGGCACTAATGATACATGGCAGTGATGACAGATGGCACTAATACGTGGCACTGATGACACGTGACACTGATGACACGTGACACTGACAGATGGCATTAATATGTGGCACTAATGACACGTGGAAGTGATGACAGATGGCACCAATACGTGGCACTCATGACAGATGGCACTAATACGTGGCACTCATGACAGATGGCACTAATACGTGGCACTCATGACAGATGGCACTAATACGTGGCACTCATGACATGTGACACTGATGACAGATGCCACTGATACATGGCACTGGGGAGGGATGGCCCTGGCGACGGGTGGCACAGGCGACGGATGACAGTGGGGAGGGATGACAGATGACACTGAAGACTTTTTTTCCGTTTTTTTTTTTTTTTTTTTACAGTCACCGCTGCAGCGGTTCGCTCTCCCTCCTCACACGCTGTCTCTGTGTGAGGAGGGAGAGCCGGCAATGAGAGATGATCTCATATGTTTACATATGAGATCATCTCTCATTAGCACCGCCGATCGCACTGTAAACGGCCGCTGTGATTGGCCATTTACAGCGATCTGTGACTGGCTGTGTCCAAGGGACACAGCCAGCACAGAACTTCCCCGATGCGCACCCGTGGAAGCGCGCATCGCAGAAGTAAACAGCTGGACGTCCAGGGACGGCCACCCGGCAGGTAGCGTCCGCGCTGCAGCCGTCTTTCGGCTATAGCGCGGGCGCGAAGTGGTTAATGAGGCATTCGTTTACTAAGAGCATAAACTGAGCGCAGTCACCCTATTACAGACATAGAATGGAGGCAAATGTATAAAAAAGCATCACATTAGTAATTAGTCAAATGTTAACACAACTACAATCGAGGACACGTGGGAGCTATAATGACAGAGATTACGTTCAGTACCTCGAGGCACAACGCCTTGCTCTCTTAAGCGATTAGGAGTGAGGGAAGTTCTACAGACCCTCCATATGCATCCATATAAGTAGGGAAAAAGATAGAGGAAAAGATAGAGGAGAGAAAGCAAGAAAAAAAAGGTGAAGAAGAGCAATCAGCGGTCCCCCTGATCCGGGTCTCAGACCACAGGGCACCCCAGCCCCCAAGGGGGCTTGGAGGTATTGAATCCAGGGGTTCCATACCTTCTCACATTTGCTTTGCTTGACTATAAGTATACTTGTTAGTTTTCCATTAATCATAATCCAGGATATTTTGTGTTTAACCAGGGTGACATTGATCACGGGTGATTCCCATGCTCATGCTATCGTGATTTTAGCTGCTGTAAATATGAAAAACATAAGGGTTTGTAGGTGCCTGGGGAACATATCTCCCATCTGGCCACAGCCACTGAAACAGTGGGGTGAGTCTCCAGGATAGATGATTTTCGCCAACCCTGCTGGAACAAGATACCCAAAGAAAAAGAAAAATAAAAGAAGGGGGAATCTCAACTACTCCTTAATACCTATCCGGTATTCCCCTATGCAAAATAATGGCGATAAATTGGCCTAACCCTTTGGGGATTTAACCGGTTTCACTGTCCAGATCGGGGTATCCCAGGTAATAATGTAAATACCAGAGACATCCGGATTTGGTTGTCCTCTGAGTCAAATATAAATCTAGAAAAAATTTTGTGACAGTCACGAAGCAACTCTTCTATGAGGACAAACCAGTGATAAAAGTATTGATCTTTATTTGAGACTATCCAAAAATGTTATTCTAAATACAAGTAACAATGAAAAAAATTAAATGTGCATCCCTATTCCCAATACATACTAAAAAGACCTAATGTCTAAAGAGGACAAAGGTGGCCACCGTCTTCCAATTTCACCATACAAATCTCTCGCTCTCACACACACATACAGATCTCAGTCGATCGTATGATCGACAGAGATTGTAAATGTCAGATTCAAATGACCAGGGAAAATGTCAATGAAGATAATGACTGATATAGTCTAATGATGGTATACACTCTTGGTCATGGGTGGTTTGGCCAGGATTAAATAAAAGTTGTATACAGTGCAAGTGTGGTGAGAAAGTTCCTTGTAGTCTCGGTAGCACAAACTAGTGACGATAGCAGCTTCAATGCTTGGATGTGTGCATATTTAAAAATCACCAGTGATAAGGCTACAAAGCAGTTGAAATGTAACACCTGAGCGATACATATAGGAGAGAAACTGCCTATACCAGCAGCCGGAACAGTACATGAATCAGCATATCCTAACAGATAGTGGAGGAAAGCCTGCAGTTACATATCCTCCTGATGCTTACATGTTTCGCTGTGTGTGTGTGAGAGTGAGAGATTTGTATGGTGAAATTGGAAGACGGTGGCCACCTTTGTCCTCTTTAGACTTTAGGTCTTTTTAGTATGTATCGGGAATAGGGATGTACATTTAATTTTTTTCATTGTTACTTGTATTTAGAATAAAATTTTTGGATAGTCTCAAATAAAGATCAATACTTTTATCACTGGTTTGTCCTCATAGAAGAGTTGCTTCGTGACTGTCACAAAATTTTTTCTGGAACAAGATACCATCTGGATAGCACCTTATAGTTTGCTTCTACTGAAGAGGTATTGAGTATTCCTTTATGTACCAAGGTTGACCACTGCGCCCACACCTCCTTCTCTGCTTATCCAGGTCTGATTCCCATGCCGTTTGGTATGAAGGTTTACTACTTTGGCTACTGAAGAGGAGAAATAGCTCTGAAATTCCATCTAATTCTGGTTCAGGTTTGCTGTACCAGAATTAGATGATCTGTACGTCACTGGTCATGTGACTGGAGACCCGGAAGCAGCGTGAAGTACAGATAGCGAAGATTGTTATGCTTCTCAGGAATAGGATCTCTGTGTTGTGGAAGGTCAGACAGAAATAATAGAGAGTGGACACCCTGAGGACTGACATCTGAGAAGGAGCTTTGAATGGAGGAGACTAAGGAGGATAAAGTTTTAAGTGGAATCTCGTTTTTAATTATTGGATTATAACTTACCTGGCCGGATGCTCCAAGGAAAAGAGTCAGCTGTTTTTGCCATTGAGGATATTTAACAACAAAGGCACTACTAGAACCGTAGGGGTGAGAGGCTGGGGCACACTATTGGTGTACTGCGGATGGTGGAAGCAATTATCACTACTCTTTTATGAACTGAACTTTGAACACTTGATTGTACATGGATTATCAAGGATTTTTGAACAAGCACCTTAATAATTTTTTTTTTTTGTAAACATTTTGATGGATTTATTCGTATTTTTATCGTCATTCACATTTGCATCATAAGTCGAGGAATTGTTTGGTGCTCTTGCAACGTTTGCACATCCATTTACATTAATTTTCACTTCAGTTATTTGTTCACTTTGTTATTTATTTGAGCAAGCACCACATTTATTTACTTGACTCATTGCATACTGTGTGGGAACACTTTTTAATGTTGGCAGCCACTCTTTGGCCTATTGTAGCTTGGTTTGCGCATTAGTTTTGTGTATATATATATATATATATATATATATATATATATATATATATATCTTTAGCTGTTATATCTACCTGGTCCTTATTGAAAAACGAAAAAAAAAATGGGTAATTTGGCACACGTGAAGAGTTTCACTCGGGGGCATCTCTAATGTTTGAATGTCTGAAATAGGAAGGCTTTATGGTTCTTTTATTATCTATAAAATGTGCTATCCTGTAGAGGTCCTTGTTAATCCACCATGCAAATTGTTGAGGAACCTTTCCTGGGGTGAATTGAGGGTTATTAAAAAGAGCGGCCACTTGAAAATGAGGAGATTTCATGGGATATAATTTGCATACCGTGTCCAAAAGATGTAGAGCAGCATAAGGAAGGACTCAAGATAGCCCGACGCTCCTTTGGGGAAGGCCACATCAGGAGGTCCATAGGAAGTGAAGTACTAGCTTGTGCCTACAAGCGAACCCAGTCAGGTTGATATATTTGGTATACATAATATTTCTAACCTCCCAACCACCATACCAGTCACATTATCCTTAATCACTCTCACACCAGTCACAGTGTCCCTGATCATCGCCGCTCCAGTCACAGTGTCCCTGATCATCGCTGCACCAGTCACAGTGTCCCTGATCATCGCCGCACCAGTCACAGTGTCCCTGATCATCGCCGCACCAGTCACAGTGTCCCTGATCATCGCCGCACCAGTCACAGTGTCCCTGATCATCGCCGCATCAGTCACAGTGTCCCTGATCATCGCCGCATCAGTCACAGTGTCCCTGATCATCGCCGCACCAGTCACAGTGTCCCTGATCATCGCCGCACCAGTCACAGTGTCCCTAATCACCGCCACACTAGTCACAGTGTCCCTAATCACCGCCACACTAGTCACAGTGTCCCTGATCACTGCTGCACCAGCCCCATTGTCGTCAGATCAGTGTAGTTTTAAACACGGTTTCAGAATGCTGCCACAGCAGACTAAATGCAGCCAGCAACGGTTTTCTTCTTCACTGCCACACTAGTCCCAGTGTCACCATACCAGTGTATGCCAGTGACAGTGATCCTTATATGTAGTATATCCCGAATTTTCGGTTTCAGTCCAGAATCTTCATTTTAGGCTCACCACTATTTATTCTGGCCATGGAAATGCATTAATGCTCAAATGCGCCAAGCGTAAATATGCCTGTAGACACCTATGTGTGCATGGAAACCTAGGCTAGCAGAGGTGTTTTTTCAGGCTGAAAAAAAACATTAAATTAAGTGTTTTTTAAGCCCTGTGTGCATGAGGCCTAAAGTAAATACACATTACAAAAGAAAGCTCTGTCTAATTTTTGAAATCAGGAAACTGCAGGTTAGCTGTGCCACCTTTTCCCGATTACCAGCCCTCCAGTAAAGATCAGACATGACACGTATCCTTGAAAGGAAACAGACGATGGCCCATTAGCAATGCAAACCATTTTGTACACATGGTCCATTAGATGTACTTAACAGTCTGCAGTCACCTTCTATATATTAGCTCTTTTTTTTTTACCAGTTTAAAGTGAGAGAGTTTAAATAGTTGGAAAGGCCCTATTGCGTGCAAGGTACAGTATTTTACATATATTACAGTTAAAAAGGCAACACACAAAATCAATCTATGTATTGCTAATGCCATCTAGAAATCATTACAACTCTGAACTAAAGTCAGAGCTTCATGGCATTCACTGCAGAAGAGTTAAGCAGGATTTCACATGTAGGTCTCAATGGAACTGCGTTCCTGTTTCACATAATGCTATGCTCTACATTCTCCTTTTCTCCTCTAAGATTCAGCAAAGAACCTTCTATAGGCAGAGTTAAGAATAACTGGTCTGTACATTCAAGAGCTCAGTAGCTATGTTCCTAGGACACCATATTACCCAGAACAAGAAGTTTTCATGCAGCCATGGGTCTGCTGCACTACTGCTATGCCTGCATGGAAAGAAGCAGTCCCTGTGTGGAAGGGTAAATTTTGAATACGGTGTACCTTTAACATGCATTAAGCTTACAGATCAATAAACAATCATAACTAATCAGAATTACAATAAAAACACGCAAATATTAATAACAGCGTTGCTCATCTTACCATATCCCAGTCTATGCTTCTGAAAAAGGTGTGCGACTTGATATCAGCAAACCCAGTCTGTAGCTGGCACCCCAATCTGTCTTTTGGATCCTTCAAAGAAAAACTTCGATTAAGGGGTTTAGTTTACCAAGACATAATTTACTACACAGAAAAAGTGACCCAGAAAAAAGTGTTTTGGTTTCCCCTCAACTACCAATCACTGGGACAAGAAATAAAGGTAAGGCCCATTTCAAACCTGGTGATTTGGGATTGCGGGGAGAATCGCCTCCATTCTGCCCCGTGATTCCCAAGTGCACCACAATAGTGGCAAAATATGCCACGTGTGTTTGGGTGCCATTCATTTTTAATGGCACCTCAAACAGTGCAGTTCTGTCACAGGTGTTGTGTGATATATCAGGCAATGAACTTTGCGCAACGAGGTTTGCCACAATATATTGCACAACAATCACAGTTAAATCGCACTGTGTTTGAGGTGCCATTAAACGTTACTGGCACCCAAACACACGTGGTGCGTTTTGCCACTACTGCAGTACAATTTGAAATCACGAGGCAGAATCGAGGCAATTCTGCCCACGATCCCAAATCGCCAGAAGTGAATGGGGGCTATGTCTCACCAACAGGGACATAGCAAGAAAAACACAAATACAAACAAGTTTTGGCTGGAGTAAGCATATAGTGAATGCTGTGCTTGCTGATGTGCACAATAGACAATTATGGCAGAAAGTAGCAAACTTTTTTCCCTTATGTTTAAAATATTTAATACATCTTCATGAATTAAACAAAAAGGAGGAATCCTGGAGTACAGTACTAGACACAGGCAGAATATTCATACACCATGGGACATCCACAAACAGAACTGTGCCAACAGACCCAACCTTAGAGAACAGCTGCAAGAACCTTGCGACCAAATGCTGCAACAGCAGAAGATTGGATGTCCATCTGGTAAAACTTTAAAAAAGTTTTTTTACAGAAGACCATGTGAGTTCTTACACAACTGGGCTACAGAGGTTTGGTGCTGAAATGCTCATGAAAATACCATTAATCTGGTGGATGGGGTGCATAAAAGCACAGGAAAACGATTTTTCTTTGAGAATGTGTGGTAATAATATTTTGTATCCATCAGAGAACGCTGGGCTCTGAAGCAGGCTGTCCCTTGCAAGAACAGAACAAAGAGGAAATCCATCTGTCTGGTTGGAGCAAGAACCAAGCTTAGATCCCAAGGAAGCATAGAGTGATGCAAGGGGGCTTAACAGAAGATACAGCCTTGGTCAAAAGCTATGAGAATGACACAAATATTGATTTTCAAAGTCTGCTGCTTCAGATCTTTTTTGTCAGATGTTACTATGGTATACTGAAGTATAATTACAAGCATTTCAGAAGTATCAAAGGCTTTTATTGACAACTACATTAAGCTTATGCAAATAGTCAGTATTTGCAGTCTTTCAAGACCTCTGCAATTCGCCCTGGCATGTGGTCAATCAACTTCTGGGCCACATCCTGATTGATGGTAGCCCATTCTTGCATAATCAATGCGTGGAGTTTGTCAGAATATGTGGGTTTTTTTTATTCACCCGCTTCTTGAGGATTGACCACAAGTTCTCAAAGGAATTAAGGGCTAGGGAGTTTCTTGGCCTTGGACCCCAAATTTCGATGTTTTGTTCCCCAAGCCACTTAGTTATCTCTTTTGCCTTATGGCAAGGTGCTCCACCATGCTGGAAAAGGCACCGATTGTCACCAAACTGTTCTTGGATGGTTGGGAGAAGTTGCTCTCGGAGGATGTTTTTGTACCATTCTTTATTCATGGTTGTGTTCTTAGGCAAAATTGTGAGTGAGCCCACTCCCCTGACTGAAAAGCAACCCCACACATGAATGGTCTCTGTAAGCTTTACTGGTTGCATGACACAGGATTGATGGTAGCGCTCATCTTTTCTTTTCCGGACAAGGTTTTTTCCTGGATGCCCCAAACAAACAGAAAGGGGATTCAGAGAAAATTGACTTTACCCCAGCCCACAACAGTCCAATCCTTGTATGTTTTGCAGAATATCAGTCTGTCCCTGATGTTTTTTCTGGAGAGAATTGGCTTCTTTGCTGCCCTTCTTGACACCAGGCCATTCTCCAAAAGTCTTTGCCTCACTGTACCTGCATATGCACTCACACCTTCCTGCTGCCATTCCTGAGCAAGCTCTGCACTGGTTGTGCCCCGATCCCGCAGCTGAATCAACTGTACGAGACGGTCCTGGCGCTGGCTGGACTTTCTTGGGCGCCTTGAAGCCTTCTTCACAAATGCAGTGGAAATTTTTTTTTTATAGGATTAAGTTCATTTTAATGGCAAAGAGGGACTTGCCTGATCGCTCTTCATAACATTCTGGAGTATATGCAAATTGCCATCATAAAAACTGGCAGTAGACTTTGTGAAAATTAATATTTGTGTCTTCTCAAAACTTTTGGCCACGACTGTACACCTTGAATAAAGGTTTATACAAGGCAGAGTGAACAAGAGGCATTTGAAAACGAAAGGATAAGGCTGAGACCTGACCTTTAAAGTGGTAGTAAAGGCTCAAGGTTTTAAAACCTTCATGCATTCTATGCATGAAGGTAAAAAAAAACCTTCTGTGTGCAGCAGCCCTTTCAACCCCCCTAATACTTACCTGAGCCCCATTTTGATCCAGCAATGTGCACAAGAGAAGCAGCTCCAAGTCTCTTCCTCCTCATTGGCTGGTATAGCAGTGGGAACCATTGTCTCCCACTATCATGAATTACAGCCAGTGAGCCAATGAGGAGAGCGCGGGAGTGGAGCCAAGCTGTGCTCCATGGACACACAGAGCAATGGCTCGAGAGTGAGCCTGCTCGAGTGCACCTATAGCAAGCTGCTTGCTATAGGGGTAATCGGCAGGAGTGAGGGGCCAGGAGCGCCAGCAGGGAACCCGAAAAGGAGGAGGATCAGAGTATGATCCAGAGTACGATATTTATTTCTAATCTTCCTTTAATATCACTTTAAGAGTACCCAAGGCTAATTTCTAGTCAAGACCTGATTGTAGGAAGACCAGCAGACTAGGTACAGAGTGGTCTCTGGGATTGAAGTGTCTGTGTTCACATCAGGCAAAAAAGATTTCCAGGTGCGATATCTATACATCTTCCTGGAAGAGGCTTTTCTTGGGGGGGGGGGGGGGGGGGGTCTGCTAGAAGTCTGAGAATTGTCTGTGTACTAGGTCCTTCTGGGCCAGTTTGATGCAAAATAGAATCAACAGTGTCTTTTCTTGCTCTATTTTCCTTAACAAGTAAGGTAAGATTCACACTGGAGGGGAGGCATACATTAGATTGAACTGAGGCTAGAGGATTCCTGGTTCTGGCAATATACAGAGGTAGTTTGTTGTTGAATCTGGAGGCTAGGATGTCCATATCTATATTTCCCCATTTTTGGCATGTCAGATTGAAGATAACTGGATGAAGGTGCCATTCCCCTTGGGCAGTTATTGGTTGATCTAAAAGAAGAGAGCATTGAGGTTGTAGTGTTTTAAGCCAATTTGTACTCTCTTGAAACCACAGGTCTGGGATATCTGTGACCCCAAAAAAGGCACTGTAACAGGCTTCCCCCACACTTATGAGTGAGGGTGTTTCCAACATTGTGAAGATGGGTTTGGGGAAGACTTTGTGGGCCAAGCCTTGTGGCAAAAGTAAAAGGGCTGAACTTTTTGAAATTTTCGCCTGGTTAGAGCAGACAGGTGCATTTTGAGGAGCTAGGGACTCTAAAAGAAGGTGGATTTTGGGGCCCTGCACTGTGAGAATAAAACCTTCCCACCTGTGATCTCTTTAATATGGTCAAGTGCCTTTCTGAACAGATGTCTTCCATGGAAATGTATGTGAGGCATCTTTGAAGTTTCACCTGTCTAAGCTTTTAGTTATAAGCAAGAGTTTGTTGAACAGCTTAGTCTGCAAGATTAAAGAGAGCTTTTAGGAGCTTATCAAACTTTCTATCTGCAGAATCTTTGTTTAGGACAGAGACTGCGGAACCAGCTACAGAATAGCCCACTTCTTTGTTAACTCTTTTTCCACTGGGTATATTTTAGTAAAGAGTTGGAGGAAGTGAAAAGTCTTTCATGAATGACTCAGGCATCAGACTGCAGGGAGTATGCAGTAACCCAGATGTAGGCCGTCGTGTAACAAATCCTCATGGCAAAAGGGCAGGAGGAAGCAGTCGAGTATAAGTAAGAATTTTTCCACCAAGTTTGAAAAGTTTGCACTGTGAAGTGAAAACATTCCAAACATAGCCTAGTTTTTACAGTAAGATATAAGGTGACCCTGTTTTACCTTACCAAGATGCTGGACTGTATATAAAGTCTAGGCTTTATCCATCATGTTGGGCATACCTCTGCAGGGTTCATCAGGGACCATAACGATGAAGCACAGCCCTGGACCTGTACAGCACCCTGCAGCTAACTCAATGCATTTCACAAAGTGCCAAGTGAATGCCCACACAGAAACCATTGCCTGAAGCAACATTACAAGCCATCCCCGCTGTGTCAGGTCTGGGTACTCCCAATGTTTTACAGATATTGCACCAATTCAGATACACTGCTTCTATGCTGGCATTAGAATACAGTGAGAGTTTAATTGAAGAGCCAAAAGCTAAAATAATGAAGACAAATAATAAACTATTTAAGTTAGGTATGATTTTCTCTATTAAGGAGAAGAGGCCCATCACCTTCAGACACTAGAATAACACTGAGAAACCGTGGAGTGGAGTAGGGTACAGGAGAGTGTCCAGGGGGCTAGTGTCCAATCACTTGAAGGTACACACCTATAACCTATATGAAAATTCTGCCTCTGTCCTGTACTGTACAATTAATATATACACACACACACAGGTGCATCTCAAAAAATTTGAATACCATCCAAAAGTTAATTTATTTCAGTAATTTAATTCAAAAAGTGAAACTCATATTTTATATAGATTCATTACACACAGAGTGATATATTTATTTCTTTTAATTTTGATGATTGTGGCTTACAGCTAATCCAAACCCAAAATTCAGTATCTCAGAAAATTTGATTATTACATAAGACCAATAAAAAAAAAGGATTTTTAATACAGAAATGTTGGCTTACTGAAAAGTATGTCCATGTACTGTATAGTATCCAATCAATACTTGGTTGGTGCTCCATTTGCGTGAATTACTGCATCAATGAAACGTAGCATGGTGGCGATCAGCCTGTGGCACTGCCGATTCACACTGGAATTATGTAAGTCCAGGTTGCGGCTTTCAGCTCATCTGCATTGTTGGGTCTGGTGTCTCTCAACTTCCTCTTGACAATACCCCACAGATTCTCTATGGGGTTTAGGTCAGGTGAGTTTGCTGGCCAATGAAGTAGTGATACTGTGATCATTAAACCAGATATTGGGCGGCACAGTGGTTAGCACTTTCACCTAGCAGTAAAAAAGTTCTCTGGTTCGAATCCCAACCACGACACCACCTGCCTGGAGTTTGCACGTTCTCCCTGTGCCTGCGTGGGTTTCCTCCAGGTACTCAGGTTTCCTCCCACACTCCAAAGACATGTTGGTAGGTTAATTAGATCCCATCTAAATTGGCCCTAGTATGTGTATGTGTGAATGTGAGTTAGGGACCTTAGATTGTAAGCTCCTTGAGGGTAGGCACTGATGTAAATGTATAATATATGTGTAAAGCGCTGCGTAGATTGACAGCGCTATACAAGTACCTGAAAAAATAATAATAGTATTGGTACTTTTGGCAGTGTGGGCAGGTGCCAAGTCCTGCTGGAAAATGAAATCAGCATCTCCATAAAGCTTTTCAGCAGAGGGAAGCACGATGTGCGCTAGAATTTCCTGGTAGAGGGCTGCGCTGACTTTGAACTTGATAAAACACAGTGGACCAACACTAGCAGACCTCCCCAAATCATTACTGACCATGGAAACTTCACACTGGACCTCATGCAGCTTGAGTTCTGAGCCTCTCCACTCTTCCTCCAGACTCGTGGACCTTGATTTCCAAGTGAAATGCAAAATTTACTTTCATCTGAAAAGAGGACTTTGGACCATTAGAGCACTAGTCCAGTCCTTTTTCTCCTTAGCCCAGGTAAGACGCTTCTGATGTGGTCTCTGGTTCAGGAGTGGTTTGACACAAGGAATGCGACAGTTGTAGCCCATGTCCTGGATATGTCTGTGTGGTGGCTCTTGGAGCACTGACACCAGCCCCCGTCCGCTCTTTGTGAATCTCCCCCAAATTCTTGAGTGGCCTTTGCTTCACAATCCTCTCAAGGCTGCGGTTATCCCTGTTGCTTGTGCACCTTTTTCTACTACATTTTTTCCTTCCACTCAACTCTCCATTAATATCCTTGGATACAGCACTCTGTGAACAGACAGCTTCTGCTGTGTAACCTACTGAACCAGACTGAGACCATTTAAAGCAGGGATCCTCAAACTACGGCCCTCCAGCTGTTGCAGAACTACACATCCCATGAGGCATTGTAAAACTCTAACATTCACAGACATGGTTAGGCATGATGGGAATTGTAGTTCTTGAACAACTGGAGGGCTGTAGTTTGAAGACCCCTGATTTAAAGGCTCCGGACACCTTTAAAGGTTTTGAGTAAATTAGCTGATTAGGGTGTGACTCCATGAGTCTACAATTCTGAACTTTTTTCACAATATTCTAAGTATCTGAGATACTGAATTTAGGGTTTCCACTAGCTGTAAGCCATAATCACCAAACTTAAATGAATAAATGGCTAAAATATATCACTCTATGTGTAATAAATCTATATAATATATGAGTTTTACTTTTTTAAAGCGGCGTTCCACCCAAAAGTGGAACATTCGCTCATTTGTCTCCCCCCCCCCCCCTTCAGTGCCACATTTGGCACCTTTCGGGGGGAGCGGATACCTGTCTTTGACAGGTATCCTGTCCCTACTCCCAGGAGTCTTGGCCGCAGCCGTTGACAACACCACTTGGCTCCCTTCCCCTTCCCCCGCCACCGGGCCAGTAGGAGAACACAGCGGGTGCCTCACACATGAGCAGTAGGGACCTGGCATGAAGCCGTAATGCTTCACTACCAGGTTTCTTACTGGCTATGCTGGCGGCAGCACCCGACAGCTGATGCAAACATCAGATGCGCTGCCGACATCGCTGGACTCTAGGACAGGTAAGTGTCCTATTATTAAAAGTCAGCAGCTGCAGTATGTGTAGCTGCTGGCTTTTAATTCTTGCAATGATGGGCGGACCTCCGCTTTAATTGAATTACTGAAATAAATTTACTTTTGGATGATATTCTAAAATTTTGAGATGCACCTGTATACAGTGAGGGAAAAAAGTATTTGATCCCCTGCTGATTTTGTATGTTTGCCCACTAACAAAAATGATCAGTCTAGAATTTTAATGGTAGGTTTATTTTAACAGTGAGACAGAATAACAACTAAAATGTCCCCCATCAATCAGCAAGATTTATGGCACCCAGGTGTCTTCTATACAAATAACAAGCAGAGATTAGGAGCACTCCCTTAAAGGGAGTGCTCCTAATCTCAGCTTGTTACCTGCATAAATGGCACCAGTACAAAGAAGCAATCAGATTCCAATGTCTCCACCATGGCCAAGACCAAAGAGCTGTCCAGGGATGTCAGGGACAAGAATTTAGACCTACACAAGGCTGGAATGGGCTACAAGACCATCGCCAAGCAGCTTGGTGAGAGGGTGATAACAGTTGGTGTGATTATTCGCAAATGGAAGAAACAAATTAACTGTCAATCTCCCTCAGTCTGGGGCTCAATGCAAGATTTCCCCTCATGGAGTTTCAATGATCATGAGAACGGTAAGAAATCAGCCCAGAATTACACGGGAGAATCTTGTCAATGATCTCAGGGCAGCTGGGACTATAGTCACTAAGAAAACCATTGATTTTTCACACTACGCCATAAAGGACCGAAATGCTGCAGTGCCCGCAAGGTCCCCCTGCTCAAGAACGCACCTGTACAGGCCTGTGTGAAGTTTGCTAATGAACATCTGAATGATGCAGAGAACTGGGTGAAAGTGTTGTGGTCAGATGAGACCAAAATCGAGCCCTTTGGCATCAACTCATCGCTGCATTTGGAGGAGGAGGAGGAATGCTGCTATGACCCCAAGAGCATCATCCCCTCCATCAAACATGGATGTGGAAACATTATGCTTTGGGGCTGTTTTTCTGCTAAGGGGACAGGACAACTTCACCGCATCAAAGGGATGATGGACGGGGCCATTTACTGTCAAATCTTGGGTGAGAACCTCCATCCCCCTCAGGCAGGGCATTGAAAATGGGTTGTGTATGGGTATTCCAGCATGACAATGACCAAAAACACATGGCCAGGGCAACAATACAGTGGCTCAAGAAGAAGCACATTAAGGTCCTGGAGTGGCCCAGCCAGTCCCCAGACCTCAATCCCATAGAACATATATGTGGAGGGAGCTGAAGGTTCGAGTTACAAAACATCAGCCTTGAAACCTTAATGACTTGGAGAGGATCTGCAAAGAGGAGTGGGACAAAATTCCTCCTGAGATGTGTGCAAACCTGGTGACCAACTACAAGAAACATCTGACCTCTGTTATTGCCAACAAGGGTTTTGCCACCAAGTACCAAGTCATGTTTTGTGAAGAGGTCAAATACTTATTTCACTCATTAAAATGCAAATCAATTTATAACTTATTTGAAATGTGTTTTTCTGGATTTTTTTTTGTTGTCATTCTGTCTCTTGCTGTTAAAATAAACCTACCATTAAAATGATAGACTGATCATTTCTTTGTCAGTGGGCAAATGTAAAAATCAGCAGGGAATCAAATAATTTTTCCCTCACTGTATATATTTTTTATTTTTAGCGATGGGTAACTGTCATAATTTTGGTGAATTCTGTGCTAATAAAGGCCTACACAATCTGTCAGCAATTGTTAAATTTGCCCAAACACTTTTAACCATTAGCCTGACAACATATTCTAGAGTACAAATAATTATGTACAAATGGGGATAATTAAGTATTTGAGAATTTATACAGCTTTGACTCAATAGCCAGCAGAGGGTTGCCCGCTCATTGGTAAGCATGGAGCACTCTCACAGTTACATACTGTACCATGCTGTGCGCAAAATAAGGACAGATTATGGCAAGCACCCACAGATCAAATCATGACTCTTAATTATCCTGCAAATAAGTCGTAAATACCTAGGAAAAGCAGGACCTTGTAAATTCTACATTTTTTTTCCCCATGCACCAGTGTTATTATTTAAACAAATACAAAGCCCTGTCATCACAATCATTAAGCATGACTTGGGCAGGATACTGTGTGCAACTTGTTCTCATCATGTGGCTACCATTACTGTATGTTAGACTATGCCAGTCCCACCTTTGCTGGGTGACTGCTGACTTAAAAGGAAGAGACACCTAGAGACTTTAATGTTTTCAATCAGTCTGGGCTACCAGATTTGCCCTATTTATGTAAAAGGACTCGTTTTAGTGTTAGAGCCAGATACTCTTAAAAAACAAAGATCAACTCACCTTGTTTAAAAACCCTTTTAATACATGGGAGGCTTTAACAGACAGGAACCTTGGGATCCGAATTGGCTTCTCTAAGATAACTGGTTACATGCAAATAAAAACAAGATAAAAAAGCTCTATAAGTTCTAATCCTGAGAACAGTATACCTCAGGGGCTACATTCACACCTTTTTAGTGTGACGTGTTTAAACAACAACCTCCTAGCTGCATCACTTGAAAAACCAAATATAACAAAATAAGGATGCCAAGATATCAAAGGACTAGTTAAAAAAGTAGTGTCCTACTTGGTGTGGATTGTCTGATTTGCTGCCATCATGACAGATGAATAAGCAGATAAAGAAGTCCAGTGGGATAAATCAATACAACATTTTACAGTTACACCCATCAACACTGACAGGTCCAGCTAGTAAAAAATCTTAAGTAAGCAGGATTTTGTTATATATGCTTCTAATGTTTGAGCTCTACCCTAAAGCAAATGTGTCATCTTAGGCAGAGATCTTTACAATGTTGAATTTGTTGTGAAAGGCAGTAGTCTTAGAAAAAGACCCCCCACCCCCCGCACCTGCAGTGCATGCTTTTTTTTATACACTTAGCCAGAAATGGAGTTATCAAACATTTATTCTTGTGTGATAAAAACGCTGATCAATGTCATTGTATTTAACGGTCTATTGTCACTTACGTGACAGTAACGTGCAGAGGTGACTGCATGTATATTCGGCATTCTGCAAAATACTGGTCCCCTGCAATATTCAGCTCTCCAGTATCCTCATAGTATAGAAGGCTGGCCCATCCACCCCTGCCTTGCAGCTGATCCTTATTGGCCAATCACCAAGTTGGGCAGCCTCATTGTCTGGATAAAAGGTGTGGCCAGCCTTCTACAATATAAGGAAGTCTTGAAAATTGGCCTGGGAACCCATGGCACACTTGCAGATAGCTGGAGGCTGACGTGCAACTACAGATCATGGAGCCCCATAGCAAAATTTTGTTTGGGCCACCCTGAAAACCTCTCTCTGTGCCACCTGGCAGTGTCAACTGAGACAATACGGTCATTGATGTTAATACAAGTCTAAGTCAAAAAATTGTAGCAACAGAGCTTACAGCATAGTCAGTAGACTGCTAAGGACCGGGGCTGTAGATATAAATTGTTAGGTTAAGAAGGAGGCAACAGTGCAGTTAACAACTCTCAAGCCTAATTTTCCAGCAACCTACTTTGTTATCAGTAGCTTACCAGTCTTTCACCATCAGTTGAACTTTAAAGTGAATAAGATCTCAGCAGTGGCGGCTCCTAATACATGAGCCGGCCCCTAATCTACAATCTGCTTTTTTTTCTAGAAGCACCCGATTAGAGCCTTAGGTTCAAATTCGCTTCAAAAAAGGGTGGGCTCAGGGCGCAGAGCACTGCAGCGGGTAATCCGACTGACTGACCAGGGGGGGGTTTTGGGGAGCTAACGCCGCCCCCCAAAAATATAACACCAGCCCCCACTTGATCTCAGGTACAAATTCTAGGCCCTCCAACCCTTTCATTCACCTCAACAGCAAGTTCTGAAAGAATTGTTGTAATAATATTAATAATATTTTATATTAACATATAATTGTTACTGCTCCTTCAAACAATTACTCTAAGCCTATTACAATCTTTAAACTTTAGTTTGTATTACCTTGTGATCTGGCCCATAACACAACACCTATATGAGAGTGCCCCCCACTCCGGATAAAGGAGCACAAGGGCACAGCAGCATCGTCAGTCTGGTGGGGAGGGGCGTGATGTACTAGGAGATTTATATACATTAACAAATTGAAGCAAAATTCCAGCTAACACTTCATCAGTTTTTTTTTTATTTGCGGGATAAGGGTTTTAAATGTATAAATAAAAGCTGATCATTGTAAGCACTCCTGCCAGTGTTAAATGGTTTGTCGCAACACTAACTGCTACATTTGCAGGAGAGTTTGTTCTGTTAAAAAAAAGAAAAAACAACAGACTTATTGGCTGGATCACCAGATGAAAATAAAGGAAAGAAAGACAAAAAAAAAAAAAAAAGAAAAACAAAATGCAGCCACTACATCTAATTGGTAAGCTGCAATACGATGATGGTTTGCTTTCGGGTTTCAGATTACTTTAAGTATTACAGGTTTAATTTCAGGGTGGTGGCCGAGAATCAGCAGCCCTTGCAGTAGCCAAGCAAAGTTGCTTGCTGTGCAGAGAAGTAAGGCCCCTTTCACACGGGCGCCTCCACATATTAGAATCTGCTTGCTTAGCATGGGACCGATTCGCTGATCCCGGTTGAGCAGGTAGATGGCAGATCCATGTTCGCTCTGCTACGGAGAGCAGACATGGACACAGTCCCGTTCTCCTCTATGAGGAAATTGGATGGAAACGGATAGCCTGTCCGTTTATATCCGATGGACGGATAGAAAACAGGACCACCATCCGTTCGTTTTTGGCGGACAGAATCAGATCGGATGGCGGTGGGTGTCAAGTGATATCCGCCGCTACATAGAAGACAATGCAGTATCTGATCAGGTCCGCCTGAAAAACGGACAGGAGGAAATGATCAGACAGCCAGTGTGAAAGGGCGCTTCAAGAGAGCTGTGACTAAGACTGGATTCACACCTATGCATTTTTAGTGCTTTTTGCATTTTGCAGCTTTGCACTACAGTTCATTTAACATGGTTTCCTATGGAACAGCGTTCTGTAGTGTAAATCTGCAAAATGCAAAAAGCAGTAAAAATGCATAGGTGTGAATCCAGCCTTACAATGATTCTGAAGTCTCCTCCTATGAGTCTGATGCCAGCCTTTCTTGCCTGGAGACTTTTAATGTGGGTACACCTACAGCACTGTGTCTTTATATATGTAGCCAATAAAGGATTCATTTTAAAAGAGCACTCTGAGCTGCTGGCTTTACTTGACATGAATCTGCTATTGTGGGAGTTGAATGCTCCAGCCAGAGCACCAGTCTCCAGCTCCTGGACTTTGAATATAGCGGTAGAGCGAGGGTAATTCTACTTTCCACACGGATTTTTACGCTTATTTGTCTCAACAGCCTGCTTACTGAGCACTCATCCACTCCCAAAAGCTAGTTGTGCATCACAATAATGTCAGCCAAATAAACAGTCATGGGATCTATACAAACCTTGGAAAAGATAATCTTCAGTGTTCAGGTCTGGATTGTCTGTAATTATATCAAATGGGGATCTACCAGCCATCATCTCAAACATGAGGACCCCAAGAGCCCACCAGTCCACACTAAAGCCTACAATGCAAAAAGAGGAGCGTATTAGATGACCGAATGTGAGAAATGCTACATTCAAGACCAAATCTAATAATTCAGTACTAAATATAATTCTCTGAAGTAAGAGGACAGAGGAGGAAGACAATGTACTTGGTTTGTCCACTAATAAATATTTCAGTGTTTTTTTGTGTAAAACTCATTACAAGAGGAGGTAGCACATTTTTACAGTGCATCCGGAAAGTATTCACTTCACTTTTTCCATATTTTATGTTACAGCCTAAAACGGATTAAATTCATTATTTTCCTCAAAATTCTACAAACAATACCCCATAATGACAGCGTAAAAGAAGTTTGTTTGATATCTTTGCTAATTAATTAAAAATAAAAAAGGAAAAGAAAAATCACATGCACATAAGTATTCACAGCCTTTGCCATAACAATTAAAATTCAGGTGCATTCTGTTTCCACTGATCATCCTTGAGATGTTTCTACAACTTAACAGGAGTCCACCCGTGGTAACTGCACTGCGGGGGTGCCGATGCTCATGACCGCCAGCCACGTGTGATCGCGGGCACGAGAGGCAGAACAGGGACGTGTGTGTGTGTGTGTGTGTGTGAACACACAAATCCCTGTTCTGTGAGGAAAGGAGATGCAGATTGTGAGTTCCCAATAGCTTGGAACCACGATCTGTCATCTTCTATAGTCAGTCCCCTCCCCTTACAGTTAGAACACACACTAGGGAACACAGTTAACCCCTTGATCATCCCCTAGTGCTAACCCCTTCCTTGCCAGTGACATTTAAACAGTAATCAGTGCATATTTATAGCACTGATCGCTGTATAATTGTCAATTGTCCCAAAAATGTGTCCGATGTGTCCGCCATAATGTCTCAGTCTCGATAAAAATCACAGATCACCGCCATTACTAGTAAAAAAAAAAATAATAAAAATGTCATAAATCTATCCCCTATTTTGTAGACGATATAACTTTTGCACAAACAAATCAATATATGCTTATTGCAATTTTTATTACCAAAAATACCGTATATATTCGAGTATAAGTCGACCTGAATATAAGTCGAGGCCCCTAATTTACCACAAAAAGCTGGGAAAAACTTATTGACCCGAGTATAAGACGAGGGTGAGAAATGCAGCAGCTACTGTAATTGGGAAAAGAGGGTCAACAATGCCCATCTGCAGCTGCATGCCTACCTGTATCCTGTGCATGTGTCCCTGTGTCCTGTGTCCTGTACATGTGCCCTGTACATATTCATGTGTCCTGTGTCCCTGTGTCCTGTACATGTGTCCTGTGTCCTGTGCAGCCTCCGTGTGGCGATCTCCATCCTCCGATCAGCGTGTGAATGCCATTCGGCGGCCATTCCACTGTTCAAAAGTCGCGCCTCCTCCTCGTCTGATAGGCAGAACATTCCATTTCCCAGCAGTCAGCGGTCAGCCTATCACGGACATACTCTCATTCTCATACCACGGACGAGGATGAGAGAATGTCCATGATAGGCTGTACACTGACTGCTGGGAAATGGAGTGTTCAGCCTATCACAGACGAGGAGAAGGTGCGGCTTTTGAAAGCTGGAATAGCCTCCGAACTGTATTATCACACGCTGGCTGCCGTCTGCCTGCATGACACGCTGATAATGTAGGCAGATGGCGGTGACTCGAGTATAAGTTGAGGGGGCACTTTCAGCCTAAAAAAAAGGGCTGAAAATCTCGACTTATACTCGAGTATATACGGCATGTAGAAGAATACATATCAGCCTAAACTGAGAAAAAAAATTAGCTTTTTTTAAAAAAAATTGGAGATATTTATTATAGCAAAAAGTACAAAATACTTAAAAGTACAAAAAACCCGCTGTAATGCTGTGTGCGAGACGACTTATATAGGCATGGGGCGTGGTCACCGGGTGATGTCACATGAACATGGGCACAAGGTGCTTTGGGGTGGGGGGGCCCGCAGGGCGACCCCCTGGCCCAAAGCGCCCACCCCCCATGTTGAGGGTATGTGGCCTGGTACGGTTCAGGAGGGGGGGGGGGTGCTCGCTCGTCCCCACCCCCTTTCCTGACCGGTCGGGCTGTGTGCTCGGATAATGGTCTGGTGTGGATTTTGGGGGGGACCCCCACGCCGTTTCTCGGCGTAGGGCGTTCCCCTTAAAATCCATACCAGACCTAAGAGCCTGGTATGCTCTTGGAGGGGAACCCATGCTGGTTTTTTATTTAAAATTTGGCGTGGCTTTCCCACTCATGATTCATACCAGACACCTTTCAGCAATGCTTGCCGCTCATCGCGAAAGGAAAAAACACATTTTTCCTTTCCCGATGAGCGAGCCAGCTCGGCGCTGGCTGCCGCGACGGGCTTGCAGGTGTCAAATCTCGCCGATAACAGCGGCAAGATTGACACAATATCGCTGTCACCTACTGTAAATGCAACTCCACCTTGGCGAAAAAGGCTTTAATCATGAACCAGGTCTTTCTGCTTTATAACCCCCTGCAGGCAGATCCCCCTACTGCAGACTTGACAAGCTATGCTACTTGCACTGTATGTTCTCTATGTACCCTTACTGAGAATTCAGAAGAGGGCATGTGATACTTTTTTTTAGGATACCCTTTAACTGAATTATGTTTAGACCCACTGCCATCAAAATAATGCAGTTAAATAAATAATAATAAAAAGTTAATTGCCGCCAATTTACCTGATAGTAGAGAAGTAGGAATTGGTTAGGTGCCTATAAATATATAAATTAAAGTTAAGGGGCCTCTATTAAACACGTAAATTGTAAATGCCCGTATGAAAGATATTACTACTACGCTAGCCGCATAGAATGTGTAGTGACATCACACAAGGTGCGCAATGTGATGTCACATAAAGTAATGACATGAGTTATATAAAGAGATCATTGCTAGGTCCTGAAAAGATGACGACCCTAGACATAAAAGGCATCTAGTTTTTGTGCAGGGGTACATATTTTTGTGTGTGGGTTAACCACTTTGGGAAGCATATTTTGAAACTATCGAGCACTTTCTGTACAAGCCATATCATGTAGTGAAACATCACTCACACCAAAATATATGGATAAATAGTGATCCATATTTCCCCCCGTGCATGACAAACTGATGTAAAGTGCTCCACTTCACCACGTGCCTATGTAGACCGGCACTCACCAGAAACAATTGACTCCTTGTTTTCACAAGAGTCAGACTGCGCTGTTTTGTAATATTCTCCCCCAGGAGTACAGCCAGTATGCTGGAGGAACCATGTGCTCACCCAGATAAGTAGCCTCTGCTTATCACCACAATCCTCAAAGCACTATCCAGTATTTGGCAAGGGAAAACATTAAAGAGAAGAAAGGAAGCCTCGCATAGTAAAATAATGTTTATTCAGGGCTTAAAAGTAGGTTAAAAAACACACATTTAGAATGTATTAAGATGTATAAGCATCGATAGAACGTATACCAGGAAGTGCCACTCTTGAGGACGGCGCACTTGTATGATGAAACGCATTGGGACGGACTTCCGGTTACGTCATTTCCAGTCCAGTGGAACGCACGCTGGATCACCAGCGGCACTTCCTGGTATACTTTCTATCAATGCTTATATATCTTAATACATTGTGTGTTTTTACCCTACCTGTAAGCCTTGAATTAATGGTATTTCACTATGGGAGGCTTACTTGCTCCTCTTTAATGTTTTACCTTGCCAAATACTGGGTGGTCCTTGGAGGATTGCAGAGATAAGCAGAGGCAACTTACCTGAGTAAGTAATTTTTTCTGCAGCATGGCAATACTTGCTGTACTCCTGGAGGAGCATATTATAAAAAGACACAGTCTGACTCTTCTGAAAAGAAGGAGTCAATTTTTGGCGAGTGCGGTCTACAAAAGGCACGTGATGAAGTGGAGCACTTTTAAACATCAGTTTGCACGCACGTGGAAAATATAGATCACTATATATAATTTGAATGTTATCTTTGGACTTTTTATGAACTTTTAAAGAGGAAGTAAAGCCTGATGGGTTTTACTTCATCTTTTGTTCCCTGCAAAGTAAAAGCATAATGGGCTAGTATGCATCGCATACTAGCCCATTATGTGGCACTTACCTGCAAACAAAGCCTGTGATGTCCCCGTCCCTCTTCCTTCGGTGGCCGTGGACTCCGGCTCTGTGACTTGCCAAAGTCGCATGACGTCAATCCCGCGTGCGCGCGGGAGCCGACGGCACGGGCCCTGTGGAATGATCGTGCTCTATCTTCAGTGCGCATGTGCCAATGACGTCGGTGCAAGCGTATATTATAGGCTTACCTGTAGGTAAGACTGGTATGTAAGGGTTTACAAACACTTTAACTTGTATAAGTTGATGTGAGCGCTGTTTTGATTTTTTTTTTGTAATCTTTTGTTGGTTTGTCACAGCTGTTGCACCTTATAGCATAATTAAAGGTTTTTATACATATATTTTTGGCATGGGTGTTTGTTTTAAATATGCAGTGAAACACTTCCATGTTGAGCTGAAAATGATCTTTTGTGAAACCACCTCCTAGGAACCCACTTGCATGTATGTGTTTGCGTCTCTGGGAGGAGGGGGAGATCTATTGGTTTAAAATGCAGTATATGCAATAACCTCTCCATAGGAAACCCACTGCATGCTTAAATGTGCAGTTAAGTGTTTGTGCTCCTGGGGATAAGGGATTTTCTTAGAGAGGAAAGTATGGCATAGTGGTAAATATAGATTTTGGGAGAAAGGTAAAGATGAGGAACACCACTCCTCCCTCTCCTTTTTTGGGCCATTATTTAATTTTTATGATTATGTATGCACTCATGCCTCATAAAAAAAACCCTGTTCCTTTAAATAGCTAGAGCATGAATTAATGTAAGGCCTCCTCCAAGGGATACCATTTACATCTATTTCTGGAAAGGAGGAATCCTGACAGAGAAGGGGATATTATTTACTGGAGAGTAATCTGACAAGGAAAATCTGATCCTTTTATTCTCTCTCCCCTCTGTATTCATCAGTTCTTGTATTATGGTGTGCATGTATACATATTTCTATGTATGATACTATATGGGATCCCATACCTGAAAGGATTGTCTCGGATGTACTATAAAAGTGGACCAGTGTAGGATATTATTTCCTGTATAAATTTGAGCATTGTGATGAGGAAACCCATATACTGTAGGTGGAGAAAAATGCATATAGAAACCAAATAGGGAATGTGCACATTACCATGAACACGCATCACACAATCTAGAAATGAGTAGATAGATGTTTAATAGTAATAAAGTAAATAAATAATTTCAAAGCAACTAGTAGCATGTGATTCATGTCCCATACATTTTAAAACTCAATATATCTCCCAGGTACAGAGTAAAATATTTGTAAAATATTTGAATGTAAAAGATAAAATCCCCTCTTGTTGATATGAGCGTGTCAGCTGTGCATTTGAAGAATTTGGGTTTACTTCCAGGGCCCTGGATTGCAATAAAGACTTGATGGCGGATCAAACTCTGCCCCACTTAGCCTAAGGGGGGCCAGATAACTATAGTAAGTGAAGTTGCTTATTAATAAGCATTACAAAAAGAGCAATATAGTTAAAATATATATACTATATATAATATATACTAAAATATATTTTTGTAAAACAAGAATACTTATATGCTCAATAACTGTAACAGAATCAAATGTTAGATTGGTTTACAGGAGGATATCTACAGGTCATGCTTTTTTACTCACCATACTCCTCACCACGGAGAATTTCCGGAGCAATGTAATTTGGCGTTCCACAGAAAGTGCTAGTTGTGTCCCCTGGCCCCAGACCCTCCTGTAATACACAGAAAAAGTTGCAGTTCACAGCATGGATCATGAGTGGTAACCAACACACCTCAACATTTTTTTGAGACATTAAAGAACAGATGTCTTGTAAAAACAAGCATCTAAAGTACCACCTTTGTGGGCTGCAAATAATAGGATTGTTATTACAGCTTACCTGCAAAATCCTACATCATGGGACACAGTGCCTTAAGTAATTACTTAATGGTTATGGGCCACCTTCAGGTGATGGACACTGACACACCCTAAACAGGAAGTTGCCTCCCTATATAACCCCCTCCTCCTACCAGGAGTAACTTTTTGTAGCAAAGCAATATACGTATACATATACCCCCAGAAACGGAGGGGTGGGACCTCTGTGTCCCATGATTTACTCCAAGAAAAGGATTTTACAGGTAAGCTGTAATAAAAATCCTATTTTCTTTATCGTACATCATGGGACACAGAGCCTTAAGTAATTACTTAATGGGACGTCCCATAGCAATGCTACTGGAGGGGAGGGAGACACAACCCGCAGGGTACCCCCAGATTTGAGGACTTATACTGCTGCCTGCAGCACACTGCGCCCGAAGGCGATATCCTCATACCTCTTTACATCCACCTGATAAAATTTTGTGAATGTATGCACTGAAGACCAAGTTGCGGCCTTACAGATCTGAGACATGGAGGCCTGGTGACGCACTGCCCAAGAAGCACTAACCTCCCTGGTAGAGTGTGCCTTAACTTGAAAAGGGGGAATCTTACCCCTTAAATTATAAGTTTGAATTATAACTTGCCGAATCCACTTAGCAACAGTGGATTTCGACACTGCCTGTCCTTTCTTAGGACCCTCTGGCAGAATAAATAGGACACCAGTCTTACGAATCTGAGCAGTTGCCTTTAAATAGATTTTCACTGCTCTCACCACATCAAGACTATGTAGCGACTTCTCTTCCCTGGAACATGGTTTTGGAAAAAACAATGCCAGGACAATATCTTGGTTTAGGTGAAAACCTGAAACCACTTTTGGTAAAAAGTCTGGACGATGACATAACACCACTCTGTCCTCATGAATAATCAAATATGACTCTTTACACGAAAGAGCAGCCAATCCCGAAACCCTCCTTGCTGAGGATATAGCAACCAAGAACACCAGCTTCCTGGCCAGAAGGATTAAGGGAATATGCTGTATCGGTTCAAATGGCTGTTTTTGTAACACTGACAAAACTAAGTTCAAGTCCCAAGGGCTCAAAGGTGATTTAACTGGCGGATTAATCTGCATCACCCCTTGCATAAAACCCCGGACTAAAGAATGCGTAACAAGCGGTCTTTGAAAAAAGATCAATAAGGCTGAGACTTGGCCTTTAATAGTACTCAAGGCCAATTTCATCTCTATGCCTAATTGTAGAAAGGCAAGAATTCTGCCTATAAAATATATCCGAGGGTGCCAACCCTTGGATTCACACCAGGAAATATAAGCCCTCCAGACTCTAATATATAGCTCTGGAAGCTGGCTTCCTTGCATTAATCAAAGTAGAGATAACTGACCTGGAAAGCCCACGTTTCCTCAGAATGTGGGTTTCAATAGCCAGGCCATTAAATTTAGCGTTCGTAAAGTAGGATGGAATATCGGCCCCTGTGAGAGCAGGTCTGGCTTTAGTGGCAGGAACCATGGATCCTCCACTGCCATCTTTACGATTTCTGCGTACCATGACCTTCTGGGCCGTGCTGGTGCTACCAGAATTACCGGCTTGATTCTGCAAAGCAGTCGCGGTAGCAACTAAATAGGGGGGAATGTATGGATCAGTGAGAACTGATCCCACGGGGTCACCAACACATCTGTTCCGCATGCGAGTGGATCCCTTGTCCTGGACACAAAGTTGACTAACTTCATGTTGAATCTTGACGCTAGAAGATCTACGTCCGGAGTCCCCCATCTTTGGCAAACAGCCAGAAAAATGTCAGGGTGAAGAGACCATTCCCCCGGGAATAACTGCTGGTGAGTTAAGTAGTCCGCCTGCCAATTCTCTACTCCCGGAATGAAGACTGCTGATAGGCACGGAACATTCCTTTCTGCCCAAGTTAGAATATGGTTCACCTCTCTCTGCGCTGAGACAGTCTTGGTGTCCCCTGGGTAATTGATATAGGCCACCGCTGTGGCATTGTCTGATTGGATCCTGCCAGGACAATCTTAACCTGGAAGTCCAGACCTTCAGAGCCAGATGCACTGCCCAAATCTCTAGGATGTTGATGGGCAAGGCTCTTTCAGTTTTTGACCACTGTCCCTGGACAGTCGTCTTCTCTAGTACTGCTCCCCAGCCGGAAAGGCTGGAATCTGTCGTTACTACTTTCCAGATAATTGGTCTGAAGGATTTTCCTTTCAGCAGATTCTGGGTTAGTAACCACCAACTCTGAGGCTTTGGGACACCCTTGGGGACAGCCGCATTAGCAAGTCCAAAGCTTGGATCATTTTGTTCCAAGCAGACAGGATACTGTTTTGCAACAGTCTCAAATGGAACTGGGCATAGGGGACTGCTTTAAATGAAGCCACCATCTTTCTAACAATCTCATGCAAAGGCGAATTGAGGGATTTCCTTTCGACCTGACCATCCGCACCAGCTCTCGTATGAAGTTGATTTTTGCCTGAGGCAAGAACACCTTTTTCTGGGCTGTATCTATGATCAGACCTAAAAACTCTAGCTTATTTAGCGGTATTAAGGAAGACTTCTCTAGGTTGAGAATCCAACCCAGAATTTTCAGGTAATCGGTTGTAATGCGTACGCTTTGCTCCAAACGAGCCATCGATTGGTCTATTAGCAATAGATCGTCTAGGTACGCCAAGACTGTAATGCCCTGTGCCCTTAACCTGGCTGGAGGTGGGGCCAGCACTTTTGTGAACACTCGGGGTGCTGTAGCTGGCCCGAAGGGCAAGGCTACAAACTGAAATGCTGCTGTTCTACTTTGAACCTCAAAGACCTTTGGTGAGCGGAAAATGCAGGGACATGCAGATATGCATCCCTGATGTCGATGGACGCCAGAAGTTCTCCTCCTTGTAGGAAAGAAACTACTGACCTGATCAACTCCATTGAAAGCAGCAGATCTTTAGGAACTGATTTAGCTTCTTTAGATCTAGAATGGGTCTGTTGAATAAAACCCCAAAGCTTGCTCTTCTGTGCATGTACAGGAAACGCCTGAAAAGGCTGTGAAGGTTTTAAGGAACCTAAAGAAGAAATAGAACTATCAGCTGACTCTGCTAGAGGTAGCTTGAGAGAGGCACGAACCATCTCTGGAAGATTGTACCAGCAATCTCTCAGATTGCGAGGCTGAAAGGATCATCTACCATTGTTTCCTCCGCAAAGAAGTAATCGGTATACCTTTTTCCTGATCACCTGAGGGTAACCCCTCATCCTCTACCCACTGGTTCCCTTGATAAGGGGTCTAAGGTGGGGAAGGGGGATCTAACACGCTTCCCATCCTTTTGTATAGCGAATGCGATTAAAGTAGTTAATTTTCCTTCTAGGCCCTGTGGGGCGGAGAAAAACACAATTTTCAGTCATGCATACAGGGCCTGAATTTTCTGTGCCTGGGCCTGACCCTGAGGCATTCCTCTAGAGTCTGATGGTGGAAGCCATCGCCACTGCCTAGAGGTGGATGCCCCTGGTGCAGGGGAAGGAGTATGTTTAAATGAAGGATGTTTATACTTTCTTTTGGGCAAAAGAGTACCATTCCCACTAGAAATCATTTGGATGTGCTTGACCAAATCCTTCTCAAATAGTTGATCCCTATGAAAAGGGAAGCTAGTCAGAAGCCTTTTGCAAGGTGCTTCGGCTGACCCAAATTTTTTTTTTTTTTTTTAACCACAGGGTCCTACGCATGTGTACCAGCACAAGCGCAAGATGGGATGCCTAGTGAATAGAGTCTTTCATGGCGTCTATGACAAAACATAGCGCCCTTGGTAGTTCGGCCAAAACATGGGCCTGTGTGCAGGGACCTCTTTAAGGGCCTGTCTAAACTGGTCCCTTAGGGACTGACAGATGCCTATTGCTGCAACTGCAGGCTGAGTAACCGCACCTGCCAAGAAAGAGGATTTTAACAAGAATTCCAACTTTTTATCTGTTGGATGCTTAAGCATTTGTGCATCGTCTAATGGACAAGTTAAACTTTTGTTCACACTGGAAATCGCAGCGTCAACTGTTGGTATTTTCCATTCTTTGGTGAATTTCTCCTCCATGGTAGAGAGAACTGAGAATCTCTTTGGAAGGAGAAAATGCTTATCCGGGTGATCCCATTCAGCATAAATAAGCTTTTCTAGTAATGCATGCACCGGAAACACATGAAAAGGCTGTAAGGGTTTTAAAGAACCCAAGAAAGAAACTGAACTTTCAGCTGACTCTGTTAGGGGTAGCATGAAAGTGGAACGAACCATCTCCATAAGAGTTTGTACCAGCAATCTCAGATTGCGAGGCTGAAAAAAGGTTCATCAACTGTTGTTTCCTCTGCAGAGGAATAATCGGCTTGTTTTTCCCCCCGATTGCCTGAGGGTAATACCTCAACCTGTGCCCACTGTTCCCTTGGTAAAGGGTTTGAGGTGGGAGGATGCGATTAAAACCGCTAATCTTCCTTCTAGGCCCTGCAGGGCAGAGGAAAATGCATCTTCAGTCACATATACAGGGGCTGAAGTGTGAGAAGCAGTTGCACCACTAACTGGTTCTAATGACTCACCCTGGCTTGCCATAACTGGTATCTCTGGAGAGGATGACAGTGTGGAGGCATGACTGGAGTTCCCAGCGCCTGGGGGTGGAATTTGTGGCACCTTTGTGGTAACTCTGGAAGCCATAGTGCTAAGCAGAAAAGCAGAGGCACTCTAGTAAAAATGTACTACTTTCTGAGCAATAGTCTAGCAAAACAATTTCACCATAAAGATCAGCTTGATGCTGAGAAACAATGTATTTCCTGTACTGGAAATGCCTGTATACATCCCTTACATGCCCCAGAGCTCCTGTGTCCTGTGTGACAGACTTCTTCTCTTCAGTTGCTCTTAAGAGATTTTCTGACAACGAGAGCGTCTGTTTTATAACACACTGCAAGTGCAAATCTGATTGGCGTCCTCAGCTGTGCGCCACGTGGAAGCAGATTCCTGCACACGGTGCCGCCTGCCTTAAGCCACACCCGTTCCAGTACCAGTCCTCGTTTTTTGTAAAAAATGAACCTTAGTCCGCGTGCACACGGGCGGCATGGCATTTGGGTCTGCAATGCAGACCCGATGAAGAGGAGGGTCTGTAATCGGATCGCCGCTGGCAGAATCTATATGCAAGCAGTCTCTGAAATATACAAGGCTAATTAAATGGCAGTCTGACAACAAAATGTGAGTCTTTAAAGTAATATCCATAGGGAGCCGCCATCGCAACCCCTCCGAGGAGGGGGGGGGGGGTGTTTTCTCAGCAATATGAGGCAATTAGTGTTTTACACAGGAGCCATTATAGATAACAATCTGCTGTAGCCCCAGCCCCTTAGTTCCCCCAGGGAGAGGAACACCTCTGTTCAATTAAGAACCCCCTCTTGCTGCTGGGACACACACATGCTGTTTAAAGCTGGACACAGAGCTGCTGAGATTTTAAGGCATTACAATGTTTTTCATATGGCGGAAAAAGGCATAGGTGGACTTTTTACAGTTCCTAAGCTTTTTATCTCACCTTTTCCTCGCTGCAGGATACTACTGAAAACAGACAGATCCAAACCTCACCCATCATAGCGGGCAGCATTAGTAAATCCACAAAGACCGGGTCCCTTAATAGGGGTTTCACTCCTTTAAACCTGTATAGCAACCCTCAGGAGCAACTTTAGGTAATGTAGCATGACCAAAAAGAGTCCTGGTTCCTGGGGTCTAGCCCTCAAAAGAGAGGCTTACAGGCAAAACCTTGTTCTTCTATGCGAGGCCTGGGTACCATCCTTAGGCCTCAGTGGCTTGGATGGATCCGGTGTGTGGAAGTTATTTAAATCCAGCATAGATCCCTCCTGGAGCTCCTCAGAGCACTCGTAACCAACACCTTAGACACTGGCGAAAAAACTGAGTTACTCCTGGTAGGAGGAGGGGTTATACAGAGAGACAACTTCCTGTTTAGGGTGTGCCAGTGTCCATCACCTGAAGGTGGCCCATAACCATTAATTACTTAAGGCTCTGTGTCCCATGATGTATGATAAAGAAACTTAAATTCCCTCTACCAAGCACATGAAATATAAATGGAAGAAAACAAACCTAGTTGATATAGGTGACAAAAAACGCTCCTTTTACAGATGCTATAATCCATGAATCCCAGAAAGAACAAAGTAAAAAATCTTACCTTACACATGCCATAATCCGTCAGTTTGATGTGACCCTCTGCATCGAGCAGAACATTGTCCAATTTCAGGTCCCTGTAGATGATTCCCCGTTCATGCAAGAAATTTAGAGCAATACAGATTTCAGCAGCATAAAACCTAAAGAAACAGACAAAGACAAGCTATGAAAAGCAGTTTTTTAGAATAAAAGACACAAGACACTCATTGTACTCAGGAGAGTACAGAATGTGAACACAGAAATGGTGAGGCAAACACAAGGCATCAGTTTTTACAGCAATAACACTCTGCCATACAAATTGGTCAGTAGTTGATGTGTTTGCCAAGCGTGATCAGCTCTTAAAACCTCCTAAGAAATGTGGCTGTAAGTACAAATCTGTTCTCTCAGAATTTAGCTGCATCTAGAGACTTGAACTGGTAGAGATGCCTATAACAGGTACAGTTAAAGTGTACCAAAACTGCAAGTACAAAAATATAATATATTGCAGCTTAGCAGTCCTAGATGTAGTGGTTGCACTGGTTTTGTTTTTTCAGACGTTGTTCATCTTTATTATATTCAACTGAGGATGCTGCCAGTAAACACACATCAGAGTTGATTTACTAAAACTGGAGAGTGCAAAATCTGCTTCCAGGTTTTTTTTTTTTTGTCAAAGCTGAAGTTAAAGGATGATTGGCTACAATGCACAGCTGCACCAAATTTTGCACTCTTTAGTTTTAGTAAATCAACCCCATCTTGTGCTAGTGTGACAACATTGTGTATCTATGGAAGAACAGCAATATCACCCTATGATAGAACTACAGTACATGCCCCCATTTTCATAACAAACTCCTTGATAGCACGGTTTGAGATTGGACTGTAGACTGCACAAGACAGCACTGGATTACTGGCAGGATTGACCAATAGGCTTTGCTAATAATAAACCGATATAAAAAATAATATCCAATGTACATTTAACCGACCAAAAGGAAGTGAATAAGAAGTTCATGTTTAGGGTTTTCATATACTTTAAATGGAAGTAAGCACAGTGAAATTTAAGGCAGGTGAGAAGTTTCTCAACAGTCCATACTGACTGCCATCTAATGAAATCAAATTGGAACTGCAGCCAAACTGCGTTTGTAAATTTAGCTATAGCATGGAAGAAAAAGAACCTTTTTGGTTTCTGTTGCTGTTTGGTATCCATTAGAAATATTTTCTGTCCCTTCTTGTCTTGGTGACACCTCATCATGCTTAGATACAGGTATTTACCAGGACAGAAAGTGAGGGTTGAAATCTCCTAAACATATAGCAATCTGACAGAAGTTATAATCCTTCAAAATGCTGCTTACAAAAGTATTTTTTTGTTCTGTGGTTTCCCATTGAAGTGATCGGCGTCCCTTTCCTGCATCGCTGACTAAACAGGATATCAGGAAAAATCTCCACAAAGGGGGCACATAGAGCAATAAAAAATTCATCAGAGGTTTTAACACTTTCCCACACAAAATGTGTTACATGGAGTTCTGCCTTAAACAACTGCTAAACCTAACAAGTGAAAACTGAACAGTGATAAAGCTACTAACAAACAGCATCCTGTGGAAGTCTCCATTTTTTTTACAGACATTGAAACAAACAACCTTTATTCCTGGGCAACAAAAACATTGCTTTCTTCAATGGAATTACTAGACATCAAGTAATTTGTGTTTTGGACAACACTCGCATTGCCCTTTCTACCACATTTGTTTTCAATATATATAAATATATATATATTATTTAGAGCGTAGACAGCACCAGCAGGGATAGTGATTTATATACGTGCATAGAATACTACATTTACCTGCTGGTGCTGGCTACTCTCTAAAACTTTGTTTCCTCCCACTGTGGAGGTGTGTTGCTGGATTTTGGTCTGTAGCTCACCCCCCGCTGTGCCTCTTTGCTGTATATTGGCACTATATGCCCATACTCTTAAGAGTATGCTATTTAGAAAGTAAGAATTTGACAATCTCCCTTAAAGAAAAAAAAATTATCAATCCACAAGAAAGACTGGGGACTGGCCAGAGAGGGACCACTTTGATGCAGCTTGCGAGTTTTAACATGTATTGCAATATCATTTGGAAATATATAAAAGGTAACTCAAATAAGCATATTACTTGAACATATTAATGCATAGTAATTGACTACACGAAAAAATTAATTATACAAAAAAAGTCCTCAAAAAAAAGGAGAAACCAAAAACACCAAAGAGAAAAGTCTGTGTGATGACAGGTACTCTTAAATTAGTCGTGTTCCACCTTCACTCGTGTGGGAGAAATACAGACTCACCAGATGATTAAACAATGGGAGACTTCATATAGTCAGATCCTTTGGAAGGTATATGCTTATTTGAGTTAGCGCCTACCTTTTATATATTTCCAAATGATTTGTTAGGCGATCTATTCACTTGTGAAAGGGGCAGCTCTACTCTTTATTCACTTCATTTTGTGATTGCCTGGCGCCATTCCTTGTTTAAAATTTCACAATGTATTGTAATATATGTAAACTAACAATCACTGTTTTTTAAGCAAAGGCTTGCTATGAATATGTAAGGGTTAATATGTGGTTACACCTCCTTGGTATCTCACATGTTCTATATATGGAAGCCATCTAAGAAAGGAGCACAGACATGTATCTCCATTACAACTGCATAGTGCAGGTCACGATATACGTCGGCAGAATGGCACGGGCAGGCAGAATCACGTACCTGTACATGATATGCCTCCTGTGGGCTGGGGGTCCGATCTGACCCCCCCCCCGTGCTCGAGGCGGTCGGCGTTTGTCCCCCGGCGATCGGAGGTGAGGGGGAGGCTATCCATTCGTGGCCCCCCCTCGCGATCGCTCCCAGCCAATGGGACCATTCCTCTGCCTCTGTATAGTACACAGAGGCAGAGGAAGTGATGTCATCTCTCCTCTGTATTTTCCGTTCTGGCGCCGAGGAGAGAAGACTGCAATGTGAGTGCACAAACACTACACACACAGTAGAACATGCCAGGCACACCATACACCCCCCCCCCTTACCCCCCGATCCTCTCCCAATCACACACACCCCCCCCCCCCCCCCCCCGTCACACCATCACCAAGCAGTTTTTTGTTTTTTTTCGTTTGGGTACAGCATTGCATGACCGCGCAATTAGCAGTTAAAGTGACGCAGTGCCAAATTGTAAAAAGTGCTCTGGTCAGGAAGGGGGTAAATCCTTCCGGGGCTGAAGTGGTTAAAAAGGCAGGGATGCCAGAAGTTGCTTTATTATTCTTTTATAGGAGAAAATTTTGCTTTTGCATTAACCCCTTTGCATTGTAATATAAATATATATACAGTAGGTGACCGCGATATTGTGGTAATCTCGGTGATAACCGTTATCGACGAGATTTGACACCTGCGGGCCCCGTCGCGGGAGCCAGCGCCGAGCTGGCTCGCTCATCGGGAAAGGAAAACTGTTTTTTCCTTTCGCGATGAGCGACAGGCAGTGCTGACAGCTGTCTGGTTTGAATCATAAGGGGGAACGCCGCGCAAAATTTTAAATAAAAAAATGGCGTGGGTTCCCCCCCAGGGGCATACCAGGCCCTTAGGTCTGGTATGGATTTTAAAGGGAACCTCCTACCCTGCGGGCTCCCCCACCCCAAAGCACCTTGTCCCCATATAGATGAGGACAAGCGCCTCTTCCCGACAACCCTGGCCGTTGGTTGTCAGGGTCTGTGGGCGGAGGGCTTATCGGAATCCGGGAGCCCCCTTTAATAAGGGGGCCCCTAGATCCCGGCCCCCCACCCTATGTGAATGAGTATGGGGTACATTGTACCCCTACCTATTCACCTGGGGGAAAAAGTGTCAAGAAAAAAAACACACTACACAGGTTTTAAAAATAAATTTATTAGGCAGCCATGGGGGTCTTCTTCCAACATCTCCGCTCTCTCCGGCCTCTTCTACCGGTGTCCGGTTTTTCTGCCGGGCTCCTCCGCTATCTTCTGCTCTTTTTCCGCTCTTTTGCTAGAGGTGGCCCGGTCTTCGCCGTCTTGTTCCTTCTTCTCTTCTTCCGATGTTGACATGACGCTGTCTCCTGCTGCGCGATGACTTATATAGGCATGGGGTGTGGTCACCGGGTGCTGTCACCCGGTGACCCCCTGATGTCACAGTCCCGGGGCATGATGGGACTGTGATATCATAATGGGTGGGGTCACCAGGTGACAGTACCCGGTGACCACGCCCCATGCCTATATAAGTCATCATGCACCGCTCACATAGCATTACAGCGGGAGACAGCGTCATGTCAACATCGGAAGAAGAGAAGAAGAAACAAGACAGCGAATACCGGGCCACCGCTAGCAAAAGAGCGGCAAAAGAGCAGAAGATAGCGGTGGAGCCTGGCAGAAGAAGGGAGAAGAGGCCGCAGAAGAACCTGACACCGGGAGAAGAGGCCGGAGAAGAACCTGACACCGGGAGAAGAGGCAGGAGAGCGGGAGAAGAACCGGACACCGGGAGAATAGGCCAGAGAGAGCGGAGATGTTGGAATAAATAAATTACTTTTAAAACCTGTGTAGTGTGTTTTTTTATTGACACTTTTTCCCCCAGGTGAATGGGTAGGGGTACGATGTACCCCATACTCATCCACATAGGATGGGGGCCGGGATCTGGGGGCCCCCTTATTAAAGGGGGCTCCCGGATTCCGATAAGCCCTCCGCCCGCAGACCCCGACAACCAACGGCCAGGAATGCCGGGAAGAGGCCCTTGTCCTCACCAACATTGGGACAAGGTGCTTTGGGGTGGGGGGGCCCGCAGGACGCCCCCCTGCCCCAAAGCGCGCACCCCCTATGTTGAGGGCATGCGGCCTGGTACGGTTCAGGAGGGGGGCGCTAGCTCATCCCCACCCCCTTTCCTGACCGGTCGGGCTGCGTGCTCGGATAAGGGTCTGGTATGGATTTTGGGGGGGACCCCCACGCCGATTTTTCGGTGTAGGAGGTTCCCCATAAAATCCATACCAGACCTAAGGGCCTGGTATGCCCCTGGGGGGGAACCCACGCCGGTTTTTTATTTAAAATTTGGTGCGGCGTTCCCCCCTCATGATTCATACCAGACAGCTGTCAGCACTGCCTGTCGCTCATCGCGAAAGGAAAAAACCGTTTTCCTTTCGCGATGAGCGAGTCAGCGCGAGATGCACAGTACCCTGTCGCCAAGAACCAGCACAATGGGATCGCGCTGGTAACACATTCTCGCGGTCAGGTACTGTATACACACACACATACTTATCAGCCACTTTATAAGGGAAACATTGCTAGTACCGGGTTGGACCCCCTTTTGCCTTAATTCTTTGTGGCATAGATTCAACAAGGTGTTGGAAATGTTCCTCAGAGATTTTGGTCCATATTGACATGAGAGCATCATGCAGTTGCTGCAGATTTGTCACCTGCACATCCATAATGCAAATTTTCCATTTCACCACATCCCTATGGTGCTCTATTGGATTGTGATCTGATGACTGAGGAGGCCACTGGGATACAGTGAACTCATTGTCATGTTTAAGAAACCAGTTTTTTTTAATGATTTTTTTGAGCTTTGTGCATTATCCTGCTGGAAGTAGCCATCAGAAGATGGGTACACTCTAGTCATAAAGAGGTGGACATGGTCAGCCACGTTGTAAAGCACTGTGCAAACTGTTGGCGCTATATAAACCCTGTATAATAATAATTAGCAATTTGTGTTACCAAGCAATTGAACAGGTGTACCTAATAAAGTGGCCGGTGAGTGTATATTGGAATGTTGTTAAGCAATCTGTTGTAACACAGTCTGTAAATATTATATAAACATATATTTAGTAGCCCTTTTATTACAAACAATATAAAAATATGCAAGTCCCCTTCTCATCTCATGAAGCCCATTATGTTTTGTTTTCCTATAAATAGGTGGTGCTCATTCAAACTGAAATTACTATTAAAATACACACACCCTGAGCTGTCACTACACCCCACTCACATGCCACAAGAGGCAGTCTTACCTGGCGTGTTCTTCAGGAAGTTTTCTTTGTCTTTGCATATGAAACATGAGGTCGCCTCCATTGACATACTCTATAACCAAAAATAACCTAAACACAAAAAAAGGAAAAAATTGTAAGGTCTGTTGCTAACCAAGAGTACAAAAACAAATCCAAGCACTTGGGCCTAGTTAAGGCAGCGTGCACATAACGCCACATCACAGGGTGGCACAAAAAGGACATAAATTGCACTGTCCCGAACTGGCTGAGCACTGTAAGCTTCACTTTGGCTTAACCTCAGTCGTGCAGTTATATTTACAATCTTGATGAGGCGACAAGTTTTAATTAGAAGATGCACTTGTCAGGTTTTTACTGCTGTCTGAAGCTTGTTAGAGAGCCTCTTAATGGTTTGACCAAACAGAAAGTAAGGCAAAATCTGCAACAAGGATACAAACAGAAATAAAAAAAAAATCAGACGGGAGTTCCAGGATTCCTCTACAATAAGATTTTTTATTTCTGTCTTCATTGCGGTCAGTAAAACTCTGATGAGTTATCGGTTTCTTTCCTTCTCTCTAAAAAGATCTGGCTGGGCCTACAGTTTGATACTGTACATGTTTTACCTACTTTTATTAATCTATAACTGCTTGCTGCCTGCCCACCGTCAAATGACGGCGGGGCGGTGCAGCTCTCGTTCTGGGACGCCGTCATATGACCGCGTCCGCGGCTCTTTAATCATGTGATCGGCTGTGTCACAGCTGGTCACGTGTAAACAAGGAGATGCCAGTAATCGGCTCTCCTCGCCTCACACTGACAGAGTGTGAGGGGAGGAGAGCAGATCAGCGGCATCTCCTCACAGGGGTACATCTAGGGATGTAATCAGGGCCCACCAGTGGCATCAATCAGTGCCCACCACTGCCCACAAGTGCCCACAAGTGCCACCAATCAGTGCCCATTAGCGGTGCCAGTCAGTGCTGGCAATGAGTGCCGCCTATCAGTGCTGCCCATTAATGTCCATCACTGCTGTCGATCAATGCCAATCAGTGTCGCCCATCGGTGCCACCCATCAATGCCAATCTGTACCGCCTATCCGTGCCCACCAGTGCCACCTATCAGTGCTCAGTGCCACCTATCAGTGCCCATAAGTGTGGCATATTAGTATCTCCTTATCAGTGCCACCTCATCAGCGCACATCAGTGAAGGTGAAAAATTACTTACAAAAAGTTACAAAATCTACTGACAGAAAAAAAGTAAAAACCATTGTTTTTTTCAAAGTTTTTGGTCTTTTTTTTGTAAAAAATAAAAAACCCATCAGTGATTAAATATCACCAAAAGAAAGCTCTATTTGTGTGAAAAAAATGATAAAAAAATGTGTTTGGGTACGGTGTTGCATGACCGCGCAATTGTCAAAGTGCGACAGCGCTGAAAGCTGAAAAATGGCTTGGGTAGGAAGGGGGTGCAAGTGCCTGGTAGGCAAGTGGTTAAAGCCTAAATGCAATAAGGCATAGTAAAATCATTAAGCTTCTCAATTACAAATATTACAGTCCACAGGGAAAAGAAAGGCTTCATTGCTGTAATGATACCCAGTATGAGCATGATTTGTAATTAGTGCATACAGTGAGGGAAAAAAAAATGTATTTGATCCCCTGCTGATTTTGTACATTTGCCCACTGACAAAGAAACAATCAGTCTATAATTTTAATTATAGGTTTATTTAAACAGTGAGATAAAGAATAACAAAAATATCCAGAAAAACTAATTTCAAAAAAGTTATACATCGATTTGCATTTTAATGAGTAAAATAAGTATTTGATCCCCTACAATCAGTAAGATTTCTGGCTCCCAGGTGTCTTCTATACAGGTAATGAGCTGAGATTAGGAGCACTCTCTTAAAGGGAGTGCTCCTAATCTCAGCTTGTTACCTGTATGAAAGACATCTGTCCACAGAAGCAATCAGAGTCCAATCTCTCCACCATGGTTCAAATAAACATACCATTAAAATTATTGACTGATCATTTCTTTTTTGTCAGTGGGCAAACGTACTAAATCAGCAGGGTATCAAATACTTTTTTTCCCTCACTGTATAATGTAAAATCACATATAATGATTTAGATCTTCTAAGATATTCTACAGCAGCTTCTTTATTTTTTGGTAGGAAATTAGTGCAGAGCATATATTGTGTTTAGATAAAATACATAAAGCCAATACATAAACATGTGTTTTTATAAATTTTTTTATAAAAACGCAGCACTTTACATACATTCACATCAGTATCTGCCCTTAGGAGAGATTACAATCTAAAGTCCCTACTGCACATACATACAACCTTAATTCAAATCCTAATGCAAATCCCTTAAACCCATATTTTATTCACAATAGAAAATATATCAAATATTTAAAGTGAGAAATGTACCATTTTAGGGGACAAAAAAGAATTAAATTGATGGCAACAACATGTCTCAAAAAAGGTGTGACAAGGCCATGTTTATCACAGTGTAGCAGCCAAGCTTCTTTAAACAACACTTTGTAAACATATGGAGACTGAGGAGACCAGTTGCTGGAGTTTTGGGAGAGGAACGCTGTCCCATTTTTGCCCTATATATTTTAACTGCTCAACAGTCATGGGGCTTCCTTGTTTCAAGATGTGCCAAATAATTTCAGTTGGTAAAAGGTCTGGACTGCAGGCAGGCCAGTTAAGCACCAGGACTATCCTATTACGAAGCCATACTGTTGTCATAGATGCAGTATGCGGTTTAGCATTGTTCTGCTGAAATATGTAAGGCCTAACCTGATATGGTTCATGAGATTTGCAAATCATTGCATTCTGTTTTATGTATATTCTACACCGCGCCCCATCTATTTTGGAATTGGGGTTGTACATACAAATACTAAGGTCAATTTAGACAACAGCCAATTAACATACCTGCCTTTGGCCTGTGGGAGGAAACCAGAGCACATAAAGAAAACCCACACAAGCAGATGGAGAACATGCAAACTGCATGCAGATAATGTCCAGACTGAGTAAAATCAGGGGACCCTTGTGCTGACAGGCAGAGGTGCTAACTACTAAGCCACGTTGTTATAATAACTTTGTGATGTTTGATCTAATAATTTTGTTGTTTAATCCTTGTAGTGTTCTGTAATGGCCTGCCTGTGGGGTGGCACTATACACTCCCATTGGGTTTGATGGGCACTGGTGTGTTCGACGTTGCTGGGTTCAGTGCTCGTCATCCTCCCCCCTATGTGGGCATGCAGTTTCCCGAGAGGTAGGTGATGATGGGTAAGTATTTTGGCCTCCCGATCCCGCCTTTTCTGTTGCCTATATGGCTGCAAAATGGGAATTTCCGCCCCATCCCCTAGCAGCCTCTGTTTAGGCACTGCACATGTGCAGTTCGGTAGACTGGATCTGGGAATGTCAGTTAGAAGCTGCATATAATAGGAGAGGATTTCTTCCCTTCTCCTACAGCAATGGTTCTTAACTCCTGACCTCAGGACCCACTAACAGGGCAGATTTTCAGTATTACCTTGGGGAGATGCAGACTAGAATACTGCAATCACTAAGCAAAAAAATGATATCACCTGTGATGTATTTCAGTCATCTTGCAAACCTGGGCTGTTAGTGGGTCCTGAGGACAAGAGTTGAGAATCACTGTCCTACAGGGACCTTAAGGCCTGATTCACACCTATGCATTTTTTGTGCTTTTTGCATTTTGCAGATTTGCACTACAGTCCATTTAACATGGTTTCCTATTCAACACGTTCTGTAGTGCAAATCTGCAAAATGCAAAAAAGCACTAAAAATGCATACGTGTGAAACTGGGTAGTTTATCCGTGTTTTCCTGGGACCACAATGTATTGGTACGTTTGCTTTTTCCTCTCTTCCACACCTTTAAAGAGGGAGTCCCGCGAATTTTTTTTTTTTTTTTTTAAGTCAGCAGCTACAAATACTGCAGCTGCTGACTTAAAATAAGGACACTTACCTGTCACAGGGTCCAGCGATGTCGGCACCTGAGGCCTAACCGTCCCTCGGTCCTCGAATGCAGCTGCCGCCATCTTTGGTATGGGAATCAGGAAATTAAGCCTTGCGGCTTCACTTCCCAGTTCCCTGTCGCGCAGCGCAATCTGAATGGTCGGTGCTGTCTCTGGGACCCCTGTGTGTCCCAGCAGACAGCGCGGCAGGATGGGAAGAGGCATAGACTCAAGATTTTTTGTGGTTTTGTGTTTCAGCTATGCACTATCTATTTGTTTAATTTTTGATGGACTTTTAGATTATTAATTTCATTTGCACTTGATTTTCATCTCTATTGATTGGCACTATTGCACTTGTTGCTATTATATATAATTGTACAACTCAACAATTTTATAATTGTTATTATACACAATTCATTATTTGTGGCATTTATCTAGCGCTGCACTCGTATTTTATATTTATATAGGTATCTGCATCCCCCCTGAAAGGTGCCAAATGTGACACCGGAGGGGGGAGGGTTCCTAAAAGCGGAGGTTCAATTTTTCGTGTGAACCTCCGCTTTAAATGAATTTTGGGACTTGCTTATTTCTTTTATGGTTTATTCCTTGCTGCATTAGTCTCTATATTATGTTTTTTTTTTTTCAGATATGGGAGGCTACTTTGACATTAAAGGCTTGCACCTCTTCCCTTAGTCACAATACTATTGAGTGGGAATGTTTGGTTATCACATGGCCAATACACTATAAATTACTCGGTTTTGGAATAAAGCTATGTATCTTTTGAAAGCAACACTACATCAGCTTGAAGTTGTCCTGATTTTTTTTTTTTTTGAGTAGATTGGTATTCTCTCTCAACATTACTGCTTTTGTAGTATTGATGTTTATCATTACCACACGTGCCCGCGCCCACCAGACAGCTGACACTACGCAGCGCTAATCACAGGCAGTGAGACATTTCCTGATCTGTGCAGCCGCGGATCGGGAAATGTCTCACTGCCTGTGATTAGCGCTGCAGAGTGTCAGCTTCCTGGTGGGCGCATGGAGTTGCAAACACGCCTGAGCTTATCTTTAAATATTAACAGGGAGTTTCTTACTTACCTTGATGTACACGGTCTGCTAGATTGATATGATTCTGGGACCTATTCTCTGATATGGATTGATCCCTAGTATGCTGGCTTCCACGCCTGCCTCAGGAGAGAGCAACTCCTAGGTCCGGTGTCCTCCTCCTATCTTGTGGTGTGCCTTTCTGGATATGGGTAAGCCCTTGGGTTCTCCCTGTGCTCAGGCCATAACATTGAATTACATGTGTATTATATGTATTTTATTAAATTGTCTGTTTTAATTTAGAAAGACTGGATGCGGGGGGCGCATGCTCGGCGCGAACCAGGAAGGAAGCAAGGGCTGAGAGCTCCACGAGCCGCGGAGACAAACGGCACTTCCCCGGGGCTATACTCACACTTTTTTCTCAGATTCCTCGCTACACCCCTAGCGGAACACTCAGCACATACCGGGACCAAAAAAAAAAATCGCCACAGTAAACCGGCCCAAAAGTCCCTTACATCTTGCTGGTTGAGGCTCTATCCAGGACAAACTGATAACCTTGGCCTCGGTGTATGCCCCTAATGCATCACAGGCCACATACTTTAAAAATTTCTTTCAGGTCCTAGACAGATTCCACTCACCCCACATACTAATCGGAGGGGATTTCAACCTAGTAGCCCACTCTGTTATGGATAGAAGTCATAGAAGTTCCTCCTCTAATGCCTTCCCAAAATCCCTTTAACACTCCCTAAAGTCCCATCAACTGATAGATGCCTGGAGGGCTCACAACGTAGGCTCTCGGGAATACACTTATACTTTTATTCACACCCTCACGAGAGCTACTCTCGCCTGGATTATATTTTCTGCACTCCCTCCCTGATTGCAAACTCCTCCTCAGCGAACATACATGTTTGCCCATGGTCAGACCACCACATAGTATCCAGCCACCTTTCTTGTATAGGTCTCCTATACGCTACCTGGCGCCTCAATGACGCATTACTTACAGACCCTATAGTATTGACCCAACTGTCTGAGCGCCTCACAGACTACTTTAGACACAACTACATAGAAGAAATATCCCCCACATCCCTTTGGGCAGCCCATAAAGCTGTGATGAGGGGCCACCTAATAGAAATCTCTACCACTAGAGAACGCCAAAAACTACAGGAAACTCGAAAGCTCACTTCCGACCTCGAGAAAGTTTACCACAGACACACCCAGACTCCTTCACAAGACTTAATCCTCCAAAGAAGGGTCCCTAGACACCCTACTCTCAGAACACAACGAAAAGTCCCTCAGATGGGCTAAGGCCCGCTTCCTCCTTCATAGCAATTCAGCAATTCAATGCATAGCAATGTTTGCACGTAAACTCAAACAGACTACCCAACGGACGCACCTCTACAAGCTTCTACCAGAAGCTATTTTCTGGTCCTAGCCCCCCCACTCCCTCCCTCCCCCCAAACCTAGTTAGACACCCTTGCACTTCCCCAGCTCTCTGAGGAGCAACTGCAAATCCTTAATGCCCCATGTACAAAAGTGGAAATTGCCTCCATCATTTCCTCCCTTAAACCCTCTAAAACCACAGGCTCAGATGGATTCTCTGCCACTTATTACAAAAAATTTGTCGAATCCTTAATCCCCAAATTGACTAAACTCTATAACTATATACTAAAAGGAAAACACTTCCCCGAAGAAATGCTACTGGCTGATATCTCCCTAATACCTAAACCAGGAAAAGACCATACCCTCCCCCAAAATTTCCGCCCCATCTCTGTCATTAATAATGACTTAAAGATCCTTGGACGGATTTTGGCAGACCGCCTAGCCTCGGTTATTACAACTTTGATATCCCCTGACCAAACGGGCTTTATACCATCCAGACAAATCATCGACAACATTCGTTTAGCAACAAACATTCTCCAAGATGCCGACATTCACTCCAAGAAGGTATTATTTCTGAGTCTGGACATAAATAAGGCCTTTGCCAGTGTCCTCTGGCCCTATTTAGACAGTTTTATCCAAATTTGGATTTAACAGCGAATTCATACACAGATTTAAGGCCCTGTACCACCACCTCCGTACATGTACCACGCTCCTAGGGTGCAATTCTGAATACTTCCCTTTAAACCGTGGAACCAGACAGGGATGCCCCCTTTCCACTCTTACTTGCCCTTGCTATGGAACCCCTGGCCCGAGCCATCTCCAATAACCCTAACATTAAGGGATATAAAAAAGGTGATCAGGAGTTTAAAATCAGTCTATATGCTGATGATGTCCTCCTATTCATCTCTGACCCCCTAATCTCCTTTCCTAACCTTATGACCTCCCTAGATTCCTTCTATCATCTTACAGGCCTAGGAGTGAACCCTTCCAAATGTACAGCATTACCTATCCACCTCCCCCAACCTTTAAAGTGGAGTTCCACCCACTTTTACAACTCTTCAGCATCCCTCACTAAACTGTGCACTGTAAACAAACTGGATATTTTTTATTTGTATTTCTCAGCACCTACCGTATATCTGCTGTAATCCCTGGCCGTGGCCCATCGCATCATTTCCTGTTTGCAATGCCTTTTGGGAAGGGGCGGCAACTTCCTCTGACACTGCCGTTGCTATGGAAACCTGACCTAAAACCTATTACACTGCTTGTGCTGCACTGGGCATGTGTGAAATCTGCAAGGATGAGATCCAGGAAGAAATACAGTCTGGCTTCAGATGCCCACACTTAAGATGGCCACGGCCTGCTGTAAGTTTATGAAATAACAAACTACTGCTATAAACTAACAAAACAGACCTTAGTTTACAGACTAACTTTACTAGAATACATTAAGCTTGTGTATTATAGGGGTATTTTTATTTAAAAAGTATAATTTCGGCCGGAACACCACTTTTTAATGACTACTCTAAAAGACAAATATAAATTCTCCTGGAACCACAGCTCACTGCAATATTTAGGAATAAAACTAGCCCCCTCACTTAAACAGATGTACTCATTAAACTACCCACAGGCCTTTTCCAATGTTAAACGCCTTCTCAAACAATGGTCCTCATACCATATATCATTTTTAGGGCGCATTCAAGCAGTCAAAATGTCTATTCTCTCGAAACTCTGGTTCCTCTTTAGATCCCTGCCTTTTTATCTCTCTTGCTCCACATCACCAACAATCCAATCAGATCTGCTCAAATTCATATGGCAAAATAAGAAGCCCCGACTGAGTCGTCCATTGATGTATAGGGCCCGTGTGAGGGGTGGCTTGGGATGCCCGGATCTATGGAAATACTTCCTGGCATCCTGCCTTATCCAACTGGCGCAATGGCATGACTCCCCTACTTCCATTCCATGGCTGCAATTTGAGCGGATCCCAGTGGCTCCATACTACCTCCCAGGTCTTCTCTGGTCATGCTCAATATCCCCAAAAGACATCACTCCACTTAATAATATTGGGGGTCAGTCTCTCTACCTCTGGTCTCTCTACTGGAAGAAATTTACATTAAAATCCGACACACCACTCCTGTCTTCCTTTATAGGAGAACCCTCATTCCCTCCAGCCTTTAACGCAGGCACATCATTTCATAACTGGACTGAACACGGATTGGTAAACTTAGAATCTCTGTTACAGGGCACTTCCTTTTGCTCATTCGCACATTGACAGCAAACTTTTGCCCTTAGTAGATTGGATTTTTACCAATACTTACAGATAAGACACTTTTACTCCACTGCACTGGTTGGCGGAGTGGAATTGACAAAAACACCATTTGAATACTGGAGAGGCCTCCAGAGATATGGGGACTATCTCAACTCTATACCGATACCTCAATGACTACAATACCACTTCAAAATCTGTAGCAATGGTGGGATAGGAGGCGGAGACGGCTCAGGAATTCAAAGAGGATGACTGGCAAGACATGATTAACAACATGCACACGCTCTATATCCATTAAGGAAACAGTCCTCAAACTACATACTCGCTGGTACTATATCCCAGATCGCCTACACAGGATATACCCACTGGTTCCTGGCACATGCTTTAGAGGATGTCACGACAGGGGTACGCTCCTACACACATTCTGGAGTTGCAAAGCGTTAGGACCCATTTGGCATAAAACTGCCTCAGTGATAGTCTAGCTAACTGGAGCGTCTGTTACCCTGACTCATCAAATGTGTTTATGGTTTGCAGAACTCCCAGGAGTCCCCACCCCTCCCCCCACCCCACAACAGAAATTAGCCCACACTCTCTTTAGTGCCATTCAATGGGCATTCGCACTGAATTGGAAACGCCCCTCTGTGTCATGATCGCAAGTGCTTCTAAGCATTGAGTCCATTAGATTGATGGAAATGATACACCATACTCTCCTGGACTCCATGCACATCTTTGATCGCAAATGGGGCATATGGACAACCCACTTGCTTAGCACAGGACTTGAGGTTCCCTCGGTCCCTGCCCCCGATGCCCAGATGGACTAAAAGTCGTTGGATATAACTTGCACAGTATATATTTGTGAAACTTACCTTTACGGACACATTACGCTGCTGTAACTTGTATTCTGGTCGAATGGTATTACAACCCCTACATTCGTGTTGTTTGAATATCACAATTTCTAGTTTTCTCTGTTATTTTTTCATTTTTTCTTTTCCTCCCCAATTATTGGGTTTACTGTTTATTTCATAATTACGTTCAAAGGCAACTCAAGAGATGTATTTGTAAGCTGTCTTATTCTATCTCATGAATGTACTTATCGTCCTCTCGTGCCTGTACACCCTGTTTTTTTGTTATACCTCAATCCCCGGTTCACACAGGGGCGACTTGTCAGGCAACTTAGCCGCCTGACAAGTCGCGTCCCGTTCTGTGCTACGGAACCGTTCTAATAGGAGCGATGCAAGTCGCTCCGCCTTAGAAAAAGGTTCCTGTAGTATTTTTGGGGCGACTTCAGGCGACTTGCATTGACTTCCATACAGAAGTCGTTTTGCAAGTCGCCGCTGAAGTCGTGTGCAGGTCGCCTCGGTGAGTCGACCTGGAAGTCGTGCCGCCCCTGTGTGAACCGGCAGTAATAAAAACATTTGTAAACAAAAAAGAGAGACTGGAAGCTTCTCCCATCGCCTCCTGCAGAAGCAGTCACTACCATAAAACATGTAGAGTATTTTGATGCTGCTGAAGTTATGTTTCCCACCATATTATTTACATCTGATTTCTGATAGTTTGAACATCATTGGATTGTGTAATAGATTATGCAAATTTTTGTCAGTTGTCAAACATTCTGCTCATAACATCCAAGAAAATGCCATTCTGTGTCTGATTTTCTGCAGCATACAGACCACAGTTAGTAAGCCTGCAGGTATTCAGAATGAACAGAATTGTTTTCTGGGCCCATGGCAATCTGTTAAATACATTTGTCGCTGCCTCCGATCTCTGGTGCACTGATGGTCCCTACAGGTGCTGTGTAGCTCTTTAGAACTTCCCATTTTGCTACACGCGGCTCATAAACCTCGATTCCCATCTTATTTTATCATGCCAAGCTCCTGAGATCCTGAGTATCACTCATGCTGCATAAAGAGACACAGGGATTATGTGTGCAAACTGTGCCAACAAATCTCTTGCCGCCCACTGTCAGCTTCTGCGATGCAGAACTGAAGAAAAAGCAAAGTTGCTATGAGCAACAAAGAATTTTCTTTCCGACACACTTTTCATACATAAACATCGTTGTAGCACAGTTATCGCAAAAAGCGCACAAGCAGCAATCTGAGCCTGTGAGACCTCCAAGTCAATAGTATATATTACAGGAGAAGTTCAACTTCTGTAATGTGCTACATGGGAGTAACATATTCCAGCACATGTTCCCCTCACCTCTTGATCCCCTCTGTGGAAGCAGGCAGGAGTTCCCCTCTCCTGCAGCAGCAGTCACATTTGGAATTGGTGTGACTGTGCGAGCAGAGAATCTGTGAATGTATAAACATGTCCCGCCTGCCACCGCGGCAGGAGGACTTGTAGTTTCAATGGAATGTAAGTGTACTGATCAGCGTGCTTATAGCCCATTCACAAGTCCTCCAGCTTTCAAACAGAAAGCTAGAGGTATGGGCAGAAAGCTGAAGGACATGTCTGCAATAGCCCAACATTGCATCCACGATCCACTAAGAATCCACTGAATGCGGGTGCAAGGCTGTGCAGACTCCTGGGGGAAAAATAATAAACGCATATTTTTTTTCCTGCAAAGATATGTACATTTATTATTTTTATCTCATAGGTGGAATTAGCCTTTAAATATAGGCACCCAGAGCTGTGCCAGAGCTATGCACCTGTTTCATTTTTTGCACTGACATTTTATTCTGGATGGACCCTCCCAGTGGTGCACTACCTAAAGGTGCCTTTCATTGACACTACTGGTTCAAACAGACGGAAGAACCTTTCTTAAACTTTTAAATACAGAGTAACCCTTGAAATAACTTTCAGGTCTCAGCTAATAATGACCACATCTACAGTGCTGTGAAAAATTTTGTCACACTTAAATGATTCAGATCATGAAACCAATTGTAATATTACGCAAAGATAAGCAGAGTAAACACAAAATGCAGTTTGTAAATGATGATTTTATTAAGAGAAACCCCCCCCCCCCCCGCTAAATCATGCATGAACTGTGATTAACCACATTTTTTTGTAAAGCGGAGTTAAATTTCAAGTAATTATGTATAAATGGCGCCACCTTAAGCCCACGTTCACACTGAGGGCCAGTTTGAAATCAGCTGAACTCTTTCAAAACTGCCATTTCAGTCCGACTTCAGAGGCAATTTGACAGACATCAGTGCGGGTTCATGCATAGATGTCTATTCGAATTGCCCCCAAAGTCACCAAAAGTAGTGCAGGAACTACTTTTGGGAATCGGAGTGGTTCCGCAAAGTTGGCGTCGCACCGATTTGGACAGTGCCATTGCCGGCAATAGCCTGCGATTTGACATGTCAAAACGGTACGGTGTGAACGTGGGCTTAAAGTGGTTGTAAACCCACTTTGAAAAAAAAAAAAAAACTAACATCTGGAAGACAAAGGCATAATGAGCTAGTATGCATAGCACCTGAGATCGAAGCCCTCGCTGCAGTGCCCATACACAGCACCAGCCGGCGACATCACTCCCGGGGCTTACTTCCGGGTATCGCAGCTCCGGTGCTGTGATTGGCCGGAGCCACGATGACGTCACTCGGGAGCTGCCGGTAATGGCACACTCGCTGAAGCAACGGCACATACGTGCCGTTGCTTCAGTGCGCATGTGCCGATGGCATATGCAGGGGTCAGGGATATCTCCTAAACCGTGCAGGTTTAGGAGATATCCTGGGTAGCTACAGGTAACCCTTATTATAGGCTTACCTGTAGCAAAAAGTGGTCTGTAAGGGTTTACAGCCACTTTAATGTCCACTTTTATTTATGCACCTACCATCCTTTTAGAATGGTGACCACCCAAAAAAATGTTTTAAAATATAGGGTAAGGCGCTCACATAACCCACTATCAAATAGTCTACGTGCAATCTTATATCTTTAAAGTGCCATCATTTCCTTTTTAACATATATGGACATGCTGTATCAAAAAATATATATGCAAATGCGATAAATAATATGAGAACCTTGTGCTACTGTGCTCATTATCTAACATACACACCAGATATATAAAACCTTTTTTTTTGTGCAAAAACAAAGAAAAATAATATCTATGCATATAGTATCCACTTATAAATTTCCAGTGTCCACTGTTAACCCCTTCATGACTAAGCCTATTTTTGAAATTTGGTGTTTACAAGTTAAAATCCGTATTTTTTGCTAGAAAATTACTTAGAGCCCCCAAACATATATTTTTTTTAGCAGAGAATCTAGACAATAAAATGGCGATTGTTGCAATATTTTATATCACACGGTATTTGTGCAGCGGTGTTTTAAACGCAACATTTTGGGAAAAGGGACACTTTCATGAATTTTAAAACACCAAACAGTAAAGTTACCCCAATTTTTTTGTATAATGTGAAAGATGATGTTACGCCAAGTAAATAGATACCAAACATGTCATGCTTTATAATTGCACGCACTCATGGAATGGCGACAAACTACGGTACCTAAAAATCTCCAAAGGCGACGCTTTAAATTTTTTTTACAGTTACCAGGTTAGAGTTACAGAGGAGGTCTAGTGCTAGAATTATTGCTCTCGCTCTGACGATCGCGGCGATACCTCACGTGTGATTTGAACACTGTTTACATATGCGGGCGCGACTTCCGTATGCGTTTTCTTTGCTGCGCGAGCTCGCGGGGACGGGGGCACTTTGAACATTTTTTTATTATTATTTATTTTTATATTAATAAATTGTGTTTGAAAAAAAAATAAAATAAATTCTGATCACTTTTATTGCCGTCACAAGGAATGTAAACATCCCTTGTGACAGTAATAGGTGGTGACAGGTACTCTTTATGGAGGGATAGGGGATCTAAAAGACCCCCGATCCCTCCTTTGCACTTCAAAGTATTCAGATCGCCGTTTTCGGCAATTCTGAATACTGTATTTTTTTAAAAACCGGCGCCATTGGCAGCCGAGTAAACGGGAAGTGACGTCATGACGTCGCTTCCGTGTTTACTATTAGGAGGCTGGAACGAAGCCGATCACGGCTTCGTTCCAGACTGTCACTAGCCACCGGAGGCGGCAGATTGGTCATTGGGCCTCCCGATGGAACGGGAGGCCCGGTAAGAGCGGTGGAAGGGGGGGGCACTCCTCCGGTATAACAGCGGAGCGGCTTTTAGCTGCATTGGTTGTTATACCAGGAAAGCCGATCGCCGGCTCTAAAAAACAGTACCAGGATGATGCCTGCAGCTGCGGGCATCATCCTGGTATAACCACTGAAAGCTGAGTACGCACATCTGCGTACGCTCGGTGGGAAGGGGTTAATATAGTGCAAATCTGGAGAAATCTTGTATACTGTGCAGCTGTATGCTGATGACTGTGCTTTTTATTATAGCTGTGCACTGTCATTCAGTTTGGAATAATTTACCCCCAGTGAAAAAAAAAAAACCTAAGTGCAATGATTGTGCAAACCTGCACAGAGAGGAGAAAAGGCTGGATGCAGAGTACACTCTAACCATGTTTCTGATTTAAAGTGATAAGGCTGAGAGGGTCCTTGTGGCCAATAGAATCTGGTGAGTGGCCCCCTGTATTGCACGTGGTGGAGCATAGTGTTGTGTGAAGTGCACAGCTATAATAAAAAGCATGGTGATCGGCATACATCTGCACAGTATACAGTCAGGTCCATAAATATTGGGACATCGACAATTCTAATCTTTTTGGCTCTATACACCACCACAATGGATTTGAAATGAAACGAACAAGATGTGCTTTAACTGCAGACTTTCAGCATTAATTTGAGGGTATTTACATCCAAATCAGGTGAACGGTGTAGGAATTACAACAGTTTGTGTATGTGCCTTCCACTTTTTAAGGAACCAAAAGTAATGGGACAATTGGCTGCTCAGCTGTTCCATGGCCAGATGTGTGTTATTCCCTCATCCCTTGGTATTACATTACTAAAAGATCAGTGTAAGCTTTCAAAGTGCGTTAATACGGTTTTTTCTTTTTTTGGGTGGATTTAATCACACAAAGATGGCTTCCGGAGTGTTAAGAAGGAGAAGTTTCATGCGATGAGCAGATAATATGGTACTTTCCCAGTGGATGAATAATAGATGCTCTTACCGGCTTGGCGTCTGGAAGCAGGAGTGTAAACCGACTAGAAATGGATTATTAGAAGCCTGCTCAAATACGTGCTTCTCTGTCTGTACCCAGTCAATATCCTAAAAAGAGAGAGGTAATTGGAATAATGTGACCAGCTATCCATGGAGTGGGCAGCAATTAATAATTCACAGAGCACAGCAAACCCATTTGTCACACACCGCCAATATTTAGATGTATTTTTCCCATCAGCACATAGATAGGAGATGTGCACACAGAGACTGACAGTCGGCCCTTTGTCTGCCTTTCTGTCTGGTTATTTCATACCAGTTTTTTACATGAGTGGGTATACACAAACCACTGTGTATACAGATCCCCAACTGATATTAAAGTAAATCTTTCTTCAGAGAAATTGGAAATGGTCACTGCTGACCTACATCTGAAAATGCTAGTTGCATGGCTATAATGCAGATTGCTCTAGCTTCGGCACTTTATGAGTCACTCACCAGAATAGGTATTCAGCTTAGGGAAGTAAGGTGTTTTTATCTGCACACTAGGTCTAGTGACTTAAAGTTTTAATGCCAGTAGGTTAGCATGACAGCCAGGCAACTAGCATTTTCTGAACACAAAGTCAGCGGTGGCAGCCTCCATGTTTCCCTTAAAGTGTTACTAAACCCAGGATCCTGCATTCACTATTTCTGGTCTCCCACAGTACACAGAACATGGAAATGCAATTATTTTAGTAAAAATAAACTGCTAAATATCTTTTCTCATCAGCAGTATATAGCAGTCTTGTGACTTCTACCAGTGTCCGGCCGAGCACTGGTTAAAGTTTGTAGGCGGAGCTTTCATTCTCCACTGACTGTCCTTTGAGGCTGCATGACCCCTGACCCTCTGTCTGGACAGTGCTGATTGGCCCTGTGCCGATCACATGTACCTCACAATAGGCAAGTATAGACTTCTTTCGTTTACAAGGCAATTAGAGTACACTATGAATGGAGATGGGTGTAGGTTTAGGCTTTGTTAGTATTTGATTTGATTCCACTTAAACTATCACTTCTGGGAGTGGCCTATTCCTAATATTACCATTGCAGATTTATACAGAAACATTTTGCATTCATTACTTAAAACATATTATATGGTTACCTTTACTGAAAACGTACCAAGGAAAATTGTAGTCTGTAAAAGATGTACTATGTATTGCTTAAGTATGTTCATGAAAGAAAACACTGAAATAAAAGTAATGAAAAATAAACAAGGAGTTTGGACTGTCCTCAAATGCTGGCAGATGCATGGAAGAGACAGCTACAAAAAGCAGCAACAGTATGTGTATATGTTCATTATATGTATGAGGTTACTGGTCCCCACCTGATCTGCTCTTCGGGAATATTTGACCTATTGTATGTGCAGTTCTGTTATACTTGGCCTTGACCATAAATAGCCCAGTCTGAGTTTTTCAACCATACAAATTGCAATGACCAGTCTGGACAAAAAAATGTCATCTAGAGCTGCAGTATGTTTTAAGAAACATCACAATTATGCTTAGAATTGGACTGTAAAGGACAAGAAGATAAATGATCGACAAAGAGTATAAAAGCACTGGCTACTGGAAGTGAGGCAATACTGTAAAGGGAAAGGAGATTTATTGCTCTAATTAATAACAGCACTTTAAAGACACTGCATTATCTGCCCAGAAGAGGCCACAACAGGATTTCTAGTCCAGTGCTGTTCAGAGTGATGTATACTCTACAGATCAGTCACTGATTATTACATCAACTAATTTACCACCAATTTACGCCATTAGCTCTACTTCCAGCCTAGCAGAGTAAACCTAACTTGTAGTAAGACAAACATGCCAAAATCCTAACTGGACTACTCAGAAATTCAGTATCCTGCTGACAACACAGAAAAGCCAGAGTAAGGGTGGTGTCAGAGATCAGCGTATTTTCACTTTGTTGGATAAGGGAGGGAACAAGCCATCAGCCTCTACAAACCTCTTCATCATGCACCAATTCCTTCTTCACCACCTTCATGGCAAACACCTGGTCGTTCTTTTTTAACCTCACTAAAAGGACTTTAGCGTAGCTTCCTCTTCCAATCACTCGGATAAGATCAAAGTCCTGCAGGCCCAAACCCTGGGAGATTTTAATGCCATCCAGTCCATCAATGACAGGTTTGATGTCCTGTAAATTGACATGATAATAGTAATTAGTGAAGGGCACAAATAGTGGAAAACATCTGCAACTACTAAAAAATGATGAATGTCATTCTTTATACACAAGGTCGTTTTGGTATATTTGGCTCTATGCTTTGCTCGAGGCTTGGAAAATGCAGCTAATCTCAGTATGCATTGAGAAATACACCTGCTAGTATCCACAGGGACACAGTGAAAGAAATGTGTACTAAGTTAGTTCAGTATGTTCTTGCAGAGGGTTCATTAGAATGTTGTACACTGTGATTGGATACAGCCTCTTTGTACAGTACAGTGCATACATACCATGGACTCATTTACAACATCTGCATACAAGGCCTTGATGTAGATATCTGATAAAGTGAAATCCAATGTAGCAAAGACACAGTAGCAGTGGTAATTATTATTAAGGCCACAGCTACATAGCAGTGATGGAAGCCCCTGTAATGTAAAATCAACTGCCCATGATTCATACAAATACACATTTACGATGACTTAATCCAATGAATGGATGCTTGATCTCTTGTTCACCCTACCCCCTCACTCTTCTATCCCTGGGGCCTTTCCCCACTCGTTCCTAATCCCCCCTTACTATCCCTTCTGGATATTTCTCATCCTCCTCCTTCACCCCCTTTTCGCCTTTCCCTCCTCATCTACATGCGAGTCCCCCACCCCCACCTTAGTTTATGTTCAACCTTTATTATATAACCTACTCATGAATGCCTACATTTTGTTAGTCCCAAATTCTCCAGCCCTCGATCAGAACTCTCCCACTATCATAATATACTTTTTGTCTGCCCATATATTAGCCCTTTCCAAAAGCCCCCGCCCCCATACCGGCTGCTAGGGGTCCATTGACTGCAGCCACAAGGGTAGTTGTCAGTTCTGGCACAACAGGCCAACCAAATACGATACAGATACCCAGTAGAATGTTTGTTCTAGACCTTTCTTAATTCTTACCACCTCACAATATGGGCTAACGCCCTAATTGGTTCTATGCATTTGTCTATCACATATGCAATATAACAAAATATGATAAAGTAATTTGAGCGATATAGATCAAGTTAGTTTGTATGTTTACCGATTTGCTCCCATTTGGGAGCTTTTTTATGCCATGTTCTTTATATTACCTGTAATGACATCACCCGTGTATTTATGTATTATTTGTACTTTTCAAATAACGCTTGACACACAAACAAAATACACATTTAATATATGACAAAAGATTCCCAGAGCATATGGGTTAGCTAAAGAAACAGCACTTCAAACACTGCTTACAATACAGCTCCTTTAGGTACGGTGTTGAAGGGCTTCAGTGGACAATGCAGAATGCTTTTGGCATCAGTTTGAGGTAATTCAGAATGCACTGCATTTGCAGAGGACCTGTATTTGATCTGCTTCTGCTGCTTTAACATTCCCATAGAGTTATACAGAGAAATAAGCAGCTCTGTGTGTACAAAAGCTGTAGATACAGGCGCTTAGTCTGAGTGAAACTGTTGGATAAAAGGGGACGACTCATTTAAGCATCTATTCTGCCCTTAGTAACCAGACTCTGCTGCAAATTAAATTTAAAAAGGTTAAATCTAACTGGATGATGGGTAGAATGGACTATTTTTCCTAGCTTTAATAGGAAGTCCAAAATTAAATAAATGACTGGTGCATTTCAACTGTATTCAATTAAATATTTGTTGGCATATTTTTTCTTTAAAATTAATATTCATACATTTGTACTTATTTCTTACATAAAGGCTGTAAAAAGTGTCAGCACACATTCTGTGTTGATTTATGTGTAAGAAATGCAAAAATAACCCCTGATTAACAAGGCTTACCACCACCCACAGCTTTCTAGCAACAGCAGCAGTTCCATTAGAAATACACGGACTCCTTTACAGAACAATTTCTCTTCACTATCATGCTGCAGGATCACATTTTAACATAGGGTGATTCTATCAAATAAATCCATTACTGCAGCCATTTGTCAGGAGAAAACCCAGAACCTGCCACTAAAGGGACAAAATCTGAAAGCATATGTGTAACTGAGCACTTGCATGTCAGTTGGCATGGACCGCCAAAATATATGTAGTAAATAGACATTTATAAATGAAGTACAGCATATCATCTTCCACAAAATGACAGGTGCACTATATCTTGTACCTTCAGCCTATTCACGGGCAGCAGGTACATATTAAAGTGCTCCTGAGGGACCATATTATGCACTGAATACCCATATATGCCTAATGTATCACAGCAGTACTTTGTTTACTGTAAATGGTCAAGCTTACCCAAATACCTCTGTCATCACTCACCTCAGAGCCATCTTTCCGGGTTTCAATTTTTCGGGGTGGGGGGATAATATTAACTATAAAGAAAGGAATACAAAGAAAAAAAAGAATCAAGTCATAAGCCAGTCCTCAGACATTAAAAACAGATTCATGTGCAAACAAAGCAATACTGAAGGGAAAATGTTGTTTCTGGTGGAGATCTTGCTACAGGAGACTATGAAAGATAAAAAATCTGTATGCGATTTAAAGGGCAATGTTCAGAATAAATATAAGTAAGGGAGCTACCAATGCGGTTACTGTATGCACATGAAGTAGGAAGTTCAGGTGCCATCATCCTCAACATTGCTTTCCTATTTGATGAGTGACTGAATAGCAATGGTCCTGGAGCTCGCATCTTCAAAATCAACTCTAAAATGGCAGCTACCATATGTCTATTCTGCCAGGTACCCTAAAACTACAGGTCCATATTAGAGCATACAAATTTCATCACAACTCTGTACCAGTGTATTTCAACATAGATCACCTCCTATTTTGACTCAAAAGCTGCCTTCACAGCAAAATAAATATACCGAAAGAGAGCGTGCAGGCAGTCCCACTGATGTCAATCTGGACACAGCAGGTACACAGACGCTGCTCCTAATCTGACATCTGTGTGGGTGCACATCCCCAAATGCAAACAGTGTGCATTCAGGGCTGTGCACCTGCATAGATGTAAGATTTGGAGCAGTATCTGTATGCGTGTAGCTGCTGTGTCCCAGTTAACATCAGTGGGACTGCCTGTGTGGGGATGCGTGGAACACCTATGCATCCCTGTGCGGGTAAACACAGCCAGCTTCCCACAGCTAGCATGGTGGTGCCAGGGACCCGAAAACCAGTGAAGAACCGGCCCAGGTGAGGACAGAGCTGGATCCCTGGACAGGTAAGTGTCCCTTTATCAAAAAATACTGTAGCTGTTGACTTCAAAATTTTTAAATTACCTTTAAAGTTTAAAAAAAAAAAAAAAAACCTTTAGTGTTATAGACCTCAGCACTTACAATGTTTGTCTGTTTTTATTTTAATCCTATTTAAAGTGGGAGTAAACTCCCATGCATATAGGTAAGCCTATAATAGGGCTTACCTATAGGTGCTGTAAAATATGCACCATTCCTTCAGAGTCCTGTGTCATAAATGGCGCCTCCTGCATGCATGCGCAGGAGTGATGTCATCGTACTCAGCCGGAGTCTGCGAACCCAGATAGAAGACCAGGTGAAGATGGAAACGCCTTCAGCGATGACAGTGCGATGCATACTAGCACGCACATTATGGCATTGCCTTGGAGGTTAAAAAAAAAAAAATTTAAAAGCCAGTGGTTTACTACTGTTTTATAGGTAGTACATTGATGCCACTTGAACACTGGGTAGAACTTGGTACATATGATTCCTTTTGTGAAAACTATACTAAGAGCATCTCAGTGGGACATATAGATGATATGTAGGAGAGGAACTCCCTCAGAAACCTCTGAATATGAATGTAATAATTGAATTACAAGCTGTTCTTTTAAGCCCTTGTGAAAGTAGCAAAGTGTGGCCCTCAAAACACTTGCTTATCATGTTCACTATATGTTTGGTGTGGCGCGCTAATCTTTTGATCCAACAATTACTGTATTTTAATCATTTGGTTGCTTTCAGTACCTCCAGTTTTTTTTTTCAAGGAAATATCCATCTCCTTACAAGGACTCAAGCAGCCACTTTTTGTGCATGCCCAGGCTGTCATCAAGCTGTCAACAAGCAGAAAATCTGACAGGAAATGCTGGACTGTGACCCAAAGAAACCCCATGTGAGAGCCACCCAGGCTTAGGAAGTCAGTCCTCGATCCACTGCTGTGAGTGCTGGCTGGGGAGGGAGCTCATCCCGGCTCCAAACGTCAACGTGTGTGAAAATGGATGTCCCTGTAGCCGCACATCGAAGCAAGTCCACTAGTGATAGTATATTGCAGCCTTAGCCTGGGCCCCAGCCAGGCCATGCCTCCAACACATTTCATTGGGATGAAAAAGCCTCATCCCCATGATTAACCTCCAAGGGGCGAAACGTGTTGGGGACGTGGCCTGGCTGGAGCCCAGGCTGAGGCTGCCATATACCATCACAAGTGGACTTGCTTCGATGTGTGGCTACATGGACATCCATTTTTACACACAGGGAATGCTGCACTGCTTTTTTCTGTTTATTAAATATTTTCAAGTTTTCAACTGCAAAATAACAGGTGCAATCCAAATAGGAGAGAGACACACAGCACTCAGCCAGTCAACCTAAGGATTTCAATGAGGTCATATACAAATATGCACAGTAAACCATAACACACCTACATTTTGGGGCCAGGGTGGACCCCTTTCTCAAGGTGACAAACAATGGTGCACAATCCACACCAGGTGTATACCTTAACAATGAGTAAAAAAACAAAACGAAAAAACCACAGGATTTAAAAGTGCAGTACCTAGTACCAGCAAAACCCTGGGTAAGTGAGTCAGAGGCCCTATCTGTCACATAAGTTTCAAGCTATTTTGGATTATGTCAGGAAAAGAAGATGAAACTGAAAGATGCAAGTGGCTCTTCCATCCCTCTACCCAGAAAGGAAAATGTGCCACATAATATTGTCTCACACTCTCCACATTAAATTATATCACCTCATCAGTGTTCGAAAATTGACTTACTGTATGTTACTCAGCTAGATGTGTCCCATAGGCATTAAGACAACCGACCATGAATGGATGCAACTAGAGCCCTGGCACAAGTACTAAGTTGTCAGTTGTGAATGCAGCCAGGCTTCCCAAAGAATGTAAAACTTTGCTGGGCATCCCCTGTGTTGCGTTTGTTACAATATGATTTTTTTATATTAATCAGACATAAGATCCATGGGACATAACATTACACAAAAGTGGTTGGTCATAGAGATACTATCAGGTTCTGGTTTGAATAGACAATGGGTACGTTGTATTGCTGTATTCAATTGACAGTTTTCAACAGGCTATTGTCTCTATAGCTACAGTACACAATAGGGATGTCCCGATACCACTTTTTTAACCACTTAAGGACCAGCCTCGTTTTGGATTTTAGGTGTTTACATGTTTAAAACAGGTTTTTTTGCTAGAAAATTGCTTAGAACCCCCAAACATTATATATGTTTTTTTTTTCTAACACCCTAGAGAAAAAAATGGCGGTCGTTGCAACACTTTTTTTTGCACCGTATTTGCGCAGCGGTCTCATAAGCGCACTTTTTTTTTTTTAAAAAGTCACTTTTTGACTAAAAAAAAAAGACAACAGTAAAGTTAGCCCAATTTTTTTTTTATACTGTGAAATATAATGTTACGCCAAGTAAATTGATACTCAACATGTCACACTTCAAAATTGCGCCCCCTCGTGGAATGGGGGTCAAACTTTTACCCTCAAAAATCTCCATAGGCGACGTTTAAAAAATTCTACAGGTTGCATGTTTTGCATTACAGAGGAGGTCTAGGGCTAGAATTATTGCTCTCGCTCTACCGTTCGCGGCGATACCTCACATGTGGTTTGACCTCCGTTTTCATATGCGGGCGCTACTCGCGTATACGTTCGCTTCTGCGCGTCGGGACGGGGGGGTTTAAAAAAAAAAAAAAAAATTTATATTATTTATTTTACATTTTATTTATTTTTACACTGTTTAAAAAAAAAAAAAATTGTGTCACTTTTATTCCTATTACAAGGAATGTAAACATCCCTTGTAATAGAAAAAAGCATGGCAGTAACTCTTAAATATGAGATCTGGAGTCAAAAAGACCTCAGATCTCATATTTACCCTAAAATGCAATAAAAAAAAAAAAAAAAAAAAAGGTCATTTAAAAAAAATGACATTGAAAAAAAATATGCCTTTAAGAGGCGTGGGCGGAAGTGACGTTTTGACAGCAGTGTCATGGAGACGAGTGGGCGCCATCTTAGCCTCACTCGTCTCCAGGCACAGAAGCGAGACGGACACAATCGCCTCCGCCGCTACGACGGCTCCGGTAAGCGGCGGAGGGCACCGGATAATGGCGGGAGGCCCCTCTCCCCCCACTGATAAAAGTGGTCTCGCGGCGAATCCGCCGCAGGGACCAATTTTATCAGAAAGCCGGCCGCCGCACGAAAACTGGGATACCGGGGTTATGGCAGCTAGCTGCTGCCATAACAACGATATCCCCCTTCAAAGTTTGGACGTACATCGGCGTGCAGCGATCCGGAAGTGGTTAAGACTGAGTTACAAGTACCGATACAGCGGAGGGGGACTGTGGAGGGGGACAGCGGAGCGGAGAGGGACAGCGGAGAGGGACAGCGGAACGGAAGGGGCATGGAGGATGCGCTGACAGTCAGTGGTGATCGCGTGTGGGGGAGTTAAAAGCACCGATCACCTCTGTATAGATTTCACTAAAGCAGCTGAAAGCCGCTGGGGGAGAAGCTTGTAACTCCCCCACACGCCGATCACTGCTGACTGTCAAGGTATTGGGGGAAGCATTGGGAGCATTTGCCCGAGTACAAGTACTTGGGCAAATGCTTGGTATCGGTGCCGATACTAGTATCAGTATCGAGACAACCCTCGTACACAAGAGATTTGCTTGTTTGAGGTTCTTTCAGCTCTCAAAATAAAAGAATGACTGTTAGATTACTGTCAGGTTTTGGCTTGATTAGACAATGGGTACGTAGATACCATTGTTGTATTCAATTGACAGTTTTCAACAGTCCATTGTCTCTACAGCTACAGTAAACAGGTATGTTTTCTGTTTGGTAACTATGCTAAACAGCCTGACACATAAAAGGGGTGAGTAGAGACTGGGGGACACACACATCATCATGCTTTGTAAGATTAGAAGTCACTCATGATAGAAGAAAGGTGCCTGATGCTCCAGGAGAATCGTTGCCAATGGAGATCACGAACATACAGTAACAGAAGAGAAGTAACCTTTAAGTGTATTTGTACTGGTATAGACCATAGGCTGTTCATTTGCTAGGCATTTTGCTTGTTATAGACATCTGTCAGTCTTGTATTGTATTCCTAATATTGTAATAGTTTTGTATGTACAGCATCTTTGTATAGTAAAAGCACATTTACACACTGCAGAAATCTCAGCTTCCTTGCTTATACCACAGAGTAACCTTGCTAGATAGACACAAGCAAAACATCCCCTAGATTCACACAACACCTTGTACAGAGGCAAATCATCACTGATTAGTGAATTCCAAATGAAGTGTGAGTGGATCAATTTTTTTTCTATCAGAGAGCTTTGCGGGCGTAATAGAGCAGCAATCCCAGCAGAGTTCTGTTTGCCTGGTAGAAGCAAGAAGCTCAACCAATCCTAACCACTTTCTGTCCAAGGTACTTCATATGACGTCCTGGACTTTGAGTGGGGATATCTGAATGATGCTTGCAGCTACAGGCATCATTCAGATATCTTTTTTAGCTGGTGATTCTGTGCACCATAAGAACAATAATAGTGGCAGTTCAGCCACTTGATCGTTCTTACAGGTGGGTGGCAGAGGGGGACGTCCTCCCCTCCCGCTGGTGCTTCTAAAGTAAAAGAAAGAATTAAAAAAAAAAAAAAAATTTAAAGCGCCCCTGTCCCCGAGTGCTCACGCACAGAAGCGAACGCAAATACCGTGCGACATAAAAAGTTGCAACAACCGCCATTTTATTCCCTAGGGCAGGGGTAGGCAACCTTGGAACTCCAGCTTTGATGAAACTACAAATCCCATCATGCCTCTGCCTCTAGCAGTCATGCCTGTGATTGTCAGGGTCTTGCAATGTCTTATAGGACTTGTAGTTTCGCCACAGCTGGAGAGCCGAGGTTGTCTATCCCTGCCCTAGGGTCTCTGCTAAAAAAAAAAACATATATAATGTTTGGGGGTTCCGAGTAATTTTCTAGAAAACAAATGATGATTTTTACATGTAGGAGCAAAGTGTCAGAATTGGCCCGGATGGGAAGTGGTTAATAGGTAGTTATATTTGTATTTGCAGAAATGGAGGTTAAAGAGGAAACATCCTGTACAGAGGTCATGCTACATTTATATATGTGTTCTAGGAATGTCCAGTCATTAATAGCTTTTTTGGGCAGATGTATCCAAATGCATTAGCTCAGTTATGATCGTTTCGGTGCCATTATCTATTGATGTCTGTATACTGGGTTTTATTTGACTGCTACCCATGTCCAGGGCCCTGAAAAAAAGTGCTAGGCTTACTATTATTCTATGCCCGCAAAATCTATAGTACACATCTGGTAATCCCCTCAGGCCCCAACAGTTGATTTCTGGAAGTCCATAGTTAATAAGAAGGTACCACTCTATAAAAATACTTATGAGTCTAGGGGATGTCCCAATAAATTCTCCAAGGTCTGAGACATTTGGATCTGTGGAGATGATAGCTTCTGTCACCACGCTCGCCTAACAAAAATCTCTGTATTACTTTCTGGTACTGGGTATGGACCTTTTCAGAGTTCTGGGGACCAATTCCTTCATTCTATTTCTAATCTGTACCTTCAGTGAAACACATTTGTTTACCATGCTATTGTGTTTTGTGCTATATTGCGTTTTTTCTTTCTCTAAGCCTGGGTATGCCCAATAGGCTTTGTTTTGTATAACTACACCTTTTGAATTCAATAAAAAAGAATTTACAAAAAAGAAAGAGGAAACATCAACCACCTTTTTACAGAAATCTTGTACTTGGTGGCAAAACCAAAAGATGTGTAAATTATCAGCCTGGACTATCAATCGGACGTTGAAGCATCATAATCTAGCGGGAGTCAAATCTGGCTGATGTACAATTGTGTTAACTGTATTAATTTGTTTCAGGCCAAAAAAAAAAAAGAAGGGAACTGGCCACATATCTCCAGGCCCCCGTCATACAAACACAATGCATGCATCCTCTAGATTGCCACACACTTAAGCACCACAGGCACAGGACCCTGCAGTCTGGCATAAATAGTGAAGACCACATTAGCCAAGTCTGGATCATGCAATGTGACCTCCAAGTAGAGGGCGGCAGAACCCTGCCCAATACGTGCATCACAACTGCAGATGGCTGAACAGGTAATAGTTTGGTAAAGAAAACCATTGTTGCATCTTAAGCCAAAGAAGTGTATAAGGGGTTCTTACAGTGGCTTAAGTATGTAACATTTTATGGGTGGTCCACCAAACTATAAATTGTGATATTCATTTTGATTATAAGAGTTAAGTCATACAGAACCCTAGGGCCTCCGAGTGTGAGGCATGAAAGGCAGAATATTCAGAGAGATATAGTTGGACACATTTCATGTAAATTTCACCCTCGGGCATGTTATTAATGTTACCCACTTCAGAGACAAAGAAGGAGGAGACCCTGCTAGTGCCACACTGTCTAGGGGTAGTATTTGTGATTTGCTCCAGTTAACCCAAAGTCTTGAATAAAATGCATGCTTCTATAATATACCAAGAGCAGTTGCCAGGAACAGACCAGGTCTTGCAAAAATAAAATCATCCACATATAGCTTCTTCAATGTCTCCAACCCACATGCCCCTGATAAAAGGCAGTGTCCCAAGGGCTGTCACTATGAGTTTCACCATAAGGGCAAAAAGCCTAGGAGAAAAAGAGGGCAACCTTGTCTAGTTCCTCTGAGTACATCAAAAGGCTTGTCTCTCTACTTTAATCCTTGCCCTGAGCGCTTTGTACAGCAGGGAGACCCAGAGCATAAAGCTCAGTCCGAGCCCCGCCTGCCGCAGAGTCAAAAGCTTTCTCCATATCTAGTGCTACTACTACCCAGAATTCCACATGGTCGTGTGTCAATTGCATATGAGTGAGTAGTCTGCAGATATTGATATCCATGGCATGATGCAGCATAAAGTCAGTTTGGTCTGTATTTACCACCATGTGTATGACTTTCAAAAGCCTAGTGGCCATGGCCATGTTAAAGGCTATGTTCACCTTTTAAAAAAGAATAATAATTTGCAGAAAAAAATATATATATATATTTTTTTTTTAATTTTTTATTTATAACAGAAAAGGAGGCCCACATGGACCGATACAGTACAATGTACAGAGAATTGTCAACAAACATAACAATTACATAACACATCAATATGCATTAGTCACTAAAAATAGGTGTAGACTTCTCTCCACCCTGGAAAGGAACCTATATGCGTCTTACTATGTGTCATGTTAGGTTAGTACAGTCCCATGAGCTCCTTCCCTTCTTTTTTTCACATTTTCCAAGAATTGTAGGAGTATCCTACTAGGAGAGGGAAAGAAAAGGATAAGGAAAGAAGGGGGGTTGAGGGGCTAGGGGATAGGGTAGGGGAGAGGGAGAGAAAGGGGTAAAGGGAAGCATTCGCCGCGATCATGGAGTGTGTTAATAAGGTGTAACAAAAATGTAACTGTAGCGTCATTATCTGTTCTCTATGCAAAAGTTTAGAAGTTAAGATAAAATTACCTAGTAAAAGGTCAATTAGTCAGTGAGGTTTCTCTCATAGCTTGGCCTTCACTGGAGTATATAAACATGTTCCACAGCTGCCATGTTTTGGAGAACTTTTCCTGTTTGTTTTGTGCAGTGTGGATAAGGTCTTCCATACTCTTAATTTCCTCTACCTTGGTCATCCAAAGGTCTATGGTTGGTGGTATTGTGGACTTCCAATGTAGTGGGATGCAGGCTTTAGCTGCGTCTAAGAGGTGTCGGGTCACTGAGTTTTTGTATGTCTTTATCGGAATGTCTGATGCGTGTAGGAGGAAAAAGGCTGGGTCGTCACTGATGTTGTAATCTGTAAATTTACCTACTGTCTCCCGTATTGTTTGCCAAAAGTTCGCTAGTCTGGGACATGACCAGAAGATATGCAATAATGTCCCTGGTTCTGTCTGGCATCGCCAGCAGAGGTCAGATGTCGTCGGAAAGAAGAAGAAAAAAATAATTTATAATTTATTTTTTCTCAGGAGCCTGCAAAACATGGCTCCTGCAATCAGTGGATGTCAGGCTCCTGCATAGTCTGCCTACAGCTCTGAGCAGGTACCTTTGTAGGGCTGACAAATTCAGGGATATAGGAAGAGTGAATGGACTATGAGGGTCCTCATCAGCACTCTCGGAGTCCACTGAAAACTACAATCCATCTGCCACTGTGGCAGACGGGACCTGTAGCTTCTTCACACAGATTCCTGTGAAATAATGATGTAGTTGTGCAGAGCTCTGCCAATTTTAAAATTGACAGTGACTGCGGGGGAGAGGAACCCTCGCCCGCTGTCACGGAGGGGGTGGTGAGGACGGGTGCTGCATAGTAACATGTTATACCAGGATTTCTCAACCGATGTTCTGTCGCAATCTGCCTGCCAACACATGCAGAGCTATGTAGGGAACCAGCTGTGACACTGTTGGCTGTTGCGTGCTGTTCCAATCTATTTATAGCAGACGTTTGCATGTGACTTCACCAGGGGATGGACAGGAGGGAAGGAGGGGTCGGCGGGAAACAGAGCGCCACAAGAAGACTGATCACAGCCACTTCCTTGCCTAGCGCTGCTCGAGAAGGAAACCACTGCAGCTGTACTGTGCCCTGCTGTGCGCTCCATGTACTTGGCCCTGCAGTGTGCTCCATAATGTGCCCTACCCCCATGTAATGTGCCTTGCTCCCACATAACCTGCCCAGTGTGCCCTGTAATATGCCCTGCTGTCCCGCAGGTAGTGTGTCCACCTGACCCCTGCGCGCCCAGTTCTGCTGCCCCCTCTATACTGCTCATCTCAAGTTGGACCCAAAATTGGGAAGTTTTGCAGAAAAAAAGCAAACACAAGTTTCACATTAAATAATAAAGATTTAATATTGATTCTATAATTTAATGCTATTTCTAACAATAATTGTTGTTATATCTACAACTCACTGACCACACCAATGTTCCATGAAATGTAGATGTTAACATTGTTTCAGGGGTTCCCTAAGATCTCAAACTTTTTGCCAAGGGTTCCTCCAAGGTAAAAAGGAACATAGTAGGGGTCTTTATTTTTGTGGATTAGTGTGATGAGCCCTGTAAAGGTGCGTGAATTTGAGAGCTACAATGTCACAATACTGCTTGTACTATTCTACTGGCATGCCATCTGGCCCTGATTTTTTTTTTTGGAAAACTTTTTTTATTTTCTTAACAAACACATAGACAATACAAACGTACAACAGCACAGCCAACATCTGGCTATTAACAGGGAAGGGACCCGCGCAGGGGTCACAAGGTATCCTTACATTACCCAGAAGCGTTAGAATATTTACAACTACCTTAGTTTATCAACATCAATGGGCTGGCCTGGCTCATGCTCCAGAGTTGGGCTGATAATGAGCTAGCTCACCTAAATTATCGTGTCATCAGGAATCGGTCTATTAGGGTTTCAAGGGAGGCCATCATATATCAGGGAGGTTTCCTAGTCTGCTGCAGCAGTAGAGGGTTCTGCTAACCACTTACTCCAGACTCTGTCGTATTTTTTCGGACAGCCTCTATTGCCTCGTTTCCACTGAGCGGATCGGTTCGGGTCAGTACAGTTTGAAAGGTCTAGAATGGTCCGGCCTATTCCGGTGAGCGTTTCCACTGCAAGTCGGACCATCAGGGGCCATACGTGGGTTTAGAAAAAATGCCTAGCATGGCGTCACACGTCCGCCAACCAGTTGAATGTATCGTAGCTCCGCCCTAACCGAACCGTACCATTTTCTATGGCCCCACATCTGAAGCAGGACCCAGAATGGTGCGGTTCGGTTCGCTTGTATGGGCTGTTTTCATAATGGAAACACTCAAAATAGCATACCGTACCGAACCAATCCGCTCAGTGGAAAAAAGGCATTAGTGTATAGGTGTCCCTGTATAGAGAGGTATCACATTGTTTACAAGTGTTTTCCATAGACATATAGAGGGAGGAGTCTTTTTCTTCCAGCATAGGATGATGGATTTCCTGGCATAGAACAGCAGGAGACCCAATAAGGTTCTCTCAGCCACCCTGTGCACCAAGTCCTCCACCAATCCCAGCAGGCATATTCTTGGGGATGGAACAATAGAAATACTTAGTAGTTCATTCACCTCCTTAAGGATTTGTGACCAAAAAACAGTAATTACCAGGCAGAAGACGTGAATGTAGTCCCCGGGGGCATGGTCACAACGCCAGCACTCCGGGGAGAGAGAGGACCTCATCCTGTGCACTGGAACGGGTGTAAGATATGCCCTATGGACAATCTTGTATTGAATGAGTCGGTCTCTCAAGGAAACCAGTATTTTAAATGGAAAGTCCCACACATCACTCCAGTCCTCGGAGTCCATCTCCGGAACGTCCCGGTCCCATTGCTGTTGGAGCCTGGATAGTTCAGGAGACGAGACTTGGAGGAAATGTGCATACAGCACGGAGGTGGGCTTTTCTGTACAATCAAAGTGCAAGATCCGCTCCAGGTCAGACTGCACCAACTGCTTTTCGCCAGATGGGAACTGAGCCTTGAAAGCATGGGACAACTGTAAATATCTGAATTTGTATGAGAGTGGGGCATTGTGGTGAGACAGATGATCAAAAGAGAATATCGATAGGTCTGAGGTGATGTCCGAGAGAACCTTAATATGGTACTTGGCCCACATCACATTGTCTGGAATCTCGAGAAAGTGCCGTAGGTTAGGATTGTTCCATAGGGGGGCTTTCGGGGATACGGCAGTCGGTACGGCAGACAGAGGGTACTTTTCACAAGCCAGGCCTTCCCTCCAGGCCCCAAGGGTAGTACGCATGGAGGGGTTAGGTCTTATGGAGCCTTTGGACCCTGCAAAAGGAGATTCCACAATGTCTCCACAGTTCGCAACACCGCAGCCGGTCCCATTGCTGTTGGAGCCTGGATAGTTCAGGAGACGAGACTTGGAGAAAATGTGCATACAGCACGGAGGTGGGCTTTTCTGTACAATCAAAGCGCAAGATCCGCTCCAGGTCAGACTGCACCAACTGCTTTTCGCCAGATGGGAACTGAGCCTTGAAAGCATGGGACAGCTGTAAATATCTGAATTTGTATGAGAGTGGGGCATTGTGGTGAGACAGATGATCAAAAGAGAATATCGATAGGTCTGAAGTGATGTCCGAGAGAAAATTAATATGGTACTTGGCCCACATCACAGGGTCTGGAATCTCGAGAAAGTGCTGTAGGTTAGGATTGTTCCATAGGGGGGCGTTCGGGGATACGGCAGTCGGTACGGCAGACAGAGGGTACTTTTCACAAGCCAGGCCTTCACTCCAGGCCCTAAGGGTAGTACGCATGGAGGGGTTAGGTCTTATGGAGCCTTTGGACCCCGCAAAAGGAGATCCCACAATGTCTCCACAGATCGCAACACCGCAGCCTCAGTGACCCAAGCCGAGTTGGATGTATCTGGAACAAGCCACCAAAATGCAGTGACAAATTGAGCCGCCATAAAATATTTGCGGCAGTCCAGGAATGCCAGCCCCCCCCGTGAACAAGGACGCATAGGGTGTTTAACTTGAAGCGGGGGGATGTGGGCCTCAAAGAAAGGAGGAGAAAATTTTGTTTAGTTGGGAGAAGGAGGATTTGGGGATCCATTGAGGGGAATTACGAAACAAATAAGTAGGCTTGGGGAGGATTTTCATTTTGATGAGGTTAATACGACCCAGTAGGGACAGTGGAAGGTTCTCCCATGCTTTCAGCTTGGCTCTGACTGAGTTGACTACCGGGGACAAGTTCAGTGGCATGAAATCAGTCACGCTACTCAAAATACACACCCCCAGGTAGGTAAATTCGTCCACCCATTGTAGCTGAAGAGAAGCGGAAGCCTTTTTTTAGCATCAGCATCAATAACAAGAGGTTGCGAATTTGAACAATTAATCCTAAGCCCGGTCACCTCTGAGAAGTCTGTTAGGACTGACAATGCCCCTTGCAAAGAGGAGCCAGCGTCATTTAGGAAAAAGAAGAGGTCGTCTGCGTACAAGGCCACCCTCTCCTCCAGCCAGGCCAGCCGTAATCCTTTAATGAGCGGCGAGACACGTAACGCCTCGGCCACTGGTGCAATGGCAAAAGGGCCGGAAAGAGAGGGCAGCCCTGCTGTGTACCCCTAGAGAGTTTAAAAACAGGAGACAGACAACCCCCCAGCCAAATGGCAGCCGTCTGCCAACGGTATATAGTTAGTAACCAGTGAATGAACACAAGGGGAAATCCCATTCTCTGCAGAATCTCCCACAGGAAAGGCAACTCAATCCAGTCAAAAGCCTTCTCAATTTCGAGAGAGGCAACCACTCTGGTTCCCTGATTGTCATGTCTTGCATTGAGGTTAGTGAACAATCTACGAAGACTGATATCTGTAGACTTGTGGGTCATGAACCCGGTCTGATCCGAGCCTATAAGAGAGGGGAGTAAAGAGTTAAGTCTAGCGGTGACGAGTTTAGTTAGGAGTTTGAGATCATTATTTAGGAGTGCTATAGGTCTAGTTCCCAAACTATAGGCACATAGTTTGGGAACTTTATCATTCTTGGGGACGAGAAGAACATGTGCGTGTGCCATAGAGGGCGGGAGAAAGCCCCGCTCCAGGCAATGTGTAAATAGGGAGGCCAGCCGGGGAGCCAGCATGTTGTCATGTGCTACATAGAAATCAATCGGAAGACCGAAGGAGCCTTGCCTGTGGATAGGGAGTTAATTAAAGCAAGCACCTCTTCCGTGGTAATTGGAGCAACTAATTGAGATCTTTTGGAATCGGAGAGCCAGCCAAGGGCTATCGGATCCAGAAGAGATGACAACCTCTCTGGGTCTAAACCTGAGGGTAGTGTGATGGTATATAGGGATTGATAAAAATCGTGGAAAGCTAGCAGAATAGCCTCTGGGGAGAAGACGGCCTCACCTGTGGGAGAGGTAAGTTCAGGAATCACGGTACTGGAGGATGTCATGGTGAGCCATCATCGCCAACAGCCTGCCATTCCTGTCCTCCTGTTCGAAGAACTTTTGCTTCATATTATACATTTCCAGTATAGTGACCTCTGTTAAGTGAAGGTGAAGACTGCGTTTAGATGCCTGCAACGCATAAAAGTTTGAGGCGGAGGAATCCAAGCCATAGCGGTCAGAAGCCAACCCCACCTCGCTCTCCAACGCTGATGTGGTAGCAGTTTGTTGCAGCCTGACCGCCTTGATGGTTGAGATGTAATGGCCTCTTGTAAAATGCCTTGAAGGTATCCCAGACTATGTCTGGAGAGGATGACCCCTCGTTAGAATCCCAGTAATTGCGTAGGGCCAGGGGGGTTTGATCGGCTATATCAGGGTGGGAAATCCATTAAGCACCGAGACGCCACATAGTGCCATTACAAGAGGCGGAAGTGCGCAGGGTGATCTCTAGGGGGCTGTGATCAGACGGGCCGCTGGGTAAATAAGCAGCTCCCAGAACTTCTGTTAGCATAGAGGGGTTAGCAAATGCATAGTCAATTTTGGAGAAGGTTTTGTAGGAGGTAGAGAAACATGAAAAGGATTTGGTGGATGCGAATTTCCACCTCCAGACTTCTGTCACTCCTGCAGATAATGCCCAGTTTGACAACTCCCCGTTGAAGGACTTAGGTGGTAAGGGTCTATCCAAATCTGGGGAAAGGATGGCATTAAAAAAATCGCCCAGAAATTTTTGCAGGAAAATAGGGGGTGATCCTAACCAGTATAGTATAGAGAATTTTGCATTTAAAGGGCAGCGACACATATATGCCAGCAAAGACATATCTCTGCTGCCATAGCTTGAGTACCAGTATCACATATTTACCCAGTGGATCCGTGTGGACCGCTTCTATGAAACACGGGAGAGACTTATGCACCAAGATGGAAACTCCCCTTGCGTATGTCGAATAGGGAGGCATGAAAGGCCTTCTGTACCCAGGGCCTATTCAAAGCCCTTAGCTTACTGTCCACCAGGTGTGTCTCCTGCAGAACTAGAACAGCTGAACTATATTGTTTAACGTGTTGAAAAAGAAGCACCCTCTTAAATTTAGAATTGAGGTCACGCACGTTCCAGGATACCACAGAAAAAGTATCCCGGTCACGTGACGCCATATTCACTCTGGCCATAATAATTAGAGGAGATTAATAATCGTTGAGAAGGTGACACCCGGTGGGCAGCAGTGGAGCATGAGCCAATGTACATGAAACATAAAATCAACATATAGAAAAAACACTTCAACCAAATGAAAACTTCCCAAGCACCAGGTGCTTATCCTATCATTTCCCAGAGCCCCCCAGAACATCATAGGGGAGGCCATAAAGCGGTCTATACCCAAAAACAAAACAAAAAAAGGCTGTTAACCCGATAGTCAGGTCTTCGGTGGCACGGAGCTGAATTTTCAAGCTCAACTTTTGCAAAGTTCCTCCAAAAAAGCAGGGTGTAACAGTTCGGGGAAATTTTGTGCTCTTACAAAATCAAACCGTGGGGGGTAAGTGCGTATCCAACGTAAAGGTGCACCGGCCATGGCTCCGGTACTAGTGAAAAGGAGAACAGTAGGATAAGAGTTCAGGATGTGGAAGATCCGTGCATCAGATAATCTTAAGTGACAGGAAACCTTTATCTCAAAGTGGCCAGCCAGCCGTCTGCCTCAGATGGGGTGTCAAAAAACCGTACATTGCCGGCATGTTGGACCCGGAGTCAGCTGGGATAAAGCATGCCGTATTTAATGTTTTTTGCTCTAAGCCTTTTGCCGACATCCTTAAAAGGTTTTCCTCTTCCTCTGTAGCTCGGCCGAGAAATCAGGGAAGAAGAGGATGGAGATGTTGCCTTATGGTAGTGTGGGATGCTGGCGAGCGTTAGCCAAGATCCTGTCTCTGTCCCTGTAATTAAGAAAGTGGACTAGGAAGGGTCTGGGGAGATTTCCAGGGATGGCTAGGCCTGTGGGTACACGATGGGCTCTCTCAACCACATACGTAGGGGTAACAGCTGTAAGACCCAGTAGCCCCTTGAAGAACTCCTTTGCAAATTCCGCCGGATGGTCCCCCTCCTCTCCCTCAGGCAGGCCAAGGACTCTAATGTTGTTCCCCCAGAGCCCGTTTTCAGCATTGTCAGATTTCGCGACCAGGGCCTGTCCTGTGCGATGTAACTCGGCGATGGATGCGCCGTGGGTGGCGGTAAGATCCTTGGTTGCAGAGATCCTGGAATCAGACTCTGTCATTCGCTCCATGATCTTATCCAGGTTGTTCCTCATCAGGTTACATTCTTCAGCAAGGTGGTCTATGCACATTAGCAGTGAGGTCCTGCTCTGTTCAATAGCTGCTAGAATCGTGGCTGTACTATCCTGGGGTAAGGGGGCTGTCATCACCACCGGAGCGTCTCCGGGATCCATTTCGAGTTCGGCTGATAGGGCCTGGAGCCTCCAGACCAAGATGGCGTCCGGCCGCGGTGAAGGAGATGACGGTGGTTTCTGCCGTGGGGTAGACTTGGGTTAACTCTTTTTTGAGGGCATCTGCACTGGAGAGAACACAGGCAGCGCCTATGGGGAGGGCAGGGGACACCCAGATGGAGGTCTTGGCCAGGCCCTATGTACCTTTGTCAGGATAGGTGTGCAGGCTCGGCTCAGCAGCTTTCCCTCACCTGGCAGAAGGATGAACAGGAGGCTAGAGATGTGGAGACTGCGCAGCTGGCCACCCGATTGTGTGCAGTCCCAAGCAGTGTAGCAGGATGGGGGCAGAGAAGTTGGCAGCCGTCACCAGGCCCCAGCAGGCCGCGGCCAGCTGCTATGGACAATGATAGCTCAGGGGACGCCCAAGCCCCAAAGGGGGGTAAGGTGGTGACAGGATGGATGGGGCTGTCAAGTGTGTGCTCCGGAGCATGGGATGGGGGGTGCACAGCCGCAAGTCCCAGGCCAGCAAAATGGCCGCCGCTACCAGGCCCTGGCAGGCCGCGACCGGCCTCCACAAGCAGTTCCGGCCCAGCAATACTCTAGGCCACAGCTGGGGTATGGGGAGTGAGATGGTGGCTCAGGATGGCTGAGTGGCGTTCCGGAATTGTAGATGGCTAGGGCCCAGGGCACCGCTGCGGGACATTGGCCGGGCAAGATGGCGGCGGCTGGAAGGTATAGGCCGATCATGGCCGGCCAAATATCCCCTCTCCCGGGCGGCAACACCGTTCACTACTTGGCCAGGGTAGAGCAGGGGATGAAGAGGAACAGTCTAGTGGCAATGTCAATGTTCACTAGACCGGGAAATACACGGATGGCAGGCAGGATACCCGGGGCCGAGTGATACAGTGAGCGGCTATAGCCGCAAGCTGTATCACGGGAGCGCGCCCGCAAGAACTAACCACCATGCGAGGGAGCTCGCATTAAGGTGGTTAGTTCTTACGGGGAGGAGCTGAAACAGCCGCCGAGGGACCCCAGAAGAGCAGGTTCGGGGCCACTCTGTGCAGAACGAGCTGCACAGTGAAGGTAAGTATAACATGTGGGCCCCTGCGGGCCCCCCCCACCCCAAAGCACCTTGTCCCCATGTTGATGAGGACAAGGGCCTCTTCCCGACAACCCTGGCCGGTGGTTGTCGGGGTCTGCGGGCGGGGAGCTTATCGGAATCCGGGAGCCCCCTTTAATAAGGGGGCCCCCAGATCGTGGCCCCCCACCCTATGTGAATGAGTATGGTGTACATGGTAACCCTACCCATTCACCTGGGGGAAAGTGTCAATAAAAAACAAAAAACAAAACACAGCACACAGGTTTTAAGAGTAATTTATTAGGCAGCTCCGGGGTCTTCTTCCGACTTCGGGGGTGGGGGGGTGTTTTCTTCCAACTTCTCCCGGTGTTCTGCCTCTTCTCCCGGGCCCCTCCGCTATCTTCTTCCAGCTCTTTTGCCAGCGAGGGGCCGGTTTGCTGCCGCTGCTGTCTCGTCGCTTCTTCTCCTCTTCTTCCGATGTTGACACGACGCTCTCTCCGGCTGGAATGCTGTGTGGGAGCTGCGGAGCCATTTATATAGGCGGTGACCCTGCCCCCTTGTGACGTCACGGTCCCAGCATGCGCAGGGACTCTGGCGTCATAAGGGGGCGTGACCCCAGAGTCCCTGCGCATGCTGGGACCGTGACGTCACAAGAGGGCGGGGTCACCGCCTATATAAATGGCTCCGCAGCTCGCACACAGCATTCCAGCCGGAGAGAGCGTTGTGTCAACATCGGAAGAAGAGAAGAAGAGAAGCGACGAGACAGCGGCGGGAAGACAGCAGCGAGAAGACAGCGGCAGCGACGAGACAGCAGCAGCAGACCGGGCCTCTCGCTGGCAAAAGAGCTGGAAGAAGATAGCGGAGGGGCCCGGGAGAAGAGGCGGAACACCGGGAGAAGTCGGAAGAAGACCCCGGAGCTGCCTAATAAATTACTCTTAAAACCTGTGTACTGTGTTTTTTTTTTTATTGACACTTTTCCCTAGGTTAATGTACTCATTCACATAGGGTGGGGGGCCGGGATCTGGGGGCCCCCTTATTAAAGGGGGCCCCCGGATTCCGATAAGCCCCCCGCCCGCAGACCCCGACAACCAACAGCCAGGGTTGTCGGGAAGAGGCCCTTGTCCTCATCAACATGGGGACAAGGTGCTTTGGGGTGGGGGGGGGCCGCAGGGTGCCCCCCTTTCCCCAAGGCACCCATCCCCCATGTTGAGGGCATGCGGCCTGATACGGCTCAGGAGGGGGGCGCTCGCTCGTCCCCACCCCCTTTCCTGGCCGGGCTGCGTGCTCGGATAAGGGACTGGTATGGATTTTTGGGGGGACCCCCACGCCGATTTTTCGGCGTAGGGGGTTCCCCTTACAATCCATGCCAGACCTAAGGGTCTGGTATGCCCCTGGGGGGAACCCACGCCGATTTTTTCATTTAAAATTTGGCGTGGCGTTCCCCCTCAGGATTCATACCAGACAGCTGTCAGCACTGCCTGTCACTCATCGCAAAAAGGAAAACGAGGTTTTCCTTTCCCGATCAGTGAGCCAGCACGACATGCACAGTACCCTGTCGCCGAGAACCAGTGCGATGGTATCGCGCTGAAAACACAATCTCGCGGTCAGGTACTGTATAAAGACCTGTGCCAACTGGCTTTTGTTTGGCTTAAACTGGTTTTGCATTGCGTTTAAAGTGGTAGTAAGCCTTCATTTTTTTAAACTTGCAAGGCAAAGTTATAATGTGCTAGTATGCATCGCATACTAGTACATTATATAAAACTTACCTTAAAATGAAGCCCTCCAGCAGAGCACTGTCATTGCTGACAGGGCTTCCATCTTCACCTGGTCTTCCCTCTGGGTCGGCAGGCTCCAGTCCTTTGACTGGACAAGCCAAGATGACGTCACTCCTACGCATGTACGCCGCTGTTCAAGGTACAGGGCTCTGAAGGAATGCATGTGCCACTAACGCGACTGGCGCCTTTACAAGTAAATATCTCCTAAACGGTGCACGTTTAGAAGATATTTACTGTACCTATGGGTAAAAATAATTCATGGGCATTTAATCCTACTTTAAGTGCAGTTTAAAAGGAGATCAACTGCAGGTCAAATGCAACTGTCAATGAATTCTGGATGATCTCCAAAGTGTCTTAAATTGATGCCATCCACATAAGCCCAACAAAAGGTATTTTCTTCCTCTTATTAGTCTTATTTATTAAGGTAAAAAGGAAGGTGTTCCAATATTACAACAAAGTGTATTCCAGGATAGCCAAATTGCTGACAAACCGGAGTGGGATGGACCGATGAGCACAGAAATCTCTAGATGTAAAACTAGTGCTGAAAAGATAGTCTGTTATCCCTGTAGAAATCTAAAGGCCCGCTTTTCAGTTTTGGCTGGAGTGTTATTTTAAGACAAGTTTGGGTGCTTTATTTCTAAATAAATGCCTAAACATTTTACAAACTCCTAAAATAAAACCAGAGGTTTTTTTTTACTAGTGTCCTTTAATGAAGTGCTATTTTCCATACTTTAGTATATTAAAATATAGTCTAGCCTGCAGTGAGTGCAGCATTTGAACAAGCAGGTGCAGAACTTGCACACAAGGGCATGCAGTAATGAACAACTAGAAGGACAAAATCACTCAACTGTGTAACGAATTCTTGATGCACTCTCTCTCTCTGCCTGATACCCAAAGACCTCTCTAATAGCTTTCAAATTGCTTTAGGCAAAAAGAGAAAAAAAAAAACACTTTTACCACTACAGACACCGTAATTAAATTATGGTTTCTGAGATGGTTGCTCTTTGGAATTACAGGTCTTTCTCATAGGTCAATGTGCAACTTACTTTGATCTGTTTCATCAGGGGGGATTTCGCCCTCATCACTTTTGTCATCTACGCGCGGCTCCTGGAAAGGCATGACCGGATCCTGTTACACAGATAAAAGGGACAGGTTACACTTCCTGGTGGCTAGGAAAAAAAAAATACACAATCACAGGAATGGAGAGGTTATAAAAAAAAAAATAATAATAATAATAATATCGACTTTTCTTGGTGGAGCTAGATTCTAAATTAATGTGCCACCGTGATCATGACAATGAATAGCTCAAAACACGTTTTGAAATCTTTCAGGTTCATGCTCTGGCAAATATAAGAAGAGAAGCAAGACGTGAACTGCATCCTAACTGACATGTCTCCACTTTAACAGGACTCCAAGCAGCAAGCATTCAGAAGGCTTACTTAGGCACATCTCCATTATTAATGCACTCTGAATCCCATACAGCTCTTTCAGTGGTAGAACAATTTAGCCAAAAACAATACAAAAAATTCAGCTAAAATGCAGCACCTACCTTGACTTTCTTTTACAGGACCATACAAATGAAGGACTATTAAACCAAAAAATAAGATTTTTGTACTTACAGTGCCTTGAAAAAGTATTCATACCCCTTGAAATTTTCCACATTTTGTCATATTACCACCAAAAACAAATATATTTTATTGGGATTTTATGTGATAGACCAACAAAAAGTGGTACATAATTGTGAAGTGGAAGGAAAATGATAAATGGTTTTCAAAATTTTTTACAAACAATTTGGGTAGGTCTCTACCAGCTTTGCACATCTAGAGTGATATTTTTGCCCATTCTTCTTTGCAAAATAGCTCAAGATCTGTCAGATTGGATGGAGAGCATCTGTGAACAGCAATTTTCAAGTCTTGGCATAGATTTTCAATTGCATTTAGGTCTGGACTTTGACTGGGCTATTCTAACACATGAATATGCTTCTAATATCTAAACCATTCCATTGTAACTCTGGCTGTATGTTTAGGATTGTTGTTCTGTTGGAAGGTGAACCTTCACCCCAGTCTCAAGTATTTTACAGACTCAAGTTTTCTTCTAAGATTGCAGTGCAATTGGCTCCATCCAACTTCCCATCAACTCTGACCAGCTTCCCTGACACTGCTAAAGAAAAAAATCCCCATATCATGATGCTGCCACCACCATGTGTAGTGTTAGTTTTCCACCACACAGTGTTTTTTCTTTAGGCCAAAAAGTTCAATTTTGGTCTCATCTGACCAGAGCACCTTCTTCCACGTTTGTTGTGTCCCCCACAAGGCTTCTGGTAAACTGCAAACTGGACTTCTTATGGTTTTCTTTCAACAATGGCTTTCTTCTTGCCACTCTTTCATAAAGGCCAGATTTCTGGCGTGCACGACTAATAGTTGTCCTGTAGACAGATCCTCCCACCTGAGCTTTGAATCTCTGCAGCTCCTCCAGAGTTACCATGGGCCTCTTGACTGCTTCTCTGATTAATGTTCTCCTTGACCGGCCTGTCAGTTCAGGTGGAGGGCCATATCTTGGTAGGTTTGCAGTTGTGCCATACTCTTTCCATTTTCGGATGATGGATTAAACAGTGCTCCGTTAGATGTTTAAAGCTTGGGATATTTTTTTTATAACCTAAGCCCACTTTGAACTTCACAACTTTATCCCTGACCTGTCTGATGTGTTCCTCGGCCTTCATGATGTTGTTCGTTCACCAAGATTCTCTAAAAAACCTCTGAGGGCTTCACAGAACAGCTGTATTTGTACTGAGATTAAAGTACACACAGGTTCCACTAAATTTTAGTTAGGGGTATCAGAGTAAAGGGGGCTGAAAACAAATGCATGCCACACTTTTCAGGTATTTATTTGTAAAATTTTGAAAAATAATTTACTTCCACTTCACAATTATGTGACACTTTGTGTTGGCCTATCACATAAAATCCCAATAAAATACATTTACGTTCTTGGTTGTAACATTACAAAATGTGGTAAATGTCAAGGGGTATGAATACTTTTTCATGGCACTGTACCATAAAATCTATTTATAAGAGTCCACTGAAGGGACACAGGAATTCAGATATAGCAGGAACATACTGCAGCTTACAGGGGGTTTAGGGCACTGGCAAGCAAAAATTGTAAACCAGGCCTTGTATAATGCTTCTTCCACCGAGCAGGTCTCGGTTTTTTGAAAAAGCAGTACCAGGACAAGCAAAAAAACAAACAGAGGAGTTGGACCGTATTCAAAGAAATACATTTTATGGCAAGTACAATAATCTCCTTTTCCTTCTCGTTCATCGAGTCATACAGGAATCCAGAAATAGGACATTCCACAAGCAGTCCAACTGAAGTCAACAGCCACTGACAGGTCCAGAAAGGAACTAGAGATCATCTGCAACTCAGGACTACCTAATAGTCTAATGCCTAAATGCGAACCAGATACAAAGTCCCTAAAGCTGTCACCGACCCAGAGAAGGCCATAGAGGATAAACCTGATGCTCAATACCAGGACAGAGGAGATAGTCACCAAGGAGAATAACTGCATCTAAAGGAACATTGAGCCTTAATCAACAAGAGGCCGTGAAGCCAAAAACAGGTGTAACATGATTACATACCAACAGCATGATGTGGTCAACCAAAATGAACACTGAGGCAAGTTCCTAGACAAAAAAAAAAAAAAACCACAACAGGTCCCCAGAGGTTGGAACCTTGGATAAAAAAACCGGCCTAAAAGAGAAGATCACCTGGTCTATATGTGCAGGTTCAAGCCCTAAACTCCAAGTCTATAGTGTCCAGGGAAGGAAGGTTCCATGAGAAGAATGAGCATTTACAACTGTGGAGTGAGGGGCAGGAACCTTATGCCGTGTACACACGGTCGGACTTTTCGTCTACAAAAGGCCGACGGACCAAAGCCGGCTGACAATCCGATCGTGTGTGGGCTTCCCCGGACTTTCAGCGGACTTTTCCAGCCGCAAATCTGACGGACTTTAGATTTGAAACATGCTTCAAATCTTTACGTCGTAACTACGCCGGACCCAGAAATCCGCTCGTTTGTATGCTAGTCCGACGGACAAAAACCAACGCTAGGGCAGCTATTGGCTACTGGCTATCAACTTCCTTATTTTAGTCCAGTGTACGTCATCACGTACGAATCCGTCGGACTTTTGTGTGATCTTATGTAGGCAAATCCGTTCATTAGAAAGTCTGCCGCAAGTCCGCCAAAAGTCCGTCGAAAGTCTGTCGGACTGGCTGTCGGACTTTTGTAGCCAAAAAGTCCGACCGTGTGTACGAGGGATTAGTCACACAGCATAGAACATTTACCTGATTAATGACCGAACCAAGGAAGGGACTTGAAGGAACTTCCTCAAGAGGCTATGGATCTGCCACAGAAGGACCTATCCCCAGGTGATCAGGTCCCACACAGGCCTTTGAACATGCTATATCATCAACAGTGGGTTCTTGCAGCAAGATTCCAGCATGCTCTGTCTGCTGACAATCTAGACCAGCACAGAGACCTTAAGTGATGCTTTCTTTCTGCTATGCAGGAAAGGAGCAGCCAGGTGCTCAAGCCTCTCATTGTGGTATGGAGACTACCCTTTCAGGACAGCCAGAAGGTAATGCATTATCTCTAGGGAAGACTGCCAAGAACTCCCAAAAATTCATGGGGGTGAAGGTCCTGCAACACTAATTGGTTTTCATTGGAGTCAAGGTCAGGAATCACAGTGAAATCCCTCAAGGAAGGATCCATCTGTTCTGGTGGACCAGAACTAAGCACCAGAATTGGGGACACCCCTGGCAGCAGAGTCCTCCAAGAGTGGGAATATGAAAACACCTTATTTTCCCAAAGATTGATGGCTCATGCCTGAACTTCTTGGCTTATACCAGTGGTTCTCAACTCCAGTCCTCAGGACCCACTAACAGGCCAGGTTTTATGTATTACCTTGGGGAGATGCAGACTAGAATACTGCAATCACTGAGCAGCAAATTATATCACCTGTGATGTATTTCAGTTATCTTGCAAACCTGGCCTAATAGTGGGTCCTGAGGACAGGAGTTGAGAACCACTGGCTTATACAGACCATTTGAATTTTTGTGCCGATAGCCCAGGTGCTCAGGGATAAAAGCAAACGCTGAAAAGGCAAAGTCAACTAAAGGAGGAGAGATTATGTTAAGATGATATTTCCTCAACACCATACAAGCCCTTAAAGGGGAAGGAGTTGTAAATGTGCTGAGTTAACAAAGGCTTTAATAACCCATGTGGTGTTATTTAGGGATTGAACTGAATAGCCTTGCCCATTGGTGACTGATCAATACAAACATTAGACACCTGTTAGGTCCTAACTGGTTGAAGCTTGCAAGCATTAGGTCTTTCAGAAGGGTTCAGACTAAACATTAATCTAAAAAAAATCTTCTTTACATAGTGCAATGATAGCAAACCTTGGAACACCAGATGTTTTAGAACCCCATTTCCCATGATGCTCATGCACTCTGCAGTGTAGTTGATCATGGGAAATGTAGTTCCAAAACAACTGGAGTGCCGAGGATTGCCATCACTGACATAGTGTATAAGAGCTATAACTGCAGCAATCCACTCCCTCCTCTGTACTCTTCATAGATGCATAAGGATTTTATCACAAATCTGCACATTTGAAGGGTTGTACACAAGAGAAGAATGCAGATAAACAAGTAAAACGTATGTAGGAGGAATGGTTTTATCTCTGTGTATCATCTGAGGCTATTCACTTCACTGGGTATAAGTGAGGGTTTACAACCACTTTAATTCAATCTAGCTTAGCTGTCTGTCTGTGGAATACTAAAGGGGTAGCACACCCTAACCTAGTCTGATGGAGTACCAATTAGGGTGGATTACTGGTGCATCTGTGGTCTGAACAGACCACCATGTATGAATAGTCTCTTTCAAAAGGGAATTGGTCTGACTCCCTGGTGGGGCTCAGGACCCTTTAGGATGTTTCCAGTCTGCAAAAAGAATGAGGATTATAGCAGGTGTAGTGCAAAGTTTTTGCAGCTGTTGTAGCTCCTCCAAAACGTCAGCATAGTAGGGTGGACTGTCCTCTAATGCCCTGTACACACGATCAGAATTTTCATCGAAAAAACCATCCAAGGTTTTTCCGACGGAATTCCGCTCAAGCTTGGCTTGCATACACACGGTCACACAAAAGTTCTCTGAACTTTCGACCATCAAGAACGCGGTGACGTACAACACGTACGACAGCACTAGAAAAGGGAAGTTCCATACAAAGCGATGATTCTGAGCATGCATGGTTTTTTGCACATCGGAAATTGCATACAGATGAACGGAATTTCCAATAGGAACTTTTTCTGACGGAAAACTAGAGAACCTGCTCTCAATCTTTTGCTGGCAGAAATTCCGCCAGCAAAAGTCCAATGGAGCATACACACGGTCGGAATTTCCGACCAAAAGCTCACATCAGACTTTTGCTGGCGGAATTTCTGATCGTGTGTACAGGGCATAAGTGTCTAGAGAAGACATATTGCTTCCACATAGAGTTAAGCAAAGGCCTAATATGAGGCAAAAGCCTCAGATAATCACAAACCCAGAGAGCTGGTCCTGATGAGGGTTTCTGGTGGCCAGAGGTGACTCAGTCACTGTGGGCAGGCAGTGCAAATAGACCAGAAATCCATGTGGTGCTTTAGATGTGGGAGTCGTAGATGGATGGTGCTTCCTACAGGCTGAACAGTGGGAAAGCATTCATACCGCATGTTGCTTCACCCAGTGGAATTTTGTACTCCATCTTTCAGCATCAACCTTTGTCATGGTAAAACCAGTGGTGCCAGGGGAACCCTGCTGACAGCATTATTTTTAACATGGGTTCCAGGACATTACTCATTATTTTTACTGTGGGTTCCTATGGAACACGTTCACATCAATGCATTATGGTGCCTCTGCATTTTTGGAAAGGGTCAGGGCCTTTTTTTTTTTTACTTGCAGCATGCAGCGTTTTCCATGTAATAGACTTCAATGGACCTGCATCCAAAACACAAGCACTGCGTTTTTACCGCAATTTTTTTCTTTTATATTCACTGTATATACAGTAGGTGACCGCGATATTGTGTCAATCTCGCCACATTTCTCGGCGAGATTTGACACCTGCGAGCCCCGTCGCAGGAGCCAGCGCCGAGATGGCTCACTCATCGGGAAAGGAAAACTTTGTTTTCCTTCCGCGATGAGTGACAGGCAGTGCTGACAGCTGTCTGGTATGAATCCTGAGGCGGGAACACCGCGCCAAATTTTAAATGAAAAAACCGGCGTGGGTTCCCCCCCAGGGGCATACCAGGCCCTTAGGTCTGGCATGGATTGTAAGGGGAACCCCCTACGCCGAAAAATCGGCGTGGGGGTCCCCCCCAAATCCATACCAGACCCTTATCCGAGCATGCAGCCCGGCCGGCCAGGAGAGGGGGGGGACGAGCGAGCAGCCCCCCCCTCCTGAGCCGTACCAGGCCGCATGCCCTCAACATGGGGGGGTGGGTGCTTTGGGGGAGGGGGGCACCCTGCGGCCCCCCACCCCAAAGCACCTTGTCCCCATGTTGATGAGGACAAGGGCCTCTTCCCGACAACCCTGGCCGTTGGTTGTCGGGGTCTGCGGGCAGGGGGCTTATCGGAATCCAGGAGCCCCCTTTAATAAGGGGGCCCCCAGATCCCGGCCCCCCACCCTGTGTGAATGAGTTTGGGGTACATGGTACCCCTACCCATTCACCTGGGGAAAAGTGTCAATATAAAAAAAACACAGTACACAGGTTTTAAGAGTCATTTATTAGTCAGCTCCGGGATCTTCTTCCGACTTCGGGGGGTCTCCTTCCGACTTCTCCCGGTGTTCGGCCTCTTCTCCCGGGCCCCGCCACTATCTTCTTCCAGCTCTATTGCCAGCGAGGGGCCCGGTCTGCTGCCGCTGTCTCGCCGCCGCCGCTGTCTTGTCGCCGCTGTCTTGTCGCCGCTGTCTCGCCGCTTCTTCTCTTCTTCCCCGATGTTGACACGACGCTCTCTCCGGCTCGAATGCTGTGTGCGAGCTGCGGAGCCATTTATATAGGCGGTGACCCCGCCCCCTTACGACGTCATTGTCCCAGCATGCGCAGGGACTCTGGCGTCATAAGGGGGCGTGACCCCAGAGTCCCTGCGCATGCTGGGACAATGACGTCGTAAGGGGGCGGTGTCACCGCCTATATAAATGGCTCCGCAGCTCGCACACAGCATTCGAGCCGGAGAGAGCGTCGTGTCAACATCGGGGAAGAAGAGAAGAAGCGGCGAGACAGCGGCGACAAGACAGTGGCGACAAGACAGCGGCGAGACAGCGGCAGCAGACCGTGCCCCTCGCTGGCAATAGAGCTGGAAGAAGATAGCGGCGGGGCCCGGGAGAAGAGGCCGAACACCGGGAGAAGTCGGAAGGAGACCCCCCGAAGTCGGAAGAAGATCCCGGAGCTGACTAATAAATGACTCTTAAAACCTGTGTACTGTGTTTTTTTTATATTGACACTTTTCCCCAGGTGAATGGGTAGGGGTACCATGTACCCCAAACTCATTCACACAGGGTGGGGGGCCGGGATCTGGGGGCCCCCTTATTAAAGGGGGCTCCCGGATTCCGATAAGCCCCCCGCCCGCAGACCCCGACAACCAACGGCCAGGGTTGTCGGGAAGAGGCCCTTGTCCTCATCAACATGGGGACAAGGTGCTTTGGGGTGGGGGGCCGCAGGGTGCCCCCCTCCCCCAAAGCACCCACCCCCCCATGTTGAGGGCATGCGGCCTGGTACGGCTCAGGAGGGGGGGGGGGGGGGCGCTCGCTCGTCCCCCCCCCTCTCCTGGCCGGCCGGGCTGCATGCTCGGATAAGGGTCTGGTATGGATTTGGGGGGGACCCCCACGCCGATTTTTCGGCGTAGGGGGTTCCCCTTACAATCCATGCCAGACCTAAGGGCCTGGTATGCCCCTGGGGGGGAACCCACGCCGGTTTTTTCATTTAAAATTTGGCGCGGTGTTCCCACCTCAGGATTCATACCAGACAGCTGTCAGCACTGCCTGTCACTCATCGCGGAAGGAAAACAAAGTTTTCCTTTCCCGATGAGTGAGCCAGCGCGACATGCACAGTACCCTGTCGCCGAGAACCAGCGCGATGCTATCGCGCTGGAAACACAATCTCGCGGTCAGGTACTGTAGCTGGTCGCTAAGGAGCGGGCCGGGAAGCTAGCTGCCGCGTCCTTGACAACCGATGAGTCATCAGCTGTCAGTGGGGTTCTCCTCTGACAGCTGAATGTAAAGAAAAAAAGATTTGCCAGCTAAAAAAATGGCGTGGGATCCCCCCCAAAAGCATACCAGACCCTTCAGTCTGGTATGGAATTGGAGGGGATATTCCCATGCAAAAAATAAAATAAAAAATGGCGTGGGGTCCCCCCCCCAAAATCCATACCAGACCCTTATCTGAGCATGCAGCCCGGCAGGTCAGGAAAGGAAGGGAACAAGTAAGCCCCCCCCCCCTCCGAACCTCACCAGGCCACATGCCCTCAAAATGTGGGGGTGCCATGGGGCCCCCCTTGTTGAGGGCATGCGGCCTGGTATGGTTCAGGAGAAGGGGGGCGCGCTCAGACCTAGAGGGGGAATCCCATGCCTTTTTTTTTTTCACATTTTTTTTTTTTTTGCGGGCAATTATTTTTTTCCTTTTCAGCTGACAGGTGATGACTCATCAATTGTTAAGAACACGTTGGCCGGCTTCCCGACTCACTTATTAGCAACCGGCTATATACAGTTAATGTAAAAAAAAACAAAAAAACACAGAAGCAAAAAGCAAACACAAATCCCGGTTAAAAAAAAATATAAAATACAAAATCTACAGGGAATCGCTCACAAAAAGGTATATAAAACCCCGACATATCCTGATTTAAATACAAGGTATATATCTAGATAGAGAGCATGGAAGAGATGGGTCATATGTAAGGCCTCTGGAAAATAATAAATAAGTCACTCAACAACAATATTCTCTCCCATGCCACACAAGTTTTATAGTAACGTAAGCATCTTTTCTGGTCTAATGCTTTTGCATTTTGTTTACTGTATGTGTATCTCTGTCATTATTGTTGCTATATGTACCAAAACCTTGTTACATGTCCCGGTGAACCGGTTTCCTGTTACAAATAAAGAATTTTACAAAAAAAAAAAATGGAAAGCACGGCAAAAAACATTTAAAAGCAACATTAGTTGCAGTAAGTTGTGATTTAAATGATAGAAGTCTCACACTAAACAAATTCCGGTCTTTAAAGCTTACCACATACAGTGCAATACGGTTGTAAAATCTAATTTAGATTTATTAATGGCCATGTAGTGTAATGGCCTGTCTGATTGGGTATAAATGGAATGGATGGATTGGCTAAGTCCTTAGGCTGTGATATGAATAGTCTGCCTGGAGTTCAGCTTTACTATAATCAAAAGAAGTCATCTCAAAAGCTGCTCTGGCTGGCAAAAAGCCACACTCTTGAAAGCCAATGGAGCAGATGATAAACACTAAGAAAAGGTTTAACCTTTCTCCACTTCACTAAAACAATGTTTCTATTGCTGGTTGTCTGGGTGTTGTGGAGATTTCCATGTACTGCAAAAGGTGTCACCAGGCCAGAATGTGAGGGGAATACTCACCTACAATATAATACAAATGCAATAAAAAAACAGAAAAGGGTTCCAGTTCTTCTCTGCTTTAAAGCTGGGGGAAAATTTGTGTCTGAGTTTGGGTCTTGAGGCAATTTGAGATGACTCTCTGACGTAACAAATATGTAACAGATTTGATAGAAACCACATTATGAATTGAATAGATCCAGAGACAGGCAACTGAAATGATATGCAAATATTGACTTTCCCTGTAAATTTGTGGTTGCCTCCACCCCTCTCACTTTCAAAGCCCCCTTTGGCCCATTGCGGTTACAGATGGCCCAAACTGACCAAAAGTGAATCTCAGGACAAGGCCATTATTTTACAGGGAAAAAGTCTACATCTGCATGCAAAGTTCCTCTGCCTACATTGCTAGATCAACTGATCTGAAGCATTTTGCTTTCAATATATTAAGGTTTTCAATTGAACAGTACAAACATTCCAAGATACAGGACAACATACAAAGTCTGTACCTGTCACAGCCCATCAGAGTACCTGTAACCAGCTCATCAGAGCACCCGAGTACCTATCACCAGCCCATGCCTCATAGAATATACATTGGGGGTGTTTGCTTTCCAATATGGGGTCATTTTGTGGGTAATTCCACTGTCCTGGTGCTTCAGGACCTTCAAAAGTGTGATAGGTCATCAGGAAATTATGTGTAATTTATGCTCCTAGAACGCCTGATGGTGCTCCCTGTATGTTGGACCTCTCTATGTGGCCAGGCTGTGAAAGTCTCACACATGTGGTATCGCCATACTCAGGACAATTAGCAGAATGTATCTTGGGGTGTAATTTTTGTGATGTTCATGCCATGTGTTAGAAAAATCTTATAAATTGACAACTTTGTGTAAGAAAAAATGTTTTACATTTTCTTTCCACATTTTCCAAAAACTTGAAAAAAATGAATGTTCTAAAGACACAGAATGCCTGATAGAATATACATTGGGTGTTTGCTTTCCAAAAGGGGTCATTTTGTGAGTAATTCCACTGTCCTGGTGCTCCAGGGCCTTCAAAAGTGTGATAAGTAGGAATGAAATTAGATATAATTTATGCTCCTAGAACACCTAATGGTGCTCCCTGCATGTTGAACCTCTCTATGTGGCCAGGCTGTGATAAAGTCTCACACATGTGGTATCGCCATACTCAGGAGGAGTAGCAGAATGTATTTTGGGGTGTAATTTGAAGTATGCTTATGCTGTGTGAGAAATAACTTTCCAAGAATTGTGGGAAAACATTACAACTTCAAAAAACTCACCATGCCTCTTTCTAAATACCTTGGACTGTCTACGTTCCAAAAAGGGGTAATTTTGGGGGTATTTGTACTGTCCTGACATTTCAGGGCCTCAAGAAATTAGATAGGCTGTCAGTACACCAGGTGTGATAAATTTTTAATGATTTGCACCATATATCGTAGACAGTAAAGTTAGCCCATTTTTTTTATATTGGGAAAGATAATGATACGCCGAGTAAATTAATGCCCAACATGTCACGCTTAAAAATTGCGCCCGCTTGTGGAATGGCGACAAACTTTTAACCTTAAAAATCTCCATAGGCGGGGGGCGTGGCCTGACGAGGCATGTGAGCAGACCTGCTGCACGGAGCTCCCGCTGAGAATCCTGCCTAACATCCTTTCCTCACCACCGTAATCGCTCGTTTTTGCCCCAGAGAGCTACCTGATACCTCCTGGAGACATCCGGTGCTGTTAGCCGATCGATTGGAGCTGATGATGACCCGGGGGAACCGAATGGAGACCGAGGCCTGTGAGTCCCAACCTGACCAAGATGGCGCCGGCCGGTCTCAGCCTCCTAAAGCACAGCGCGGCCTGGAAAAGAAATCCGAACAGGGGGGTAAGTCCAGCAAACTCCCTAAAGGCAAGGAGCAATCCAGGGACATGCTTTATTATACTCAAAAGCTGTCCGGACATTCTAATTCTCCTCTGCATGACTCCCCCCAGCCTAACAGGGAAGATACAAGCATGCTAGATGACACAGTGCCATTAGATCTGCAGCAGGATCTCATGTCTGATCCATCTGACTCCCCCTCAGAGGACAGTGTACAGCCTTCTTTGAGTGAAATCCTGCATGCTGTGCATAAATGCACTGCTTCAGTTGATGATTTGAAGGAGAAATTTGGAGGCCTGAAAGAAACAGTGTCCCTTATGCGCCAAGATCTGCAAAAAATCAGGGAAAGAACCACAGCAGTGGAGGGCCGGGTGAGCGACGTGGAGGACCAGTTGCCCCCCCTCCACAGAGATGTCAGGATGGCCACTCAAAATGCTTTTCAAGCCCTTAGTAAAACTGACGAAATCGAGAACCGTCTGCGACGCAATAATGTGCGCATAGTGGGACTCCCTGAAAAAGTGGAAGGACGTGACCCCACTACCTTCATTGAAGAATGGCTACAGGAACTCTCTGGCAAAGAAGCTTTCTCTCCCATCTACACAGTGGAAAGGGCCCATAGAGTACCCCCACGCCCTCTCCCCCCTGGGAACCCCCCAAGATCAATGCTGGCCAGGCTCCTGAATTACAAGGACCGAGAGGTGATACTGAGACTGGCCAGGGAAAAAGGCAGCATTAAACACAACGGCACTAAAGTCTCATTTTACCCAGATTTTTCCGCCGAAGTACAACGCAGGCGATCAAAATTTATGGAAGTTAAAAAGAGGCTACAGAGGCTGCAACTATCCTACGCAATGATGTTCCCAGCCAAGCTGAGAGTAACGGCAAACGGACAGAACCACTTTTTTGAAAATGCGCAAGATGCAACATCATGGCTAGATCAGAATGAGCAAGCTCTGCGCCGCCAGGGCCGGGAAGACGGAGCCGGATAAACCAGAGATGGCAGAAGAAATGCGAGGGAAAGCAGGGCGTCCATTTTCCTGTTTATGTCTACCAGTCTGAAGAGGAACTTTACCAGTTGCTTACACAGCGAGTGACTACCACTGGAAATACCGTTATATCTTTCACAACCAGTTATTTTCACTTGAAGCACAGACCCTCACAGGGGACGATATCGTGCAGAAAAAGTAGAAGTTGTTTGAAGTCATGGGATACATGGCTAATGTTTCATTGCCCTGTTGGCGTTAATATCCAGGACAGATCACATACCCCGCAGTTTCGGGACGGTTCTGGATGTGTGCGCCACGGCGTGGCGGGATCCAGGGCCCTCAACACAGCCTGTTTCTACTTTTGTTTTGTTTTTTTTCACTGTTTTGCCGCGCAGTTGCGCGAGAGTATCCACCCTTCACGAACACTAAGCTTCCATTGGGACAACCTTTTATTGAAAAAATGCTTTTCGATGCAACACATTCTAATGCTCATGGGTACCCATATAACCAGATCAGCTCTGACTTCCAGAAGAATCTCCTCTAAATGTATTTTTGAATATTTGCAATGGTATCCACACCCATAGTCTCATGGAATGTGTGCGGAGTGAATGACCCTTTAAAAAGGACCATGATCTCCTCTGGTTTGCGCAAATTCCATCCGGCTGTTATTGCCCTTCAGGAGACACACCTCCTGGGGGACAATGTGAGCTGCCTGCAGTATGCCTGGGTGGGCAAGTCCTATCACTCCACTCACACCGCCTATTCTCGTGGGGTGAGTGTATTGATACACAAAGCTTTGGCATACCAGGAGCTGGACTCGCTAGTGGATAGTGCTGGTAGATATGTATTCATTTACTGCAAGTTGTATACCTTAACATTGATTATAGCCTTTATATATATCCCACCCCCGTTTTCACGGGAGGTGCTGCAGCTGTTGCTGATGTACCTGGCGGGCAAACCTGATGTCCCACTGCTGATCATGGGAGACTTTTACTGCTACCTAGACCCTAAATTGGATAGGCATCCCCCAGTCCATTCTCCTAGGGGTGGGAGGGGCACAGCACTCAGCCGCCTAATTCTGGAATTAGGTTGGACCGATTTTTGGCGCATACGTAACCCTAATGTAAAGCAGTTTTCATGCTTCTCTAAAACTCACGGATCCCTGTCCCGTATAGACCTTAGTATAGGCACTCCTAATTTGCTAGAATTTATCTCTAAGATAGAGTACTTCCCTCGGGGAGTATCTGACCATTCACCTGTGGCTGTATGGCTGATTGCCCAACCCCCAACCTCACTACCTAAGGCGCCATGGAAACTCAACGCCTTTTGGCTGAAACTGTTTAACTCCCCAGAGCGAATTCCTAATCAAATAGAATTATTTTTCAACTCCCATAAGCACTTAACAGGTACAATTCAAACCTGGGAAGCCTTTAAGGCCTACCTTAGGGGAGTATTTATTGCTGAAATAGCCACGGTCAAGAGAAATTCCTCAGCACTATTGGAGCAGGTTGGAGATCAGGTGCGCCAGCTGGAGCTTGCTTATGTTACTGACCCTACAGAGTCTGCGAGGGAGGCGTGGATTTCGGCCCAGGATTCACTGGACCGCTTGAGATCCTCCGCCGCAGAACGCAAAAGGTTCTTTAGCAAACAGGCATTTTATGAAGAGGGGGAAAAAACGGGACGTTTATTGGCAAAAATAGCCAGGTCCCAGAAACTGTCTCCAGTGGTTGGGGCGATTCGCACGGCCGGTGGAAAGGTGGTTAATGGCCCGGATCAAGTTCTATCAGAGCTAGCAGCCTTTTACAAGGATCTTTATGGAGCGAGGGATGATTACACAGATAACGAGCTAGAGGCATACCTTTCAGGGATTGATCTGCCCTCTCTATCTGAAGAGGCTAGACAATCACTGGAAGCTCCCCTGACATTGGAAGAGTTACAACATGCGGCATGTTCCTTTCCTACGTGCAAGGCTCCAGGAGAGGATGGTATCCCCATGGAGGTTTTCACCCAGTATGGCGAGTGGATAATGCCACACCTGCTGGAAGTGTTTAATGACTCGCTTAAAGAAGGCAATTTGCCGACCTCCATGACTAGAGCCAATATAATTTTATTACTGAAACCTGGAAAGGATCCGGTTGACACGGGCTCATACAGGCCTATTTCACTACTGCAAAGTGATGTTAAAATCCTGGCTAAGGCCCTGGCGCTTAGGGTCAACCGGATCATTGACTCCATAATACATCCCGACCAGGCTGGGTTTATGCCGCAAAAATCCACTGCCACCAACCTCAGACGCCTATTTTTAAATATGCAGCTGCAGCCAGATAATGAAGGGAGCAGGGCTCTGCTCTCCCTAGACGCCAATAAGGCGTTTGACAGTGTGGGCTGGAGATACCTATGGGCGGTACTAGCAAAGCTTGGGTTTGGAAGTCGCTTTATAGCATGGGTCAAACTGCTGTATGCTTCCCCAAAGGCGACTATCAGGATGTCAGGTAGGATGTCTCATGCGTTTGCTCTGGGCAGGGGCACAAGGCAGGGATGCCCCGTCTCCCCTGCTCTTTGCCATCGCCATCGAGCCATTGGCGGCTGCAGTAAGGGCTAGTCAGCAGATCACGGGCTTTAAATATGGGAACCTCCACGAAAAGATTATGCTGACGACATGATGCTTTTCCTGGGGGACACCACAATGTCCTTGGCGGAGGTGACAAAAATCATCACTGGGTTCGGCCACTTTTCTGGCCTGACAATTAACTGGTCTAAGTCGGCTCTGATGTTGCTGGACGAGGGGGGAGAGGTGAATCTACCAGATTCCTGCTCGGTTCCGGTAACGTCATCATTTAAATACCTAGGCATACAAATTTTACCTAAACTAGCGGAATATTGCCCCCTAAACATACACCCCCTGCTATCCAGATTTAGGGACAAAATCAACACATGGAACAGGCTCAAACTGTCACTGGCGGGCAAAGCAAATTTAATAAAAATGATTTTAATGCCGCAGCTACTTTACTTTTTACACAACTCCCCAGTAGTGATACACTTAAAGATTTTTAGGGTGGTTAACACTCTTTTCCGCAAATTGCTGTGGAATTCAGGCACACCTAGAATCAAGCTGGAACAGCTACAAAACCCTAAGGACAGCGGAGGGCTGGCAGTACCCAACCCTTGGCAGTACTATATAGCAGCTCAACTGCAGCAATTGGTGGGCTCCATGAACCGGGACCCTCCTGGCTCATCGGCGTAGTTAATGCTGATTGGGACAGGAGCGGAAACAATCCCGCTAGGCCTTGAGGCTCAGTTGTTTCACAAATCCAATAAACTAACACCCACTCTTACTTTAATACAGAAAATCTGGAACAAGGGAAGGCAGCTGCAGGAGGTGACAGGCTTCACGGAATACAGCCCAATATGGGGGAATCTTTCGTACGTCGAGCTAGCAAAGTTGCAACAGGGTCCCAAATGGCGTTCATTTGGTATTATCCTTTTATCCCACATATTTAGAAATGGCAAGTTGCTGACGTTTTCAGAGCTACAAAATAAATACAACCTCCCAAATACTATGTATTATTCATATATCCAGCTCAAACATGCGGTGGACACACAGGGAAATGCTACTCCCTGGACATTGTCAACCACCCCTATTTTTCATTTGATACAGTCCAGCACAGAAACTAAAGGTTTTATCTCATATTGCTATCAAATGCTATTGATGCAACTTTTGAAAGCACACCCGACTAGGGCACCGTCCCTATGGGAGCAGGACATGGGCCCAATTACGGGAGATCAATGGGAAGAAATTCTGCAATCCGTTAATATGTGTTCTCTCAACGTGGCCCAAAAGGTATCCCAACTATATATAGTAATTAGAGTGCATTACACCCCACTTAAACTTTATAATATGGGTAAGAGGCCCGATCCTATATGCAGCAGATGTGAGCGGCATCAAGGAGACCTCATTCATCTACTATGGAGATGTCCAAAACTCCATAGGTATTGGAGTGAGGTCATGGGAACACTTAATCGAGTGTTCCAGACTAACATTCCCTTGATCCAATTCACTGTATTTTAGGAGTCCTAGAAGATATTGTCCCGGAAGAGATGACTAGAATAGCACTCACTAGGGCACTGTTCCAGGCACGCAAACTTATATTACTTGGCTGGAAATCGACCTCGCCACCATCAGTGAAATCTTGGATAACTCATATGGGCAACACCTTGATTATGGAAAAATGCATTTACCAACACAGAGGCAGCTCCAATAGATTTGAGAGGATCTGGGCACCATGGTTAGATACCCCTGGACTGAGTCCTAGGGAGCTGGTAATGTCCAGACTGTTGCAGTGTCTCGGGGGGGGGCCCATGAGGCTCTTTAAACGGTTGGTGACCGTAAAGTAGTAGAGCATTGAAATATTACAGGATTTTCGGTAACAAATGATGATTGGAATGTAATATTACATGTTGGTATGTTGTTGCATGATGCTTGTACAATGGAAGCTATGTAAATTTGTTCAATAAACACCTTTTTGATTTAAAAAAAAAAAAAAAAATCTCCATAGGCGACGTTTAAAAAACTCTACAGGGTGTATGCTTTGGGTTACAGAGGAGGTCTAGGGCTAGAATTATTGCTCTCGCTCTACCGATCGCGACGATACCTCACATGTGTGGTTTGAACTCAGTCTTCATATGCAGGTGCTAGTCACGTATGCGTTCGCTTCTGCACACGAGATCGTCGGGACGGGGCGCGTTTAAAAAAAAATTTTTCCCCTATTTTACCTTTTTTTTACATTTTTACACTGTTTTTTATAAAAAAAAAAAAATAATAAATTGTGTCACCTTTACACTTTTATTCCTATTACAAGCAATGTAAACATCCCTTGTAATAGAAAAAAGCATGAGATGACCTTATAAATATGAGATCTGGGGTCAAAAAGACCTTAGATCTCATATTTACATTGAATTGCAATAAAAAAATAAATAAATTGTCATTTAAAAAAAATGACAAAAAAAAGGCCCTTTAAGAGCTATGGGCAGAAGTGTTGTTTTGACGTCGCTTCCGCCCTGCAGTGATATGGAGACGGGTGGGGGCCCATCTTTCCCTCACTCGTCTCCATACCCAGGGCAGGCGACAGACGCGATTGCCTCCGCCACTGCCAACGGCTCCGGTAAGCGGCGGAGGCCCTCTCCCGCCGCCGATAAAAGTGATCTCGCGGCAAATCCGCCACAGAGACCACTTTTATCTTGTAGCGGACCACCCACTGAAGAAGAAGATACCGGGGTTATGGCAGCTAGCTGCTGCCATAACAACAATATCCACTGCGATTGGCCGGAGCTGCGATGACATCACTCCCACGCATGGCACACTCAGGAGGAGGGGTGCAAGGTCTCTAACATCCACCAGCTCCGTGATGTCATCATGAAGGAGTGGAAGAGGACTCCAGTGGCAACTTTTGAAGTACTGGTGAACTCCATGCCCAAGAGGATTAAGACCGTGCTGGAAAATAATGGTGGCCACACAAAATATTGACACTTTG